>VZSV01000009.1:882554-905456 GCA_013398735.1 Nothocercus julius
AGAAGGTATTTTTTATTCCTGAAGCGGGGGGGGGACCTCTGTAGCACTGCTGGTATTTGGTTAACTGTTTTCCTGTAAATGTAAATCTTCTCTCTTTCTTTCTCTCTAAAGGGGCAAAACACTCAGCAAATCTTTTTCAAATCAGAGCTCAGCTGTATCAGCAGGCACAAGCGAATTGTACATAGAGTTTGGATCTCCTCCTCCGCGGGGGGCTCTGAGGGTGCTAAACTTTCACACTTGATAGTTGAAATCTGCTTGTGATTAAAGGAGAAAATGAAAAGCAGACGGCTGAGGTGGAAGGTGCAGATTGCTGTTTTGCTGCATGGCTCGTGCAGGGGGCTGCTATATCACACCGTGGTGGACGAGGCAGTGCAGGGGAGCGGAGCCTGAAATATCCACCCGGCACAAGGGAATCAGGTGGAAACGCTGCAATTTCCCTCCAGTTTTGGGCTCCAGCTCGGTTCCCCATCTGCGACACTGCGGAGGAGGGAGAGGTGGTTCAAAGCCAGGCGAGGGCAGAAAAGCTGCGTGGAAGGACGAGAGGCAGAGGCGGAATGCGGGGATCAAAGAGGCTGCGTCTGCAAAGCCGAACACGCCCGATATTTGCAGCAGTTTTGTCGGGCTGCTTGCTGGAATGAAGGCACCAAGCCAGGAAGGAAAGGCTGCTTTTGAGAAGTTAAACATTTTCTTGCAGGTTTCAGACACCAAAGGGAGCACGTCTTCCAGCCAGTCCAGAAGAAGGGCCGTATTCAACTGCTGTTGCTGCAGGAAGCAGATTAGGCATTTTAAAAACTTCTTTGTATTGGCTATATAGGGAGGAAGAGGGCTAGTAGGTGGCCTGATTTGCTCATCACTTCCCAAATCTCAGCCACTGGGACAGTGAGGCACCTTCTGTGTGCCGGGCCGAAACCTGCTCTGTATGCAGTTTGCGGACGGAGGTGTCGAAGGAAGAGTGAAATGGAGCAAACGGATAAATTTAAGCGCGGTGCGTAGCCAGGGTCCTGCCATTGCTTCGGGGCCATCGTGGATGCTAACAAAAATGCATGACGACTTGCTGACATCAGCAGTCCTGGCAGGAGCCGGGAGGGCAGTGTTGGCTGGAGCACGTTTTAAGCTCAGATCCATGGTGACGGAGTAGGAACAGCAGCCTACAGAGAAGTCTTTGGTACCTGATGAACTGACTGAAGCAGTAACATGTGCAAACAGAGGTGGAGTGCCAGCCCCAGCCTTTACTTGCTTCTGTCCGAAAGCTTCCTCTCTTGATTTTTTTCGCTCAGCTTGGCAGTGCACTGAGATCAAGTAGGGACTTGCACTCTCTGTGTGCTCAGAAACTGCTTCTTAAAAGTGTAGACTTCAACACAGGAGCCCAGCGAGTCCCTACCCATCTGACCAGGGCAACCTCTTTGCCGTGGGACAATCATAGCTGCTTAGAGTCTCAGGGGCCTCCAGCAAGAGGGATTAGACAGAATCCAGAACACCAGACAGGGAATGGGAAATGTGAATGGGAGAAACAAGGTGAACCTTTGCCTTGACTTTCAGGCTAGGCATCTATTGCCAAATTAGATGAATAATGTATTTTTGTGTGTGAATTATGAGCACAGTGGATCCTTGAAGCAGCGTGTTGGTTCTCACTGATGAGTTCATGTGCTCGCAGCAGCGTGGAGCTCGCTGCAGCTCCGCTGGGTGCCTCCCCCCCGGGCGAAGGCTGAATCTGCGCAGAGCATTAAGCCAGCTAAAAGTGATTAAAACCCTCCCCTGACGTGGTGCCATGATGGGCACTCGTGCAGTACCGTCACAGCTCTTGTCTCAATTAAAATAAACAGGCTGTCTTGGTGACCCAGGATGTCCCTTTTGCTCTCCTTTCAGGTGGGGAGTGGGTTGTGAACATATTAAACGCCTGTGTTTTTGCAAAGGCTCTGAAGTGCATAGTCCCAGAGATCCTATTACGAATATCAGACAGAGACTTTGTTGGAGTCAGTGGATGAAGTGGTGAGAAATTATTAAGAGGATTAACTGCCAGTCCAGAGACGCATCTGCTGGAGCAGCCAAATTACTGCTAGATGCAGGGAAGAAAAAATGGGTTAGTTCATATGCTTCCTTTTGTACTCTGGTCTCATAATTCAAGGATTTGGAGTTAACAGGAGAGTTAAACTCGTGCGGCAGCAGAAAGGTAGCCTTCTGTAACAGACCCTTAGGAAGAAAATAAAATCAGTCACTCCATCAAAATGACACTTGCTGGACCCGGCCAGATAGTTACCACAGGCAGAACTTAACGCAGCAGCCCTCACTGCAGCCCTTTCCCTCTAGGGCTACACTGAAACCACCCAGCATTTTCAGAGGCTCTGCAAGCGCCGCAGAAAGGCTATTTTGGCTGGACAGGGGAAAAGTCCAAACTTTGCAAAAGGGGCTGCTCTCATCCTGGAGAAGAGCCGTGTGTCACCTTCGTTACCCTCCCTGCGGGCAATTTAGTGCTCAGCCCCGCAGGGGAGGCCACAGTGCTTTATCTCCTTCTTCCCACTAGCCATCCTCACCTTCACTTCATGGGACGTATTTGCTCATGAACTTGCTCCCTAGCCTCGCAATATTCCTCTGTATTTTCTGCATCACCCCTTATTTGTTCTTTTCTTATGTGATATAAAATCAAGGATGGAATTTCTTGAAGTTATCACAACAATCTCTGCTAGAATAAAGGGGAAGAAGACCCATCCAGTTGCTGGGCTGCTAGCTGTGTGCCTGAAACCCAAGACCTGAACTCCCTTAACATCAAGTGGAGATTTTTTTTTCTCGTGTTTACTTTAGACTGTGACTACAAAACAAAACAAAACAACAAAAAACAGGTCTGGAAAGGCTCACCCTTCAGAATTCATTGCCTGCAAATGAAGCTAAAGCAGGAAGCAATGAACATAAATTATGAGAGAAGATTACTTTAGACATCAGGAAAAGTAGAAGGACAGCAAAGACTGGAAAGTGTTAGCTATGGAATCAGTTATGGGGATCTGCGAGGACAGGTTTAGATCTTGTCTTGGGGCAATAGGTGGCGTTACATGAATCCTGAGGTATATTTCAGCTCATTTTCTATGGTTCTATGCCAAGTTTTCACCTTTGCGTTCACCCGGGTGCACAATTTTTCTCTACTTCTTGTCCCGGTGATTTTGTTATTCTCTCTGGACTTCATGTAAGAAGAGGTGGTTTCTTTTCTGATGAAGGTGAAAATATCTCCCTGTGTTAATCTTTAATCCTGAATTCCTTTTGGATGACCATGATATAAACACAGCTATGATTTATTATTCTCTGTGCCTAACACATAGATGTCCCACTGTATTCTTTGCTTGGAATTGATCCATGCCGTGCCTGCGCATTGCTTGTTTGTATCAAACTTGTTGATTCTGGATTTGAATTTGCAATGTTCAAGGAGATCTGCTGTCTTTGCAGCCTTGTGCAGTTTTCTTCAGCAGCCCTTTGACTCCTTCAGTATTTATTTTATGGATATAAATAAAGCTTATTCTGCAGTTCTTTTAAGTGTGCTAAATATAAATAGAGGGAAAAAGCAACACACACAGAAGCACAGAGAGTGCAAGGAAAAGCCTCTGGTTAAATTGTCAGGACTCTTGTGTGTTTCTGTACCATACCAAAGATCTGTTTGTCTGAAATCATGATCCTCCCTGATCAGGAGGGAAATCAAGGCCACATTTTATGTGTGTATCAGCATTAATGAATAGCTTCCACGAAGATATGGACAATATTGCTTAGTGTTAACCTTGCCAGTGCAGAGTTGTTTTCCAGGTTGTGGGGTGTTCTGTGAATAATTTGATTCTCTATCAGAATTATGTGTGTCATTACTGTTAATAGTAGCAGCTCAATTGCCATTTTAACTCTCTACTGAAATATGGTGATATCCTCGTGACATTAAAGCCATACACAGCTAAGAAGAAGTAGAGGAGAAAATCTCAAGAAGCTGTGAAGTTAATCCTGGTCCTCCTGAAATCCACTTACTACTGTTTTCAGATGGCCTGGCAATCACACAGACTTTGTTCAGGTCGATAGGGACTTTCCTGGTCCAGACAGAAGTTCTTTTGCCATCACTGAGCCATATTGAATCCTTGGCTGTTCAGGGAGAGATTTTGCAAGACAATAATAGTCTGAAAATTCCCAAGTAATGGCATTTGAAAGCTCTTCTTTATCTTGAAAAACAAATTGTTTAATCAAAAAGGAGAATAGAATTAAAATGATAATGATGAAGATGAAATATGCTTAAGAAGCTCATGCAGTCTATATTTTTTGACTATAGCTCAGCTTCGTTCACTGAACCCTTCTGCATTCGGTGGTTCTATTAGCTCTGAGTCTCTCGAAGAGTTTAGTAGCATTTACTGGTTAGTGTAATGGATACTAACGAGTAATGTAAAGGAACTAACTAGAAGTATCTGGGGCTTGGTTTTTTGCTTTCCAAACTCAAACTCAGAGGACGTAACGGGAAGAAGACTTCACTCAAGCATTTTGATTTCTCTTCTGGAATGATACAGTTTAAAAATTTGCGTAATCTTATCAAGTTGACCCAAGCGTCTGCAGTCTCTGTGTGTATTCCCTTATGCAATTACAGGAAGCAGCCAGCGTGGTGGAATTTCTGACATTGTCATATCAGAAATTGGTGGAGGCTGAGCCAGTTGCCAAAGACCCTTCTGCCTGACTTTTTGTTCTTACCTCCCAGTGCAGCTGGGATCTAGCAATAGAAGGATTGTAAAACTTTTGGGAATTGTGCTTTGAAGGAAGCCTTTAGCCCCGCTGCCTAGGTACAGGCACTCAGCCTGTTCATTAGCCAACCACAGCGTCTGAAGGAGATCAGGAGCCTAATCTAATGGTTAATGCACACAGCCAGGCTCCTAGGATTGCTGCTGAATTGTGTCTTGACAGTCACTGGAGAGAGACCTGGAAACAGAGATTACAAACCATGCCTTCATCCCAGTGCAGCGCTCCAGACTTCTGTGCCGAGGTATTTTTTATGGTTCAGAGTTCAGAAGTAATGCCTGTGGTGATGGTCTGATGTTAAAAAAAAAATGCAAAGAGAAGATGTTTTCTTAGGCTACTTTATCTAGACAGAAGAATATTGACAAGCTATCAAGCTATTGGACCTGCAGGTCCTTCTTCAGTGCAGACCTGAAAATGGACTTATGTTGTCCCCGATCATGTCAGGCCAGCTGTAAAAGAAGTGCTGGATGCCCTGTAAGCTGGGTGTTATTTCTAGCTTTACTTGGTACTACCCTCTTGAGGTTTTCCCATTTTTGACTAACACAGGCAACACACAGGAAACTTCATACGTTGTCTTGATAACTGGAGATGTGTGTGTGCTCTTGGCTCCCAGCAGACAGTGAGGAGACCTCAGTGAAAGCTTGCTGCACAAAACAAAGAATAATATTCCCTACTCTAAGGGAACCTGATAGGATAGGTAGTTCCCATTGCATTTTGGCACTGCTGCTTCTGAATTTGGGACTGTGAGGAACTGAGAGGAAAAGAAAGAAGAGGAGGGGAAAAAAGAACCCTCTTATTGTTCAGACTTCCAAGGGTTGGTTTGCATTTTGGAAATGTCTCAGTGTGGATTGTCATTAGTGAACAGACCAGCTATATTTGAATAGATATGAGTGACGACCCAAAGCCTTCTTGCAGCATTTCTTTCTTTTACTCTGGTATGGGGGGGGGGGGGGAAGAAAAAAAGAAATCATTGCATTCTAAAATACGTCTGCAGATGGTGTGCACTCCTTGGCTGTGGTTGGGGCTCAAAGTGAAATACCACAAAATGCCTATAGTTGACTTTACATGCTGCCCTGTTATGGTAAGAAACCCTGTTTGCTCCCAGTAGATTTGGAACCCAGTCCCTGTCCGTAATGTTTTCATATGAACTTCTTTGGATGGCATGCCAAACTTCCTGAGGCTTGCCAGTTTCTGATTATAGGCTGGTTCTTGGGAGGAGGAAAAAGGGAAAAAGGCCACAGTACCAATTCTCATCATGCCCTGAATGTGGGCTGTATCCCAGGACCACTGAGGTCAGCAGATCTGTTTCAGTGGGTATTACATGGAGTCTGAAACCACAGCAAGTCTGCTGGAGCCCTTGGAAGGTGGGTAAAGTTTATTGCTATTTCATGTGCAGTAAGGAAGGAATTTGGACCTTGATTCGCAGAGGAATTTAGATCCCTGATCCTTCCTGGCTTCCTAGCTCTGGTGCTAGTTAGGAATTGAGTCCCTTAATAATTGGGCCTGTAAATTCAGTGCCTCAGTGTGCTCATATCTACCTAATAATGTTTGGTTTATTGTCGTATAATGAGGCCCCAGCTGGAATCTGGACTCCCTGAGATAAACGTTGTATAGACACACAGTCTGGGATTTATCTGGCCAGATGTTGATGTTTACAGTGGGGGTGCCTACATCTGAGCTATAGGCAATGGAAACAGTGCAGGCAATACAGTAGAGAGTGGGACACAATTCAGCTCATCCTAAAGTACCCATCTAAACTCATCTCCTAAGAAAGTGTTTTT
This sequence comes from Nothocercus julius, assembly GCA_013398735.1. Classification (NCBI taxonomy): domain Eukaryota; kingdom Metazoa; phylum Chordata; class Aves; order Tinamiformes; family Tinamidae; genus Nothocercus; species Nothocercus julius. Next base: position 889,079 of record VZSV01000009.1, read on the forward strand.
CTGTCTGCTGACTGCAAGTGGAGCTGTATTTTCTAGCTGCAATGACACCTGTGCTATAGATGTCTAAATTTAAGTGGGAAGTTTCACCCACAAAGGGCACCAAATCCTTCTTAAAAGAGGTCACGTACCCTATAGTCAAGATAGCTTTGGGGCTAGAAGTGGATTTTAGTTAAGCTGGATGACCCAGTAGAGCCAGAAGTTGATACCTGTGCTGACTTGCAGGTTTGCTGCTCTATTTCATGTGCCTTCTCCTAGTGCTGAATCTCACACATGGGATAATCTGGTTTTCTTTAAGCTGAAGTCTTTAGAAATGTGGCACGTAGAGTCATTAGCTATTCCTGAAATCCTGGTCTACCTGATTTTCCTTTCCTATCCTTTTCCCTTCTATCTTCTCCCTTTCTCTGGCTCAGCTGTTTTGATTACAAGTGCTAACTTTTCCCTTTTGCAGCTTTTGCCCAAAACTCATTTATTTTAGCAGAAGTAGTAAGGATTTTTTCCTAACTTCCATCATCTTTGGAACAGAACAACAAGTTTTGGAAACCTTATTCTCCAGGGACAGTAAATTGGCTCATTCCACCTGAGCGGAATGAAGTTTTAGACCAGCTGAAGCTGTAGCTTTCGATCTTCTGTAATGCGCCTCAGACAAAGATGGGAGAACATGAATGTATTTGCTGAATTATGCTTTATGGATTATAGGAGGGTTTTCATTCATTTCTGAGTTGTTCAGGAAAATAAAAAACAAACCATCAATCTTTACATGTTCAGCTCAGATGCTGTCAGAACAGATGGCGAGAGAGTATTCCCACTTCAACCTCTCCCTCTGCACTTACACAGTTTAATGCAACAGACTTTGATCCCGGCCTGGGCCTGTGGCCATTTCTTCAACACACATGCTACATGATAGCACATATTCTTTTCTCACATCAAATGCTGGGTGTGTTTCCATCCTTCGATAAACTTTGTAGTGTTTTTATTTCCCTTTCCCCCATGGTACTGATTATTCCGGAAATAGATAGGAGCTGGAAAACCCTGCCCTGGATCTGTATTATTCCTGTGTGGCATATGGCATTGTGACTGTGGAGCTGTGATAATTTTACATTTGCCCTTGTGCCAAGTCTTTAAGTTTTATTATTTTTTCCCTCCATGAATTTTATTGATTTTTCACAATTTCAAGTGCTTCTTGTTTGATTTCTGTTCTTGCTTCATATGTCTTTCCCGTCTCTTCTTCATCTTTTTACTTCTGCATATCCTTGATCCTCCCATTCTTTTACTTACAAGAGATTGCTGGCCCAGATCTCACAAAAGACCCTCCTAAGCTGAGAGCCATGGAGTTATAATACTGTCTTTAAGCTCAACCCTGCCTAGAGAGTAACTTAAACTCTGGATCAGATATTCACTCACTGATAGCACAGAGATCTCATCACACTGCAATTATTCTGAAAGGATGCTAATTTCCCTGGCAGGATGCATACCAAATTGGTTCAGAAAGCTCTGATGCCCTTCTGGGAGAAAGGTTTCAGTACTGGGGCTTCTATGCAGGCAAGTATGAAATACCTCTCCCAGACTGCTGCCCAAGCTGTGTTGGCTGTTGATTTTGTCATGCGAACAGTGAGTGAGGTGACATTGTGTGTGCTGAGTAGAGGCAGTGAGGGCATTAGTAGATGATTATTCCTTCCTAAAGGAAAATGAGGCAAGGGAGACACATACATGAGAATATATCCAGCTATATTCATTATGTATGGTCTCTAGCATACCTCATGGGGCGGGCAACCCCCATGGGATTGTAGAGCAGAGAGGCCTGTAGGGATTAAACAGTGGCTTCCCTCAGGAAGGTGGTCCAGGAATAATTTTGATTGTCTTGCCATCCATAAGCAGACACTGTGGATAGTCTGAGTTGCAAGAGATTTTCCGGTTGCTCCTTGGGTATCTGGAAGACAGCTTATCTCCTTCTCCTACCCTTCTCCTTGATTCTCTAAGGAGACTGGGTCTTGGAAGCTCCATGAGCATAAACTTTGGGTGCCTCCTGTGAATCTTGTCCGTGATTTTTAAAGCTCTTTCAGATCCTTGAGAAGCAATTATTATTTTCAGCCTGTTGTGAAATCTTCAGAGTTTTGACTCAGTAAGTAATTTGCGATAAGGATAAGTTATTTCTGTAGATTACAAGAGTATCCAGCATTATAGTCACAGCACTTCAAAGAGCAGATAAACAAGAGCTTTGAGAAGGACACAAACTCTTATGTTCCAGGGCCTAACTATTGTGGGTCAGGAAGTAATTCTCTTGAAGGTCATTTATTCCATAATTTGTGGCTTCAGTTGGAGCCAGACACTGTCAGAATCAGTATCCCAGTGCAGAGGCACCTCTGATAGTTTGTTACTTCCAAGTTTTGCAATGAATTCATTGGGATAAACAAACTTTTGTTTTCCTCTTGCAAATTTGAACACCTCCTCACTTCTTGTGTTCCCATACTTTATATTCTTCTTGGCACTGATTGCTTGCTTTCAGTCAGTTTGTTTCTACTTTCCAAGCCCATAAGCCATGACTTGGGGGCACAGTCAAATTTACATCCCTTTGCAGATGGCCTGTTTCTAGCAATGTCACTCCTTGGGTTTTAATTTTTGCTGTCTTTATGCCCAGGGGCAGACACTGCTCAGTGAGTCTTTGTGATTCTAATCTTTTCATACAGTTGGAGGAGCAATGAACTTGCAAAATAAGATGCCTTTTGCTGGGGAGAGAAGGCACCTGAATTTAGGCCTGTCTCTACCACCCACTAAGGATGTGTGTGTCAGTTTAGAGAGGGCTGAGAGCAGTGTATTTGTCGTTGTTGTAATGCCCTTTGTTGTTCCCATATAGTTCCATTTCTGTGGACACCATCTGTTTTTTGGGATTTTTTTTTTTTTTTTTTTTTTTTTTGCCGTGTCATTGTAGGATTCAGGAAATGCCATCTTGCCAGGTGGCATCTCTATTTGCTACTGCTGCAGCTCTAGAAGCAGGTGCAGTTTGTGGCACAATGTAGCTTTGTGCCAACCCATTACAAGCCGTGGTCCATTCAGGGACTTGGATGAGATTAATACTTGAGCTCAGCTCCATTTGAGACACGGGCATTGCATCTGAAGTGCCACTGGCAGCTGACTTCTCACTTTGATTTATGCTAACCTTAGGACTGCTGGTAATTACATGCATGTTCTTGTATTCAGGAAGTTTATGCAGTAACCAAGGAGCAGGGACTTCATGCGACAGTGGATGAATTGTTCATTTTGTTGAGTATCTCAGAAACTTTGGGGCCTATAAAAAGGCCTGCTTGTGTGTTCCTTCTTGTGACAGTAGAAGGACTGGTGGAAGGAGAATGGCTAATATTGTAGCTCTGCTGTCCAAGAGTTTCTGAATTAACTTGCGGGTGTTTCATCAGTCCCAATAATACATCCAGAGCCACAGTTTTCTATAGCCTGATTCTGTGGCTTACAGAACAAGTTGGGTGGCCAGCTGGGGGTTTGTCTTGGTGGTTTTTTTGCTAGTAGTGTAGAGGGGGAGTGGAGTGCTCAACACACAGCTCTCCATGGCACCTCACCTACCTGCTTTGACTGAACCCAAAAGGCTACTCCAGAGTGGACAAGAAATGATCAAAAATCCTTCCTGCACTGGTGCATCCTCTGTTAATGCCCCAAACGATGCCATTTAACTGGTGTCTTTTGTGGAAATATCTGTTCTGATCTGGCCAGTGACCATTAACTCTTCTAAGCTACCAAGTATTTCATATTTTAGATAACTTTTCTAGCAACACATTGTTTTCTTCTTTGACATTGCCTCAGCCCATCAGCATGCTCTTATTTCCATCTGTCACACTCATTGTAGCATTTCCATGCACAAACGAGTACCAGGTTGCTGAAGAAAGCTGGTCTTCTGCCCTGCCCCAAGTTCTAAGGTGAATGTTCGGAGCAGACTCCTGGAGGCTGCTTGTGTTTCATGTGTGGGATTGATCCCCTGCAATGAACACCTGGGCCATTAATTTTGAAGGGTAATACACTAATTTCTCTCAGAAACCAGCCCTTCCCTCACTGTCAAGAACATCCTTATAGTCCCTTGCTGATGCCAGTAAAATTGTAAATGTGGAATCAATTACAACCCTCTACCATCTTCCTTTATAGATGCTTTAAATATATTTGTGCAAATAATCTCTGCTCCTCAACACCTTCCCCACATTGCTACAGCACACAACTGCTTGCTTTAATGCAGCTCATTGTGTTACTAGAGTTTGACAGAGTATTTTTTTTTAAATTATATGGAATGGTTGTACCCAAGACACAAACCTAGTTTTACACTCTGTAAAACGTTGTCTTTAGTAGAAAATATAGGGGTCATTCATTGTATAGTTTCTTCAAAATAAATATCAGATTGAAAGTACCTGCCAGATCTTGTTCCTCTTCCTGGGCCCAATCCAAAGCTCCGCAGTTGAAGAGCCCAGTAGTATTTGGGTTACGCCTTTCGTTTATGTTCATTTCTCCTCAATATTTAGGTATATGCTAAAGTTCAGACTTACTATTAAGTATGTTAAGCAGATCTAGTAATACCACCAGTAAAGGCTGAACAATGACTTTTGACCTATGTGAAAAAAAGATCATGCCATCGATCCCTCTGTCCATCTGACTTCCATTTTCCGACCACCTAACCAATTTCAAACTGGGAGAATGGGGAAGATCTCCAAAACAACGGAATTCCTGCAAGTCCTATGAAAATTAGCAGCTGAGTTTCAGAGACAGAGATGCAGATAGCATTCCCTAAATGGGGAGAATTGGTTGAACTTCATCCAGCCCGCTGTGTTCGTCCATGTCCTGCAGACCAGTCAGCGTTATGTGGCCAGGCTATTAGCTACTTTTGCACAAATTCTGGCATATTTTTTTGCTTCTGTGGTGCAGCAGAGCAGGGGGAACTGGCATGACTGCAGGAGGAATTGTGTTAGCAGCTGAAAGATGCACATTGAGGTGAAACCACATTTCATTAGTCTCACTGCTCACAGAACGGCTTGCTGAAAGTGAGCAAAAGAATGTGTTTTTCCCTCGTCTTGCGCACAAAATCTCCTGAAATGCTCTGTCTCAGATGGACTTGAGGCATTTAGCCTGCAGCAGATATCCAGAGCACAACACTGCAGCCCACACAGTTAAGGTCTGGCAAAATAGGGAGGGATGGAAAGCATGGTCTGTTCCAGAAGCAGTCGAGAGGATGCTCTGAGCATAAGTGACAAGCTCTACTGCTTGTTTTACCTGTGCGTGACCCCTTAAAGTGCTAGATATTGCAGCCGTCCTGCTCTCAAGAGAAATATAACTGAGTTGGAGTAATAGAAGCCATCTCCCCAAACAGAAACTGTGCACAAGGCTGTTTGGAGACTGAACTGACTTGCCAGAGGTGTTTTGCTGGAGGCAAGCTGGAGGGAAGCCTGTGGTCAGGGTCTTGTTTTGGTGGAATTGTGTGTGTGAAAGCAAATGTGCCAGAAACACCAAAGAAAGAGAGAGGAGGTGGTAGCAGAAAGCCCAGAGTTGCCACAGAGTCGACTGTGAGCATAACCCCAGTGACCGCTAAGAGGGTGTTTTAAGTACAATGTTGGCTAGAAAAAAAGAGACCAGGAAGATAGGAAGAAGCTCTTTCTTTATCTTCGGTTCCTACTGCGCCCAGAAGAACATGATAACATGAACTTTTTCTATCGATTAGCAAGACTGCATGAAAACTACTCAACTGACTTAGCTTTTGTAATGGAAACATTCTCCGTGATCCTAAGTATCACCTCTGGTCTTTGGTCAAATGATATTGCACTATATTTCATATGTCTATGAAAGACATATGTGTATATATATATATATATATTTAAAATAAAAGAAAAATGAGTGTCACTTTATAGTTTTTTGAAAGAATTGTACTTAAATTTGAGTTTATTCTCATCAGTCATGCTGAGTGAGATTTATTGGATTAAAGGAGGTGCATGCAGCATGGATAGTTCCATCAGAGTTGTACTCTATAGTCATATTTTCTTTTATATTCTGAGGCATAATTCTGCTGAACTTAAAATAGACCTTTAATGTAGGTAAGACAAGTATCTTCCTAAAAATCATCTATTTCTATCATCTATTGAAGGCTACGTGAGTGGGCAGCTCTATCCTGTAGACATCTGAATTGGGTGAAATGAATTCCAGCCCTACAGATCACCATGTGCATGGTGCCTACTGCCTGCGCTGGGGTGGGTGGTCTGATCCATCAGGTCCCAGGCAGGTTGACAGGACTGTTTGCAAGTGGTTTCTGTGTGCAGTCTGTGAAGTTTCCTTTGAAGCTGCGTTCCAGCATCCCTTGGATGGCAGTGGGACACTCCGTCCCTGACCGTATCCTAGTCTTTCTGCAGGAGATGTGTGTGACACGTCAAACTTTTGCCGCATTTTAGTAATGCAGACGCCTACCCTGGGCACTGTTTTGCTCTCTGTGGGGTGACTGGTGCCACTGGGTTTGAAGTGCAGTCCGTGAACAGATTTGTAGCAAGCTTATGAAGGAAGTCTGAGGGAGGAAGGTGGTGTGGTGAAAGCACCCCACTGAGTGGCAGGAGATCTAAGCTCTGCTCTTCGCTCTGCCACAAAAAAAAAAAAAAAAAATACTGTTGATCTTGGGTGAGTTTCTTACACTCTCTGCTCCACCACAGTTTCCCCATCTGTAAAATGTGAAAGATTTTTACCTACCTGGCTGAAAACTGAGGCTCAGAACTGAAACTCAAGGAACTTAGAGGGAAACTCTGGTCTGGATTTCCTCATGACAGTGTCTCCGAACATAGGGTCAGCTGGTGCCTGGCAGAACAGAAATGTTCAAATTTCTGTTTAAAATACCTCTTTCATCAGATGAAAGAACATACCAGGAACTGGTCAGCAATATGCTCTGCAGTGTGGCCTCTGAAAAGGGAGCAGAGCAGTGAGTTAATAGCTTCCAGGTAGTGAGAAGAACGCAGGACTGGTGCTCTTCAGCTAAATAAAAATTAAATAAATAATAGGGAACAGACCCAGAGAGCTCCTTTATTCTGAGTAATGCCAGTCATGAACTGCTTGTCATCTCTGGTTGCCTGTGTAGGAGGGACAGCAAACACAACGAGGCAATCTCACTTCATTCCTCTGGTGGATATTAAACAATAACCAACACCATAAAGCTTCTGACTTCCACTGGCATGAATTAAAGACTTTGGTCAGGTTGGCCTTGGAATTGTTTAGGATGAAACCGATTCCTTTTAGCCTTAGAGAGGGTCCAATTTAAGCTGTTTAGCTGAGCAGTGTGGAAAATACTGCAGTTTAGCTATTATGTGGTCAAACTGAAGAGCAGACTCCATTTACCGATATTGCTGGATCCATAACCTCACATCCTCTCGGAAACACCATACTTATTACACTTCTATCGTGTGTTGTTATGGCCACCAGAGATGAAAATCTAGCATGTTTTATCCATCATGTTTCTTGGCTTCCATGTTGCTTATGTCTTATACGTCCCTCAGTACATTCACTAAAGGGCAACACATGTTCATTGCAAGGTTTGCACTCCAGTCAGAAATGTGTTTTGTGACAGACAGACAGGAAATGTTTTTCTGCTTGAGCTCAATGACCTTACAGTATGTATATATAAATGTAGCCACAAAAACTCTTATAAAAGAGAAACATTTCTGCAAGACCATTTACTTATTTTAACGTTAGAGATTTCTAGGTTGCCTGCAACGGCTTCTTGACTTGCTTCTGGTGTTCAGAGGTTGTATCAATGTGTACAATGCCCAGTTTGCTGTTTCGGGTAGTCTCTTCTCTCTTACCTAAAAGACATGGCCTCCGTTAGCAGCACTGTGCTGCTCCATGCTGCCAGGACCGTCCCAAACTAATGTTTTAGATCAATTTTAAATCAGTGTGGCTTCTCTATACTGATCCCACTGATCTCAAGAATGGATTGGAATGTTCTCATGAACACTGGTGCTTTATTTGTGGTCACCAACATTTTGAATAGAGGTTGAATGTGATGCTCAGCTGCCATGAACTGATACAGTGTACAGATCTGTGAGCTTTGTAGTAAGTTCTGGACAATTAATTATATAAAGAAGGGAAAATGTTAATTCTGCCTGGAATTTCTGAAAGTAAAACAAACAAACAAACAACAACAACAACAACAAAAACACAAAACACCCACAAATATTCACAGCTTCCCTCAGGGATTGCGAACACACATGGAAGACTAATGACAGAAATATAAGGAAAGAAAAATTCAGGGCAACTGCTAGTAAAGGGAAGTATTAGTCTCTCCCTGTGAGGAAGTGATGATCATTTCTCAGCAACAGTGGGAAGAGAAAAGAGATGGAAATGGTGAAGTAATAGAAAAGTCAGCTCGGTTCAGCGGGCCCTGTCTTTACCTGGGCATAAAACAAAGAGGTGAGTGATAAAGCAAATAAAACATGGGTTCCTCTGCAGAAGAGCCCCTGAGAAGGGACTCTGAGGCTGGATGGCAGTGCTGGTTGCTGGTTGCCCTTGAAAGGTATAAAACATGATTTTAAATGGTTCCCATTTAAAAGGGAAAGGACTTCTGGTGCTGTGCCGAAATGAGCGTGCAAATTCTTGGTAAAAAAAAAAATTATGCTAAGACTGGCAGGCATGCCATTGGTGCCACTGTGGCTGTTGTGAAGGATACACAGAGTGTTGGTACAAGACTCACCATCATGAGCCACACAGGTGGAAGCAGAAATTTCTAAGCAATCACCATTCTGTAACCTCCTGAAAATAAATATGAGCTTTCTCACCTAGATTGCTGGAGAATCTGGGAAAGGTATGGTTGTTAATTAATATGGATGGATTTATAAATTACCAATTTCTGGTAATAAAAAAATGCCTTATAATCATCTTAGAGTCTGAGTGTGAATGCATGAACAGGAAGGACTCCTATCACTCATGTCTTCATTAGTAGGAGATAAGGAGACATCAGCTTTGTTTCTGGCTCTGCCAAAGATGGTTTTCACTAGAGAATGGTACTGCTACTATGCACAGAGGTCTGAACGAGTTGTTTGTGCCTGTACTAGTGTTGTTTTCATTCTAGCTAAGGAGAATCCATCCATCCCATTAGCAAATAGCACTTTTTCACAGAGCTATTCCTTGGTGCCTTGGATAATTGTCTCCGATTTTTCCAGAAATAATGGCTTGTGTGAGCAGCAGTTGCTTCTCTGCAACCAAGGAAGTGCTGTACCAAAAGCTGACTTAAGTGTCAGCCCTGTGAGAAAAGTTTTTGCTTTACAGGAAAATTTACTTTATACAAATGCTGTAAATTTAGGTGACATTTTAAATGGAGCCTCCATCTAGTTTGGGACCTTTCATGTCAGCAGAGCATCAGGACAATGTTCTCAGAGGGATGATACTTCTCAAAAGCAATGGCTGTGTTTTCTGGGCAGAGGCCAGGGAACAGTGACAGCAGGATGATGTGCTATGGTGAAAGAGCAGGGACAGTCTAAAAATGCGTATTTCTTGAAAAAAAAAAAAAAGCCATGGAGGGAGAAAGTGGGTCCCATTGATAAAACATTGGCCTAGGACAAAAAGGAGCTGGGTTAAATACCATAGCTGGCACAGACTTTGGGTGTGCATCCAAGAATAAGTCATGGGACCTTCTGCCTTGGTTCTCAGTCCATAAAGTGGAGATGTGGAGGGGGATAATAACAACCGCTTTCTTTTATTCTGGCTTTGTATGTGTTAGACTAGAAATCTTGGGGGAAGGGGCAGCATCGAAAACAATAGAAGCTTGTTCCCTTTTCAGGCCTCTGTGCATGGCTGTACAGCAGACAACAGGTTGTGCTATGTGAAGGCCTCTTTCAAAGTTATTTAGCTGAGGCGAGTGTTTAATTCTAGGCTGTAGAAGTAGACAATGAAAAGACCTAACTGTTGCAAAGGTCAAACCATCCACCTGTCCTGGGCAGGCTGCGATGCACAGACCGTAGTTTGTCCTCTCATTTACTGTTTTGTGCTTTGCCTAGGCTCAGATGCAAGCTCAATGTCAATGTGCGATAACTTAATTGGCAAACCTCTGAGAACAAAAGTTTGGGCTCAGCAAATTCTGGCCTTCCCTCTGGGATGGTGTCTCTTTATAAGGCTAAGTCAGTTAATTCAGGACTTAGCTTTCACCAGAAATGCTCTTGCAATTGGGAAGATAACCTTTGCTATGCGAAATAATGAAAAGGGAGGCGAGGAGGCCTGGTTCTCAGTTTTGCATTTCATTTTAATTTTGTGTGTTTTATGTCAGGATGGCATCATTAAGGCAGAGAAAAAACACAGGTTCACTTTTTCTTTGGTTCTTTTTCAGAAGGAAAAAAAAATATTTTCTTTAGTCACTGAAGTGACAGAACTTAATCATTGAGAAAGATTCTTGTCTTTGAACTTTGAAATGGAAAGGTTTCTTAATTTCTTTCCCCTTTTTCTTGAAGAAATGCACATTTTTGAAATAAAACCATTCTTGGGTAGAAACTTTCTTGGCAGATATTTTTATTTGGTTGTTGAAATTCTGGATTTGTGGGTTGGTAGATTGCATGATTACAAAATGGACTCTAGAGAATATAAAGTATGCTAAATCATATCTATAAGATGTCCATGCTAGTGTCTGAAATGGAAAATTTCCCCAAAATATGAAACATTTCACTGCTAATTATTTTAAAAATATTAATAATAGGCAGAGTATGTGTTATTAGAAGGAGTCAAGTACTTATATATTGTCTTTAGTCAGTTCACTAGCTGAAGCAACCCTGTTTAAAAACAAGAAGTTTATGTTGTAAGGAAGAGAAAAAAAAAAAAAGATGAACACATAACGAGCATTGAGAAAAGTCCAGAAATACTTATTTTCAGTTACTCAAGATAAATGTACAAAGACTAAAAAAACAACTGCTTATGGCTGATAAAGTTTAATGTTTTGTTTTCATTTTAAAATACTTTGGAGTTATGCTAAGCAGAATTCCTGAGGCTGAAGGAAAACTCAGGTACTCCAAACAAATACCCTTTGAAGTCAATGTTTTTGGCAAGGTATTTCGCAGTATGCATTGAAGAATTCCATCCAAGATATTTTGATACCTTGTTTTAGGAAAAGAAAATGCTGAGGATTCAAAGTAAAATAAGACTGCGGGGGAAAGAAAACCAATCTGTTTTCTTGGAACATCTCTCAGAATGTTACAGGTTTTGCAGAAATTTATGGGTAGCCAGAAGCAACTGAAGTCCTCACCATTCACCAGCCTGTTACCCAAAATGAGCATTAAAGAGTATTTCCCTTTTATATGTGCTTGTACTGTATTTTATGATCTAGAGAGGTCAAGTTCAGACTAGATTCTTAGGAATGTCACTCCCAAAACTCCCATGAAAATCCTCATTGCAGCAGCATGAGGCGGCACTTTGTGTTTTGAACAATCTGCTCATCAATCATCACCTTACAATATTCACTAATCCTTGCAACATCCTTGTCAGATGCACAAAGTTAAGGCAAAAAAAAAAAAAAAGATAAATTCCCAATCATTCTCTAATTTTGACTAACAAGATTACAACAGAAAACATGGGCATTTCTAAACAACGGACCTAACATGAATGCTAAAGCTATAGGGGCATATACCTACCACTGAAATTAGGAGATGATGATGAGATGCTTCTACTTCTACTATAGTCAGCATTTTTCAAGTCTTTTCTCTATTCCGTACCACAGAGATGATTTATATGTGCGTGGGAGATATTATAGAGCTATACGAAACACTGAAACCCATTAAACATTTGGAGTGAGTGCACTGAAAGTTGTCACGCATTATCTGGGATTAAAGTTGACTATTTCTAGCCAGACCCTCCACTACTGGAAGCTAATTGGTGAAACTTGATTTTATTGGCTGGCAAAAGGCCCATGTACCTCAGCTGAAGGTCAGGCATACCATTTGCTTGCTACACTCTAGCAGAAGCAGGAAAATAGGAGAATTTCAAGGCAGCTTTTTATGCCTCATTCTAAATTTCAGGTTCTGACTGGTCTTAAGAGGTTGGAGGGGGGAAAAAAAAAAAAAGAAAAAAAAAAGAAGAAGAAAAAAATCACAATATTTCTTCCAATTCCCTGGTGGACAGGAATATGTGGAAGGGGGTGTGAAGCCCTGTATGATCAAAGGGGCTGGCATGGCTAGCGGACTCTGTTCTGCCAGACACAGCCATGAGATGGATGGGGACGCTCACTGTTGGCACTGAGTGAGCTGCAGAGCCATGTCCTTGGGCTTCCGGAAGGTGTTTAATTTTATCCTAAAGAAGTGCAAATCAATCCAGATGAACTTTCCCCCGCCCCAAGGTGCCTATTTTTCTCTCCTCACTATGAGTCTAAAGGTTGACAACCTGAGTTAGATGGGATGAATCCCAGCCCAGCTGCTTCATCGGGGGCTGTTTTAGGGGCTTGCTCCTACATGAGCTGTTGAACCCTTAAGCAGCTTTGATGATCTAGACTGATTTCATCTTAACTGGGAGCAAAAGTAGGAGCCACTGATGCTCCCAGGCCTACTTCCCTGCTGTAGAAAACTTCCTCCATTCCTTGTCTGCAAATAGGATGAGTCAGGCTGGGAGACTCCTATTCAGGGTCTGGTGAGTTGGGTCTCCACTTGACACCCTTAAAACATATCACCGTCCCATCCCATGATGAGGGCAGCAAGCGCAACGCACAACAGTGCTCCGGGCTGCCGCAGAGATATTTCTCTACCATGGGATGGCCGCACACCAGGTCCGTGCAAAGCCTCGGGTCTCGGCGTCACAGAGGGACCCTGAAAAATGAGTCTGGAGGCATGAAGGTGGCAGGGGAGGCTTCCGAAGACCTTTCTCGAAAGCTGAAAACAGGAAATATTTAATCAATCTCTGAGAAAAAAAAATAAAAATAAAAAAAGAGGCTCTTTCTGAGCAGCCAGGATGTTTGTGAAATCCCTGCTCCGTTTATTATGATGCTGAGTTTCAGCTGGACGTTTTATTAAAGACAGCTGGGACACATTACTTGCGCATTAACACTGAGCCAACTTTCATTTGAAAACTTACCCGTTGCTGGGAGCTTTCCACAGTGCGCCCCTGCTGCTGCCGGCTCCGTAATCTGCACCAGCAGGCGCGGGGGGAAGATCCCTTCGCCTCTCCGGACTCCTCATTTCCGGAGAAAGGCCTAATAAACGCGGGCCTGGCCAAGCAGGGCCACGAAGGCTCTGCCGCGCGCTGGTGCCGCGCAAGGCTCGCTGGAGCGAGCGGCCAAGGCGGCAGCTGCTCGTGGAGCAAACCCCAAGGGCACACGCGCAACCCTCTCCTAACGGCTTTCCAGGGACACCTTAGAGCTTTCTGCAGTGCAAACCGTGTTTCCGTGTGTCACACATCACGGCGCGGTGGCGCCGGTGGCGATGCTGGAGGAGGCTGCTGTGAGGGCGGGGGAAGCGAGCCGGCCGGCTCCGGCAGGGCGGGCGGCGCGGTGGCGGCAGCAATTGCGCCCTGGAGCTTTGGAAACGGCCGCGCGTGCCCTCCTGGGCGCCTGCGTGCACCCGCATCGTGCACAGGGTGCCCTGACCCGAGGAATGGCTGCGACACCCCAGCACCAAGCTGCCCTGTGGAGGGAAACCCTCCGCACCCACAAGTGCGGGTGCAGCAGCGGGATGTGCCAGGGGGGCCAGGAGCTGCACGGCCCCTGCCTCGTCCTCCGCTCCCCACGCTCTGCGCCCGCGGTGTAACCTGCTGGCGCCATCCGGCCCCAAGTGTGGTGCCGGGCTCCGAGAAGCCGCGGTGCCTTGTCTCAGCTGCTTTTCCGCCGCCTTTCCCGGCAGAACGAGCCTGGTGCCGCCACGTGAGATGCTGCACCGGTACACACGTGTTTATGTAGCACCCATGTTGCCGGGCTGGTTTGGAGCCCGCGATCCAATGGCAACGGAACGTAACAGAGAGGTAGAGGTTTCAAACGTGTTAAGTTCCGATGAGTGTAAATAGGCCACTGACGACCTCGGACTTTATTAGACATCGCGTAATCTGCACAGCCGTGCTTCATTAAGTGGTTTAATTGCCACGGACGTTTCCGTTCCTGTGGATGTTAAAGAGACTGCCCTTCTCCCATGTCCAGCAAGAGGCATTCAGAGCAGGCTGCTTTTACAGGAGAGATGACAGCTGACTGCAGAGGAAACTGCCGGAGGGTGAATTTCTTCCTGACACATTTTAATTGATACTGAGTTACTAACACTTTATTTCTCAGTAATACCATGAATGCTTCCTTGCCTGATATAAATATCAGAATCCCAGAATCCCCCCCCGCCTTTTTTTTTTTTTTTTTTTTCCCAAATCCTGGTAGTGTCCTAGCCCAGTGAAATCGTACAATAATGAGTTCCCCAGGTTACTAATAGCTTGTACATTAAAAGAAGGGTTTCCCTCCTTCCGTAGAGGCTGGTTTTTTTTGGTTTCGTTTCATTCTCATGCACTTGCACTGTCCAAGAGGATAAGAGGCAGTCACCTCTTTGCTCTTGCCATACCGCAAGTTTTATGGCAAATTCCTTTATCTTTTGCCTTTATCCAAAAAAAAGAACTATTACCAGGTCTGACTGCAAGAACATTGCTGCCTCCCTCCTTCCTATATTCAGATGGCTATTGGTAATATTGGTAGCTATAGCTATCCTTGAAATCCCTCTTCAAAACTCACCTTTGCCACTGTTCCTCTAGTGAATTTGCTGATTACTATTAACATGTTAAGATTACTTTTGTTTGCACTACTACTTTGTAATGTCTCATCACATCATGTCCTTATATTTCCATTTGGCTGCATCTCCCTGTTGCCTCTTATGTTAGTCTTAGAGCATAGCTGGATTGGAAATGGTCTGTAATATGTATTTTCTTCTTCTTTTCATACAGTATCCAGCACAAGATTCCAGCCCAAATTTAGGGTTCGTCCGTGGTAACATTATTATTTTGAAGACTTCTTGTCCCTTGGCCATTGTCTGCATTAGCAAATCTAATGCAAATTAATATATATATATATGTATGCACACACACACATCTCCATATAAATATCTCGATATATACATATATATATCAATATATATGTATATGAAGGTGCTTTTCTGGTTCTGATGCAAAGTCAGCATGGCTAGTTCAGCTCATTGCGACTGACTGTTTACGCTGTCAAAGTCAAAGCAGGTGAGCAGCGTCCATGTGATCTACTTTGCCAGAGCTGTTACTGGCATGATCTTTATAAAAACAGTGACAGCAAAAAGCTAAAAAGTTGCATCTTAAACAGGATTAGTTCCTCTCTTGGCAGATATTCTTCTCCACTTTAAGGCACCTTTATACCAATATACCTGCTCCCAAACTGGGTCTTATGTATTCTTTTGAGTAAAATTCTCCTTTCTGTCTGCATCCTCTCAAGCAAAGGGCTAGGATGTGCTATGAATATCAACCTTTAAAGAGAGCGGTTTTGTAGCGCTCCTTCAATTCCATTGCCTTGGGCCACTTTGCCTTCTTTACTCCCCTATTGCTATTCAGAAATAGTTATCTCAGTAAAAGTGAGCAGTGAAAACACTGTTTTGTACCACATCCTCTGCCTTAGCAGGGAATTAGTTACGTAAAAGGAAGGAGCACTGCAGTTCATTGCCATTTACTTTAATGAATTCAAGAGTGACTAGGTCAGGCCCTGGGCTCGAGTAAATCTACATAGCTGCACTAAGCCAGGCGATGATCTGCTCCATAATTTTGCTTACAATTTTCCTGGGACACTTGGTTTAACATTCACATCCCGAATCTTGCAAAAAGTGCCAGGGGAAATTTATAGCCACAAGTTAATTAACCATGAATCAGTTAATATTTGGGCAGGTGAAGTGCTATATATATGCAAAGGATTAAGCTGTCAGAAGGGACCTCAGTTTTAAATCTCCCAGGAAAGTTGTCACCTCTAGCAGCCTGCTGGTCTCTAAGTTAATGCTGTGCAGGGTGACTGCTGGTGCATGGACTGGGGGGAAGTTTTCCGCTACTATTTTTTACATTTTTTTACAAGTTTCTCTATGCATCCCCATTCAAATGCTCCCCCTCTTGCCTTGGGAATCTGCCTGTGGGATGGATTTATCCTTTGTTTAGGGGACTATTCCCTGGTAGACAGTTTGCTGGGTGAGATATGTAAGCCTGTTCTGTACAGATCACGGTGATCATAATGCTTCCCGCTAGCTTCGGAACACGGGCACATATAGGGTGTCTATGTATGTGTAGAGTCTATGCGGACCCTGCTGTGAGATGAGCTCTGTGGAGCATGAAGCGTTCGGTGGTGAATTTCTCATTCTATGATCCATCTGCTATTGCTCCCCTTCTTGGCCAGCTCTGCCTGATGATTTATATTCCAATTAAATCCACATTGTCT
>VZSV01000009.1:910295-923205 GCA_013398735.1 Nothocercus julius
AGAGGGGCAGGATCCCCTCCCTCGACCTGCTGCAGACGCTCCTCCTAATGCACCCCAGGATCCCCTTGGCCTTCTTGGCCACGAGGGCACTGCTGCCTCATGGTCAACTTGTCACCCACCATGACGCCCAGGTCCCTCTCTGCAGAGCTGCTCTCCAGCCTGTACTGGTGTCAGAGTTATTTTTCCCCAAGTGCAGGACCATCCCATCATTAAGAAGTTTACAAGGTTCCAATGCCTCCCCTCTTTTCTTTTGTATCTTGGCTCCTGTAAAGACCAACAGCTTGTGATTCTAGCTGTCCTACTCCTCTAAGATGGAGGTCTAAGTCATTATTACTCTTGGTTTTACTCTTAAACTTATTCTTTCTATGATTAATACAGCTAATAATAAATTAAATGCTTGAATATATAAGCAACCTCTCATTTTATAACTTTTGTTAATGCTACACTATTTTTCGGCCCTCCCAAGTTCTCTAGGTTACTGATGGTTGGTTTGGAAAACTGACTTATTGCACACCAATGAAGACAGTAGGAAGCATCCTTAAATTACTTTTTATGTCACAGAAGCATTTATTTATGATCAGTCTGTGGTTTGTAACAGGACTTTACATCTCTACAGCAGCTCTTTCACAGCTCATAGAGCAGAGTATCAATGTTAATGGGCTTAAGTTTACAAAGTCTTATGAGATCACCATGCATTAGACATGCTTCAAGTGTTACCAGCTCACTGAAGAGATGAAGCTTCAGCTTTGAAAAGAGCCAGGGAATGTTCTGTCAAATGCTTTTTTCCCCACTTCTTTCAGTCTTGATCAAACAATTACCCTGATTTTAGAGACTGGGAAACTGAGGTATGGAATGATCGGGTGGCCTGGGCTGTGCTAATGGGCTTGGGCAAAGCTTGGGCAAAAATTGGATGGCGTTCAGCTTCCCTTCATTTTGTGTTTTAAACCCAAACTCAGCCTGTACTGAGGGTTAAGAAACAGTTTGCAAATGGTTAACTGAGAAATGTCAATTAATATTTTATTTCACAGAGGAAATGGAAGCAAGGTTGTTTCTACACATGATTTAGTTCACCTAATTTCAGGAGGTGAAGCTGAAAGGAAACTACTCAACATCCATCTTGGATCTTAAATATCTTAACTTAAATGCTAATGAAAGCAGGGGAATTTTGCAGCACCACAAACTATGACAGAGTTTCTTTTACAGTTCATATCCTGACATTTTATTTTAAGAGCAATGACATATCTAATACAAAGTAGAAAAAAAGAAATCAAATAATCTATCTTTGAGGCAGAACAAACAACAAGTACAGTGTCAGATGCTTTGAACAGTAAAACATTGATTCCAAGAAGTGCCAGAGGAAACATGCTCCTTCTACCGGTCTTTTCACTGCTATTTATTCAGCATAGACTGTGAATAAATAATTAACAGTAGAAAGCTACACAGGATTAAACTTTGGCAATGACAGACATCACAGATAGAATGTATAAGCTTGAATTTCTTCTTAGTCACATAAAGCAGAAGTAATTAGACCTGTCTGGACAAATGCCAACAAACTATTTTCATTGGAAAATACAGTCCTGTTGAAATGCAAGTACTTTACTAAATCACACAGGTATTTTTAAAAATATTGTTGCGGAGGAAAGATAAAGTTCTTCTATTTTCAAAATAAGACTTTTTTTTTATTTTGTTCACAAGTCATGTTTTGTTTTGAAATTTTAAAATGATATAATTGCTAATACAAGAAAAAGAAATCAAGTAACACTGTGTAATCAATCATAAATGCTATTTTTATCTTTCAAAGAAGATTTCTGCATGTAATGAGCAGTGGAAAGGGACGGAATTATATTTTAATGCAGCATGAAGACAGATGTCAGCATCTCAGAAAAGATTAATCCCCACTGTCAGTAGTGCCCAGCCAGGGATCAACCTCTGGCTCCTGGAAAGTTTGGTTCGGACTGTCGTGCATCTGCAGGTCTTGCATCTCATTGGCGCTATAGGATTGCAGCAGTTGTCACCAGGAGGAGCTTTTTGACCAAAAGCATCCTGGATTTTTCAAAATGATATAGCTATTTTAACATTCTTTTAATGTATGCTTAGCAAAGAAAAATAGCATGACGGGAAATGTGTTACTGTTTGGGAAGTGCTGTCTAGCTGCAGTCTCGTTGAAGGGATTGCGGGCAGGAATCCATCTACTGTACAGCACTGGGTGCAACCAGTGCCCTATCTCTACACTGATTAGTTGCTTCAGTTCAAGACTTACAAGGAGCTTTTTCTGTCTTTAGCTGGCAGATTTTGTGGGATGTGTGTCCTGCAAGCTTTCTGACAGCACTGTTTCTACTCAGATTGGAGCCTGTAGCTTCCAGCGTAGGAAAAACAGGCATCACCCTACAGTGCTGCATAGTACAGGGCAAAAAGGTCTTTAACTGTTCAAGGTTTAAAATATTGCCCACCTCTCCCATCTGTTTTCCTGCTAGTCAAAGCTCTCTGGAAAAGATAACTAGATATCAGTCTGATCCATTCTCTAAATGGAGCTCACAATTTGTTATCATCAAAACCATTTTACCAGGGTATTCTCTTGTGAAGAGAAAGGTAATGCATAGCCATTAGTCATCATAAAAAGTAGGATGCTGCTTAGCAAAATTATTTTTCTATTCGTCAGGTAACCCACATATTGAATTTTTATTCAATTGACTTGAAAGAATTTTCCATTTCTCTGTTTAGAAGAGATGATGTCAAAGCATCTCTTTTGGGTTGCATATAGTATGCAGCAAGTAGTTGTTCTTTTTTAAAAAAATACCTTTAGAATTATGTAAATATAGCAAGAGTGAATTTTAAATCACCTAATTTTACTGGTGCGTAATAAGCCCTCTCTGTGGTCCGCACAGACAGGAACCTGCAAAGGACCCTGTAAAACATTGAAAATAATTTCGTAACAGCCTCTTTTGAAAGCATTGGTATAAAATCTTTGTATTTAACTGGAATATGTAATAGATTTATAAGTGAAACACACTGGAGCAAAATAAATCCAAATCTCCTGAAGATATTTTCATCAACTGGTATCAGCATTTTCAGTGAAACCTGTTACAATGAAAAATCCCCTCTTGGCTGCTGTTGAGAGCATTTTCAGCAGCCAAGAGGGCAGGACCTATGAGCACTGAAGCCATAGGTGCCGTGCCGATGTTGTGCGTGTGCATGGGTGCGATTGCAGCCCCTGCTGTATGTGCACGTGCCTTGGCTGTGCCGGTGCTGCCAGCCTAGGCATGCAGAGCCCATGAGACGTGTCCCCCAGCACAACATGACAGGCACAGGAAAAATGTCACCTGGAAAAAAAAAAAAAATCATTTGCTTGTGTTCATTTTTTGAGACTTAAAAGAGGTCCGGTCAGGTCATATTTTCAAGCTTTGTTCTTCAAGATTCAAGGCCAGAGATGTCTGTCTTTGGTGAAAACTGAGATCCTCATTTAATTGACTGAGTTAAGGCTCTGATGTTTAGGAAAAATGCCAGTTGTGACAAACAAAACGTAATGAAATGATGAGAACTGGCACGACTACAGTGTAGCACTCTGCTTATTGCTGACAGCAATCCTGAAAGTCATTTAGACATGGAAAGTACACACACACACAAAATACTTAGACCATATGGCTCAGTGGTTCTTCTGGTGTCGCTCTGTGTAGCTGTACCAGCTTCTCATTTACATCAGCGAGTAACTGGTCTGTGAAAATTTAAAGGGTTAGATGCAACCTGGAGGATTTCCACTTTTTTATTATTTTGCAGAATTATCTTTTCCATCTCTATGGGAACCACTCATTATTGGCTTTCTAAGGGAAAATATGTCTATATCTTTGATCTCAACCACAGCCCACATGGTCTATAAAACTTGGAAGGCTAAAATACTGGCACATTTGCTCTTCTCTCATCTCAGAACAGAGAAGCCGTTCTTAATATATATGTATTTTAAACATTTTTGTATTGGATAAGACACAAGGTACCAATGACCCAAATACAACTGTTGGCAGAGAGGAAAATAGTGTTTATCCATACATATTTGTTTAACACATTCTGAACAAAAATATAAACAAATCAGGGAGCTAAATGAACTGGAAAGCTTGGGTGTGAATTGCCCCCCAACATAGGCAGGCAAACCAGGCTAGAGATAGCAAGGGAGAAATCACAGCTGTTTTTTTCAGCTAAGATGATGCATTTGTTTCTCTTTGCTCCACATTCCGTTCTGAGCAACTGCTCTGAAGTCAGCAGAGTTTTATCAGCATGGACATGGTGGAGCTGAAGAAGGGGAACGGACTCTCTCAATTTGCTTTTGTATATCCCATCTGCTTTGTAGACCATTGAGCGCTGCAATATTTCAGTCCTTGTTTAACTGCTGCAAAAAATACATTCATTTTTCTTAAGGGAAATGCAGAACAAGATGAGTTAATGTTCCACTTTAATTATTTGGTTAGAGTAGTTGTCATGGCTTGGAAACATGATTGATAATTGATTTAACTCATAGGTACTTCAGCAAGGGAAGAAGGCACCAAATACGTTACTAAAGGCTACAGAGCACCGAGTCCCTGGTAAATGGATGATGGTGCCCCTGAGTTACTCCGTAAATCTTTAGCACAGTTAGGCATTGAAATGCATCCCTTGGTGCCAGTCTAGTCCCTGATTCACTAGAATGCCCTCTATTTTCTTGCCTCTTCTTCCCCTTTCAGCAGTACACACAGCAAAAATATCTCAATTTCAGGAACAGTCAAGTCTGTGGATGTAACAGCTATCTTAAATATTTCAAATTTGAAAATATTGATGACATTTGCCACTGTAATTTTGAATTTCCTTCCAAGAAATTCCAGGAAATTAGACTTTTTTTTCACTAAATTCCTCACCATGTTTGACCAGCCTTGTATGGGTTGTGATTGGGGTAGAAGAATGAGATACGTCAAAACCATTAAAAGAAATCTCTGATATTGGGTAACAAAAGGCAAATAATGTCCAATACTGGCGTGAAAGTGACGTTTTGAATTTATTCAACCTTTTTTCTTATAGTCTAGATGAAGTCTGAAAAGAGCTGAGACTGCCTACCTTGTATCTTGAACCCTTCCGATTAGCCAGAGAAAGTTCTGGCTCAGAAGCTCTGTTGGGAATGTCTTGTTGACATATTTCATTCCTTCTGGCATTTTGCAGAATAGGCCATTGATTTCTGAGCAGAGAGCAGGCGCATTTTGTCTCCTAAGGCTGCCGGAGCATCAGAAAAAAAGGAGCATCGGTCTTGGAGGGTTTAGAGACACCAGAAGGCCCCAGTGTTTATTAGTGTGCCTTAGTTTCTTTTGATACCTCATATGTTTCTGTGGTGGGTCAGGGGATGGGTGGCACCTCTCCTGTTTAGTGGGAAGTCATTTGAAAGAGAGGGACAAGGAGCAGAGTGCGTTCATTGAGTCCTGTACCAGCTGCAGCTCTCACGGTGCTCCAAAACAGCCCTCATTCTGCTCCCTGGTGATAGAAGCAGTGCTAGATTTATCAAATTATAGATGGTTTTGGCTCTTCAAAGGGATCCTTGCGGCACATCGCAGCACCACCAGCATCAGTCGTAATTTACGAGCGTCTCGCAGCTCTTCTGCCAGATGTGGCTGCGCTTTGTTACCCGGGCGAGCTGGAGCACTTCCATGACGGAGCCGTCCCACGCGGGGAAGCGTGCAGAGGAGGCGCACTCTTGGAAAGGGAAAGCAGGCATTTTGGAAATAGCACAGCCCCCGGGCGCTACTTGGCTGTCTCGGCCTCCTTTGTTTAGCCGTATCTGCTCTTTACAAGATATATGTTTCATTAATGTGTAGACGGAAGTTATGAAAGATGTTTGTTGCTGCGATTTGTGGAGGCTCGCGGGGAGTAACATTTTGGATATCTGACAGCAAGTGATGTTCTAGTTCAAAATCAGGTAGAAGCAACTGTGATTGTTATAGGAATATAAAATATTGGGTACGTGTGAACCTGATGGAAAGATTCTCACTGATATCTTGGGGGCAGAAGTTAAATGGGGATTTATGTTTTCTGGTAACATTTCTAGGCTGGAAGGATCCTCACAGGTAATTAATTCTGCTTTCATTTGAAATGCCAGTGCAGGAATCCATTCTGCCTGCCTATGGCACGTAGGGGAGGGACTAGTTCTCCTAAAGCGGTTGAATAAATTCTCTGTAAAGTCAACAAAGACAGTTACCTCTCCTAGGAGGGCAGACTCTCATAGCAGGCTTCAAACACACCTTCCTCTCTCCAGGTAGAACACATATAAGCACTTTAGGAAGACTGATTCACTGAGCACCTAACATTAATGTTGCTTAAATGAGCAGAACCTCCCCCACCCCATGTTCATCCCATTCCTACTGGCTTTGGCTACTGAAATTTCAATGGCTTCAGCTAATTTTGTCAACATAGCAAAGAAACAACTCTGATGAAGTATAGAAAAGTGCTTTGGGAGTTAAAATTGGAGAGAATAAAGCTGTGGCTAAATTAACTTGGGAAACAATCTGACTGTGAAAAAAAGAATAACGTCTGTGACTTTCTAGGCTTCTGGATCTCTTGTTTCCATGAATTCACTCTAGTTTGCTGAAAGGTAGCAAATATAGAAGGAGGATGGAGGTACTGTTGTAAGAAGGATTATTGATTTGATGCTGTTGACTTGCTTCCCTTCCAATAGCCAGAGAGAAGTCACCTGTAGATAAGGGTATATGTATTTTTGTGCTATATGTGGTGTATTTCAGACACAGTCCAACCAGCGGGTTAAAGAGCTGTTGGAAAGGCTTACTCTGCTTTCCTTTGTCTTCATGACTATTCAGTGTCAGATTTTTATTTTCCCTGTGGACTCTTAGCACTAATTAAATGTAAGAGCAACAGAAATGATTCCTTGTCTTTGACCCTACATAAAACACAGAGAGGGCCAAATTCTGACATGTGCTGACCGTGTGGAAATCATGGGAATCTTTGGGCACTTAACTGGCACTTAGCAGTTCCCAGGCTTTGGCTCAGTGGAGATGGATGTGGTAGCCCCCAGGCAGCACACCCAGCCTGACCTTTGGCTGGCTTAAGGAGTGTGATGGCCAGAAAATAATATTATGTTCCACCCTGCCATCACAGGGGCATGGAGATCAGTGGAAGTATTACTTAAAAACTGTAGGAATGAGGATTTTGGAACTCAGGTTAGGCCTTTGGGGTAAAATGCAGAGAATTCAGAAATTGAGAAATATTTGTGGAAAATCTAAGCTGTAGAAGCCCTAGTTCTAACTGGGTATCTTGCTCAGAGACAAATGAAGACCTGTTCCAGCCTTCTTTTTTTTCCTTAACCCAAGCCATGTAAACAAGACGACAAAACCCAAGGATTTACAAAGCATACTTTTAGTGAGGTTCAGCTTCTTGCTTCATGGAAGGCTACTAGAAGATGGCAATAGGCTAGACTGGTGTCACACACTGCCTTCGGATGGGTTCTGCTTCTGGATCCTGAAACACCTGAGATGCCAAGAAAAGGAAACATGGCTCTTTGGAGATACTGGGGAGGGGAATTTTGCTCCTTGGTCCTGGAACAGCGTGAAAGAGAGGGTTAGGGCTGGGATGGTGGTGCATCCCCTGCCCAAAGTATGGTCTAAGCAGCAGTCAGAGCGCACAGTGATATAGGAGAAGGCACTGTGTGACAATCAGGGGCCCCGAGGACTCTTCTGCTTTTGGACAGAAGTTTATTCTTGCATCCCATCTGAGCTTTCAAGATCCTTCACTCAATATTTTTGTGTGTGCTTATGCAATACACACAGCTTTTAGCCCCAGGTGGGAAGAAGTGCAGCTAATACAGAAGTGTAAATGCATGGGCATGCACACACACACACACACACAGACATGCATGCACACACGGAGGGAAACCCGGCTATGTGGGCCAACACACTCAGAGCGCAGCATCTCCGTGCTCCAGAGTGGCTTGGCTTTCAAGCACAGACTGTGTTTTCACCTCTCACTAAAACACTGCTTGTGAGTCTCAACATTTGCTCTGGTGCCTGAATCGCCGTCAGCAACATGAGGGGCTTGACAAGCATCCAAGCTCCTTCGCTTCAAGAAGTGACGTGTTTTGCTGGCGGCCGTGGTAGGAGTGGAGCGGCTTCCTTGCCAGTGCGAACAGCTGCAGCTTCTATACCATAGCTTAATGCGTCCGGCTCGCCTCCGCCCGGCCCCCGAGTAACATCTCCTATCTGTATGGGCTCCATTCTTCCCATGGAGCAAGAAGGTAAACACCATGCGGCCCTGCCGTCTCAATACTAAACATCCCTTTCCCCGGCCAAGAGCTGCTGGGAGGGAATTGGAGGGCTATGGGCCGCGTGAAAGGCTCCGTGGTGCTCCTGGCCGCTCAGCACAAAGCCACTTACCAGGGCCAGGAGGTGGGAAGGGGGTGAATTACTGTACAAACAGTCATTCAAGATTAATTCCTTTTCATCTCTTGAGCAGGAGTTGGCCTTTCAGCCTGGGATACAATGAGGGCCTGTTCTGATTATGTCTTTGCAGGGGCCTTGTTCAGGCCACAAGCGTTTGTCGGAGGGAGGCTGAAATCTTTGGGAGAAATGAAGCAGGCTATGGAACCCTCTGTCCTCAGGGCGCTGGAAACTGTTATGATGCTAATAGCTGTGATTACTGCATGTTTATGGCTGCAAATGGGGTGTTTGTGTCATATCATTTCTCCTCTCCCCTGGGGTTTTGTCCCACCACTCAGGTTTTGCTCCCACCTCCTGCTTGTCATGGGCTGTCATTGCTTGTTGCGCCCTGATCCTGCTGATAAATCCCATATACTTGACAGGGTGATTCGCATGTCTAAATTTCTGGTCTTGCCAGCTCTGATACCTTTCTTATGAATCATCCAACATTTGATGTTTTCTTTAAAGCTTAAGTAACTGGAGGCAAATAATTACATGAAAATCTTAGCATTAATTGAAAAAAATAGCTAGGTTGCCCTAGAAAATGCTTGAGAATCTGACCTCAAATTGCCTGAAGACTTTAAAAATGAAGCAAATACCTTCCAAAGTTAGAAAAATTCTCACTTTTATTTTCTTTAAGTACTCTCATGAGCTTTTAGGCCTGATTTGTTATTTTGAACTCTTTGATGTTAACAATTCTGTACTGTAACATCAGTAAAACACAAATCATTGGATTGCGTTATAACAGTGAGGACTCCAAGACTGGAAGGACCACAGGGGTCATTAAGTTGAGAGCTGCGCTCTTGCAGGAAGCCCTGCCATAGCTGTTGACACCAAAGTACCTCCACTTCACAGCAGTGCTATTCTCACCAGGCAGAAAACTTAAGACCTTTGCAGAAATCTCAACTTCCTAGCTTGTCTAACCAGCAGTCCTAACCATGGGCTTGGCTGGCCTGGGCTTTCCCCAGTGCTGAAGCAGAAGTTCCAGGCTGCTTGAGGGACATGAGCGGAGTCCTCTCTCTGCCAAAACATCTGTCCTGCTTCTCTGTAGAGGAAGGGGGCAACCCCATACCTGAAATCTCCTCACTGTCCTGCTGCGTATGGCATATGGCACCATTAAGCTATTCCAAGGAATGATGTAAGATTTCAGCTTCCCTAAAGTAGTGTCAAACGTTTCATATCCTTGACTTCTAAGGCTCTTAATGTCAAAGCAATGAAGCAATTTTCGTTTTTTTCTGACATGAAGTATTTTTGTGCGCTTTTGAAATGAGTTCAGGTTCTAAATCCATTGCTCTAATTTGCCCATACCTCCCCAGAATTTGCAGTGCAGTGGGGGGAAAAAGCACAGTAGTAACTTAATTCAAAGCATAAAACCATACCAGCTTGTGGCTGAGGTCAGTATTTGTCCATACTGACCAAAGAGGCAAATATAGACAAAAGGAAAAACAAGATAAATATCCTCATTACGGGGCAATACATCTTTGTATTGGCTAGAAATCTCAATTCGGTTCTTCTTATACCCTCTGTAGAGAAAAACTAAAAAAACTATAACGTAAAACAAGCACATTTTTTAAAGAAAGGAAAGATATGTTTTTTTAAGGCAACATAGTAATTTTTCTTATTTCAAAACCACTTGCCTCATTGATTTTTGATCCAAACCACATAAACACCACATAAAAATACAGCTTGTCCCTATAGGGCATTTAAAAATACACACTCCTTAACTCTTTTTCTTTGTCAATATAGCATGTGTCAGTGAGGAAGAAACAAAACAGAAATAATAAAAACAATGAAATGTGTAAATTGTGTTTGTCAGCCGAGGTACAAAGAAGCAAGATGCCTTTGATCTCTTCTGTACTTTCTACAGCTTTGGGCAAGCCACCAAACACTCCCGCAGCTCAGTCTGCCTGGGTATAAAGTTGGGTTTTTACGCCAGGGCCCTGAAGGCACTAACAGGCCTTGGTATCTCTGCCCTGGTAGGTTATTGTGCAGGTTATCCCTGGACTATCCATGCTGGCCCGACACTTACTGGTATGGTATGGATGTTACTCTTGTGTTGTTGCTCCTCTAAACCCTTATGCGTGTGACCAGATTTACAAAGGGGACTAGTCCTGGTGGTCTTGATGAGGAGTGGCTGAAAAAGAATCTCCATTTTTCTTTAAGTGCAAAATGGTCATCAGTGAGAACAGATTATCTGTGTTAGTCCAGGATGCCCATTAGTCCATTAGTCCAGCTGAGATCAGAAAGAGAATTTCTCATCCACAAGAGGCTTTAAATAGGGCTCATCAATAATTTTACATATCCTCATTTCAACTGATGTTGTTTGTGTCACTCTGAAATCCTAAATAATTCCACTAGCACTCTCAATGTTTTTTAGTATATGTTGTCTCCTCCTTTGCTTACCTCACTTGCTCTTTCTATCCTAAACTGGGCTCATCGGTGCTGTTCTGCTCTGTTTCCTGTGTTTTTGGATGAAAAATTGAATGCACTCCTGATGCAGATGTACTAGTTGAGCAGAGGGGAGCATGACAGCCTCCGTCCTTCACAAATCTTCACTTGTGCACAAGCAGCCAGGAATCCTTTGGGTTCTTTTTTTTTTTAAGTCATTTGGTTTGAAGTATTGAAGTATTGTATTCCCTTAAAACAATCTTATAAGAGCTCATTGTGCTTGAACATTGCAAAATGTTTAGAGAAGTTTCTTCTCAGCAATCCTTGTGGAAGGCAGTAAGAGAGTCAGATCCTGTCCTGGAGAAGGCAGATGGGGTAGATGACCCCTCCAGGTCCCTTTGAGCCCTGTTTCATATAGATCCTAGAGTCCATCAACCTCAGGGTCATCTTTGATCTCCAGCTTGCTTTTGTTTTCAATTTTCTTTACATCATAAAACTTTGTAGCACCCAATAGGCAGCTGACCTTGCTGTTTGGGAGCACACCAAGTCATTTGTTTAGGCCTTATAATTATACCAGATGGCTATATTTGAAATTCATTTATCACACTCATTTTGAGCGGACCAAATTTGCAAGAATGTGACAGCTTCTTGGGAAGCATGGCTGATGATTTTCAATATTCCCATCCTTAGCACTCCTATGTTGTAAATTCTCAGAACTGACTTCCAAAGAAGTAATTTTCACTCTTGGATCTGTGCTGTAAATTTTTTTTTGTGAATATTACGGCATAATCACTTAACTCTCTTACATTTTGTTGGCTTCATGCAGAGGTGCACGGGAAATATAGGTATTCATCTTGCATTGGCTAAGGGAAGTTATACACTGACTTCATTCTGCCTTTGAAAAATCTGTCTTTAAATTGCTAGAAGCTCACAACATGCTGTTTCTCATAACTTTCCTCTATGTTCCTAAAATACAAATCCAAAATGGGTTTTAGATTAGTTGTTTTCCCTTGGGCTCTCTTAAATCATGATAAAAAAAAAAAAGAAAAAAGTAAAAAAGTTAGGGGAAGAAGAATGTTTTAGATTCAAGATTATTTATTTGATTTTCCCTGTGATATCAGCTTTTATCCTACTTACTTGGTGTGTGAGAGCCCAGCAAATCATGTCCAGAGGCCCTGTGAAGAATCGTACCTCACTGCTGACTCTCTTGGACTCTTTCCTCATGCTTTGGTGAAAAGCCCAGAGATGCTTATCTACACCATAACAAGCTGCTGGGTGCTGCCTCATGTAACGTTGTTGTCAATCAAACCAACGGTTTCTGGGGTCCATCCAGCGGAAGTGTTTACGAGGGAGCACACCTGGCGCTGAGTAGGTGTGTTTGTTCAAACAGTGCCGTGAAGCCTTGTTCTGACCAGGAGCCAAATGCCTCACAGCTCAGCTTGACTTGCCGCAGCACCAAAACGTTTGTTTTCCTCTCACCGCCTGCCGCAGGCCAGCCATATCACATCAAGTTATGCCAGTTGCATTTCGAGGCTGACACAGCAGGCACAGAGGGATGTGCTTATTTCTGTTTCTTAAGGCGGAGATTCCTTGGCTTTTGCAGTCTCAAAAATAGGGAGGAGGACGAAGGTGAGGATTAGAGAGGAAGTGGTAAGAGAAGAATATTGGCTTCATTCTGACAACTCCATGCCTGGCAGGAGATTTCCCCACCTTCCTCTGCTCCTCAACCATGGCCAGAGTGACCTAGGGCATTGCCATCAGCTGAAACTTTCTGTGAAGATGGTGGAAACTCCATTGTTCTTTCTTCATGAATAAGACAACAAAATCTTCTGATTTATGACGTTACTACTTCAGAGGCTCCATCATCCAGAGTATGATGGCTGCTCTGATAAGGATGGAGCAGAAGAGTAGGTCTTTCATGGGGTCCAATTCTGAAGGGGCATCAGTGAAACAATAGTTATAGAAGCGGAGTGTTTTTTTTCTGGTGCAGGAAGTGCTTTTATTTACCATTTTTGAGGGTGGAATATAATTGTAAATATTGGTGCAAGCCTTGGTCATAGAATCATAGAATTATGCTTAAGGTTGGAAGG
>VZSV01000009.1:924115-997193 GCA_013398735.1 Nothocercus julius
CACTGATGAATAAATTGAACAGGACTGGGCCGAGGACTGACCCCTGGGGGACACCGCTAACCACAGGCCTCCAACTAGACTCCGCACCACTGACCACCACCCTCTGAGCCCTGTCATCCAGCCAATTCCTAATCCACCTCACTGTCCGCTCATCTATCCCCCACTTGCGGAGCTTGCCCAGAAGGATGCTGTGAGAGACGGTGTCAAAAGCCTTGGTGAAGTCAAGGTAGATGACATCCACCGCTCTCCCCTCATCCATCCAGCTGGTCATTCCATCATAGAAGGTGATCAGGTTAGTCAAGCAGGATTTCCCCTTGGTGAATCCATGCTGACTACTCTCGAGCACCTTCTTGTCCTCCACGTGCCTGGAGACAACTGCCAGGATGAGCTGTTCCATCACTTTTCCGGGGATGGAGGTGAGGCTCACTGGCCTGTAGTTGCCTGGTTCCTCCTTCTTGCCTTTTTTTGCAGACTGACATGACATCGGCTTTCTTCCAGTCCTCCGGCACCTCCCCTGTTCTCCAGGACCTTTCAAAGATGATGGAGAGCGGCTTAGCTATGACATCCGCCAGCTCCCGCAGCACTCTGGGGTGCATCTCGTCAGGGCCCATGGATCTGTGGGTATCGAGTTTCGATAGGTGCTCTCTGACCCAGTCCTCCTCAACCCGGGGCAGGTCTTCCTCTCTCCAGGCTTCCTCTCTTGTTCCTGGGGCCTGGGACTCTAAAGGGCTGCCCTTGATAAACACTGAAGCAAAGCAGGCGTTCAGCAGCTCTGCTTTTTTTGTGTTTTTTGTAACCAGGGCACCCACCCCATTCACAAGCGGACCCACATTTTCCCTGATCTTCCTTTTGCTGTTAACATATTTGAAGAAGTTTTTCTTGTTATTTTTAACATCCCTTGCCAGATTGCATTCCAACTGTGCCTTAGCTTTCCATGTTGCTTCCCTGCATTCCCTGACGACATTCCTGTATTTCTCCCAAGGAGCCTGTCCTTTTTTCCACTTTCCATATACCGCCTTCTTCTGGTTGAGCATTGCCACAAGCTCCTTGTTCATCCACGCAGGTCTCCTGCCCCCTCTGCCTGACTTCTTGCACACAGGGATGCACTGTTGCTGGGCGTGGAGGAGGTGCTGCTTGATGTAGAACAAGGACGGCTCAAAGGCCTTTCAGGTGAGGAAGTATGTCAAAACTGCTCCAGACTCACTTTCAGACCAGTTGTGTTGCCTTATTTACTTTGTGGGACTCCTTCCATCCTTTGAGGGAAGTCATGCCTTGTAAACTAGGAGAACTGGTGACCTGAACTGCTCAGATCATCTGAGCTTGTTCTTAAGCTTGCAGACTACCTCTGCTTGAAAGTAGCCGGCTGATAACACATTACCCAAACACAGCGGGAGGTGAATGTAGGGGCACACATCTCATTTTTGGGTTGAGATTGTTTATGAACAGTAGGAAAACATTGCCCCACGAGCTCTGATTTCCTCTCTCAGTGAGACATTAGGTTACTGCAAACACCGCGTTTAGGACTGCTTAAGAGCTTACTTTGTGGAGGGAACTAGCAAACAAACAATGGAAATAATTCAAAGGAGGGAAATATTCAGGTCTATGAGCTGTTCTTGGTCTGTCTGTGCAGGTTGCGTGTAGTGCTGGGTATATTAAATCTTCTTTAAGTGTGGGGGCAGAGACAAACCTGAAATCATTATTGTTGAGCCCTTTGTACAGAATCAGGTCAGAGCTCCAGAAAAAAAAGTTTTTAACTGGCTCATACATATCTATGAAGTCGGTGAAATCGCTTTGATTTACAGTGGTGAGGCATGTAGCAGATAAGTGTTCACAATGAAGAAATCCTTGGGACATCTCGCTTGTAACTGCCTTGAGAAAAAATTTTAAGGAGTCTGTAGGAAAGATGCAGCATTTTAATCCCCAACTGGAGAAGTGTAAGTGTCAAATCCCAGGACTGGCACTGCAAATCGCTTAGAAAACAGCAGTCACTCAGGTCAAGGAGAACAAATAAACTCGTCTGGAAATTGTCTCGGTGTCACTCATCTCAGTAGGAAATGCCACAAAAGCGATGATGAAACAGAGCAGATTGCAACTTCTCCCTGGGAGGTGGTGAGCCCATGGGAACAGGCTTCGACAACTTTACTAAAAACAACCAGACTTTTTTTTTTTTTTTCATATACAGAATAATATATTACCCTGGAATTAACCTGTGTATTCGCTGTGGCCAGGTGTCTCACTGTAGGATTGAGATGGCATATGCAATCTCAATGGAAAGAAAAACTCCTCTATAAATGCAGGCATTCAACTTGGATAATAGATTATGTCACAGGACTTCCAGCAGCTTTCCTGACAGCTTGCAGGTTTTGCTCAGCGGACACCACAGTGGTTTCATAGTTTGCTGTCTGATCATTCTTCACCATTATCACATGTATTCCTTTCCAAGTTACGTGATGCTTCCTGTTTACAAAAACAGGAAATCATTAGAACAAAAAGGGCAGGTTGCAACAACTCATTTACTACTGTTTTTTTTTTCTCTCCCGTCACTAAATACCCTGAAACCAAGAGAAAGATCTGTGAGATGACACATTATATCTTTGCAACACAGAAAGGGAGTACTTTGCTTGCCTCTTTTGCCTAGCATTAGACTATGTTATCATTTTCCTGTGCAGAGACATGTTTTGCTTTATGTAGTGCCCTTACTGGTTGCAAATACAAGTATCTCCCCTATAATTTATTCTAATCAATGTGAAACATAATTCCATGCATATATTAACTGTTTTTCTGTCTGAACAATGTTTACAATTTACAGAAAATTGCAGTAGATTCAGTAGCGCAACTACTTGATTTTGCAAAGAGGTGCTGCATATTGTGTCCATAATCTTGTAAGTTCTTCACAAAACCATATAGGGCCCTGCATATATTTTCTTGCCCCCTTCACCTTTTAGCATTCTGCTACACTAAGTGCAGTTTGAGGCCTCCTTCTGCAAGGCAGAAGCTGCATGGGGACAGACCAGACCAGACGCATCTCCAGAAGGAGTTGGGATGGCTTTGGGGTTGCACTTGCAGGTCCTGCTGTGCTGCACTGGGCTACGAAGGTAGTGTGAAGGTCTTGTGATTGCAATCCATGACTTAGAGCATAGAGACGACACATCGGTTTCACTGCCATTATTAAATTCACCGTTTGAATGTTGATTGAGCCTAAAAAAGGAAAAGCATGGCATTAACCTTAAGGTTATGCTGTGTGGGATATACAAATTATAAGGGTAGCGTGAGCAGTCCTGCAATGCATTGAACTACTCCACGACATGAATGTCAGGTATGAGGCTTCCAGACATACCCATAAAAAAGGCTGGTTGCAATTAGGCAGGGAAGGCATTAAAAAGGTGTTAGGCACTTTCTGCAGGTCCTACCTTATCCGTAACTGCTGCTAAGTTCCTGGGTGAAAGCGCACATCCCCTCAGCCTGGTGTGAGAAGGGGAAGGTTGAACCTTCGTTCTGACGGCCATGTCGGTGGCCCTCATCTCGTTAGGCCCTGCCGCTCATCCCTCCGGCAGACGAGTTCCAGCTGAGCCAGGTCCTCGAGAGTGGCTGCTGTGAGAAAGGCCCCTTTTTTTTTGCTGGTGCTTTATGATGTCCCCACAAAAGCGTGCGGGAGGGAAATCCGCCAGGGCTGTTTGTAAAGACGGCTTGGCAGCACCATCGCCGCGGCCCCGCGGCTGCCTTCCTGTGCCACCCCCACGGCTTAAAGCATGGGTCTTGGGCAAGGTCACCTCCGCTCCGAGGTGGCGAATGCTGGAATAAAAAGAAAGAAAAAAAAGAAAAGAAAGAAAGAAAGAAAAGCCCTTGTTCTGCAGGCGGCTATCTCTTCCAGCAGGCTTTCCCACCCACTTTGGCGGGAAGGGGAGCGCTCGGCTGCAGGTGGCGTGTGGGTTGAGGAATGAACGTGCACCAGGCCCCGGCTCTACGTGACCTGGGATTTTCCCAGCGGAGACTGGGACCCTACCGGGGGAAGGAGAGGGAAGCTGTAAAATGCAAGGGAAGGAGAGACCCTCTTGCCTTCCTTCCCCAGACCTAGGCTGTGCCGCTTGCCTGTGGAGGCTGGAGGGTCTCCCTGGACATGAGCGGGTGCAGCCATTTGCCGAAGTGGCCGTCACCTCATGCTGACACGCACAAAGCCGGGCCCTGCCTGCTCCGTCCTCCCCGGCGTCGCGACACTGGCTGGTCTCCACCCACTGGCAGATCCCTGTGCTTTAGCAGCCAGTTGGTTGGCATTGTAATAAAAGAAAATGGGGAAAAGCAGTCCTGGTGTGAAAATCTAGCGGGGAGCTGCAGAGAATGAGGTGTTGATGCACAAAAGGGCCTGAAGGCGATGGGAACTGGGGCATCTCTGTGGGTTGAGTCTCGAATGGTTCACAGGGTGAACTGTTCACCCTGTTCACCAGACAATGCCTGGACTTTCTTCCTCCGCTTGTGTGGTAATAAAGAAGTGCCCAGCAAAGGTCGACACTTGCTCTTCCTTGGATACAGGAGGTCTTCCATAGGGATCCCATTCAACATCCTTCTGTTGGAACCTTTCTTGGTACAGGGGCAGTAGGATGGGACATTTACAGCCTTGCCTGTGAGGCTGCAGAAATGACAAAGCAGTTGACAAGAACACTGCATGCTTTAACAAGAGCAAAATTAGATTATTTTGTGCTGCTGAAGCAATCTCTCCTGGCAGAGCATGTCAGCTATCTATGACTGATAGATGCTGGCAATTAGCAGTGTTCGCAGAAGGGCAGTATTCCCTAAACTCCTATTTGTATAACCTTTAGACAGGGAGCAAGAGTGCCGAGAGCCAAGATTACATTTTCAAGCTAGAGTCAGCCCTTCCTCTTGCATATCATGCTAGGAAGAAAACATACATTGTCCGAGAGAACATGAAGCAGAACCTGTGGGGACACACAGCTCCTCCCTACTTTTGGATGTGCTAGCACTGCTTTGGCTGCTTACAGTGAACAGCTCTCTTCTGGATGGTGCTGCTGCAAGTGCTAGAGACCTGCCAAGACTCACGCAGTGTAGATGAGCTTGGGACTGTCTAGGCTGCCTGAAAGTTATGCATGTAGTCCAAGTTATTCACTCAGGATCTCCTTGAACTCAGAATACGAAAGAGAAAGGAGACCAGACCCATAAGACACCACTGTCCCAGGAAGGACACCCTTTAGCATCTCAGGTGGGGCTAGGTCCCAGTGGATGAGTGACTGTCAGTCCTTAGCTCATGGTAGATGCCTACATGTAGACCTTTGGATGTCTGATCTATGCACTAAATGCCACTCTTGGTGAACGACCCCCTCCCGAAGTCGAGAAAGCAGTGCATGTGGTTACAGAAGACACACCAGCCAGCCAGAGACCCTGACTTATACGGAGCTCCTGTTAGGTGAGATGAATCCAGCAGCAGCAGTCAGAGACAGGCCCTGCCTCTCCCTAGCCTGGGGCTGTCTCCCACAGCTTTGCAGCACAGGGCTGTAGCTCTCCATCATCTCCCTCTGCACTCTCCTCCAGTGGGATACAGCTCATGCATGGGCTCCTGCATCTCTTGGCTGCACAGAGCAAGGAGGTTGATAGAGACGCCAGAGCAAAAGCAGATGAGGAGAAACACAACGTTGTGCTGCCAACAAGATTTTGTGTGCCCACACCTCCAGCCTGAGTCTGCAGCCCCTGTCCTCTCCCACTTGTCCTTGCACAGGAGTGCCTTATGCCAGAGATGAAACTAGTGGAAGCTGAGGTCAGAAAATGCATTGATTTAAGAAAATCTTCAGAAGTTCTAAAAATAATCGATCTGAGAGACATACCCCTTTTCCTGTTGGCTTGCAGCTCGCCGGATCCCAGACACTGGGCTGTCACATAGAGGAGCATAGGTACCTAATTTTCCTCCTTCCCAAAGAAAAGCAAAATGTTGCTAAGAAACCTGTGTAACGTGGACTGTGAGAAATCACACAGGTCACACCATGAGCTGGTACAGCATGGGAGTCAGAGGCCATGAGAGAAATTTTGTACACCCTCTGGGGGAGTTCTGCTATGAACTTTTGTTTTAGCACTTGGTTTTTACACTAGATTACTTTACACTAATTCTGCATTTCTATGCTCTTTATGTTTCTTTATATTTCTATGCTCTTCCAAACTGGCTTGATGAGCTCTGACAAGCAGCAGGTAGAGAAGAGATGGGGATGGGAAGAACATACCTGTGTCATGGATCATTTCTAATCTGGGTAGGGAAGGCAGTCTTTGAGAACTTAGGCAGATTTAAATGTTCAAATAAATGGCTTTTTACTTCAAAGCAGAAGCAACATTTTCTTTTAAGAGCAATAATATTTTCCCAAATCCTTTCTTTTTGGTCCTTGATTTTATCCACTAACAGAATGAAGAGCAGGGAGACATCATTTTTTTCCACACAAAGCTGTGACTGAAACAACACGGAAAAGACAGAATTTCATTCAAAATTTCCACAGGAGTCTTCTGATTGTTTGAAAAAACTCCTTGTAATGCAAAATGCTATTTCAAGTGTATTGAAAACCAGTGTTTGATTTGTTTGGAGTTGTATTGGATCTATTTCATTTATTTATTTATTTATCTATTTATTTGTTTATTTATTTTTATGGGGTGGCAAAGAAAAGGGAAAAGCCAGGGAAAGAAAGGAGGAACTAAAACCCAAACTGAAATGTTTTGTGCTGTTAAATGGGATCTTCTGCATACTAAACCCGAATGCATGTCAAAAGATAGTCTGCATAAAAACCGGAGGCTCCAAAATGCCCTTCCTTTTAGTGTCATATTTCCTGAAAAGCATTCTAGGCAATGAGGTAAAATATCTGGAATTAAATTAACTTACCTAAGAGAAAACGAACATATCGAGAACTTAGAGCCAAACTCAATCATTTGGTTGTACTGCCACATTTTTAACTTGATTTATTAAAATTTGCAAGGGCAAGCAGTCTACCCTTCCTTTAAGTTTGGAAGGTACCAAGCAAGCTGTTTTTTCACCCCTTTTTCTTTTCCTCAGCCTTCATCTTATCATCACTGTTTTGGAAGCTTTCAGTTTCAGAAAAGCTAGCGTTGCACAAACTGTGCTGTTAATAGCCAGGGCTGTTTGGGGGCTTTCCAATAGATGGATTTTTGTCTATGGAAAATATAATCGTGAGGGATGATCATGTAAGTCTTGGAAACAAGGCCAATGAATCTCATTTTAGGGATTGCTCTATATGCAGCATAGATCCAATTACAGGTTAGCAATTGTTTGTGGATTGCTACTGTGGTATATATAGCCTCCCATATCATAATGCAATAATCGAAATTACATGTGCTTAGCATATCCCAATGCAATTTCTTTACTCAGCAAATCTACACAAAGGGCCATTTTCCAGCTGGGCCCTACATCTAGGTACCCTTTGAAAAATGGTTGCGAGAAATTAGCTTTTGGCTCCAATTATGGCTCAGTCCGTAGCCCACAAAAAGCCTGGCTTTGCTCTCGGAGCTGTGGAGACGCCGAGGGAGGTGTTTCACATGAATTTGTCAGTGTGCACCTTGATCAGGCAGCAGTTGCTGTGCGTGAACTGCCAGCAGATTACTGGTGTGTGGGAAGAAGAAGGGGTTATTGCCAGCCAAAATACAGGTGCATAGAGCTGCTTTTGCAGCCTACGTATGACAGGCATCCAAGAAATGAAGGAAATACGCTGTGGGCTGTAATTTGGCTCTGATGGCTGATACATCTTACCCTTACAGGGACATTTTTCTGAAGGTTCTTGTGTTTTATCAAACCATATTATCTCTTTAAGAGCGATCGCACTAAAGGTCACTGGCTAGCCAGGCCAGGCCAAGCACAATAAAGTAAGCTCGGTTGCTAATTCGAAACACATTGCTCCAGCTCTCAAACAGCATTGGTGCACATGGCAGGACATCATACTTCCAAACTCTGTCTCTCTGACCTAGCCAGAATAAACTGGGTTCCAGTCATTCCTCAGAATAAACTTAAGTAAGCTTAATAAATATTATATTTAAACGTATGTGGCTCTGTGTGTAAACCACTGTAACCGAACTGAAGTAAACTGAAGCTTGTGTTACAAGCGCTGTGGAAATATCAGCATTTGGCTCTTTTAATAGCCCTCTGTTTGTACTACCAAGCAACAAGCACCCCAAATAGGAAGCCATAGCAGGCCTTGCCTCCTCCTGATGCCTGTGATCTAATGGAGACCAGATGCAAAGGCATATCTTGCATGCAGTGAGTCACTCAAGTAACAAAAAGGTGATATGTGTAAAAATGAGGATGGTATGGGGGACTGATATGTCAGGGACCGCTGCTCTGAGCCTCTGTCCTGGTTAATTTAATCAGTCTATCCTCTTGAGCTGCCATCTCTGACTTACATAAGAACAAGAGGAGGCCAAAGTACTGTTAGGGCATTATTTGAAGTCCACAGAAATCCATGATTGAATATTTTTTTAATTTTAATTTTTTATTTTTCCAATTCTGTCAAAGTCTTTTTGTCTGAAATTACCTCAATAGCTATACCTGGAACTTTATGCTTATGTAAAAGCATCGCTCAAGTTCTTGAAGTTACTCCCTTTGGTAAAGAGGTTTTTGAATGAGAGAGAAGCAATGTCTTGTATGCTATTTTCATAATGAAATCAAAAGACTATGAAAAGTCTACAAAAGTCTATGAAAATGCTCATATGAATCCATTTGAACAGGCAGAGCTACAGTTACAGATGTGGACAGAAAGCTGAAGTAACCTGGGCCTTGTGTTCTGAAGCCCAGTGTGTTGATCCTCCCATCTCTTTTACACACACATATGCACACACACGAAGAACTTGGATCCTCCCTTGCCTCTAGGTACACCAGTAGGACCACCAGCATCAGTGGAGAAGGACCAAGACATACAGAGTGAAGAGAAAATGAGGGTTTTTCTTAAGCATTGACATGATTTATGTGTGCTAATCCTGTCCATTTACAAAGTATTTTAGAATAATACGACTCTACCTATACATGGACCGAAATTGGGCTGTATTAGAAGTTATTCACAATGGGCAATTGCATGTCCTCTCAGCAACCACAGCTCTCCCCCAGCGAGCCACATTATCTAGCTGAGCTGAGTGGTGGGAGAAGCAGAACACCGAGAAGGAGATAAATAGGCTATATTTGAGCACTGTATGCTTGATAAATTAGCTGTGCATCCAGACTGCCTTTCATCTCCGTAGGAAGGAAGGACATTTCAGAGCTCTGTGATCTCCCAGCCAGAGAGACAGCTATCTCAGCAGTGCCAGAGGCAGGCAGTGCATTAGCCCCTTGGGATATCAGTACGTTTAAACAAAGGCATCTCACAATTAGCCCTTTGCTATTTCCTCAATATTGTTTGCAATTTGGGGATGTCAATACATTGCTTCAAAGTGGGTTCATGCCCTTCGTGTTACTGTTCACAACACACAGCTGTCGTTTGCGGTCACCAGTGCGTGAGGGAGCAGTTTTGTAAGTGTCACTTTTGCAGAGTAGTCCCTAATGGGAGAGACACCTTTGAACTATGGCAGAACTGGTGCATAGACTGGAACCTCCTTTGTCACTTCGAACTTATGTTCCTTCAGATTTCTGCCCATCTGTGAAGAAGGGTGAAGACTTTCATATAAAATGCCATTCTGAGAGAATGTAAGTTACAAAAAAAGCTCATAAAAAGTTAAATGTGAGATTTTGAGAAGTTTCTCACTCTTCCCAAGGTAGACAGCATAGACTTTGTCACTTGCTATCAAGGCTACAGGTGCTGAGATTAGTGTAATGGAAACTTCAGAAATCAAAGAATCGCAGAATCACAGAATGGTTGAGGTTGGAAGGGACCCCTAGAGATCATCTAGTCCAATCCGCCTGCTCCAGCAGGGACACCCAGAGCACCTGGCGCAGGGTGGCAGCCAGGCAGGTTTTGAAGATTTCCAGAGAAGGAGCCTGCACAGCCTCCCTGGGCAGCCTGTGCCAGGGCTCTGCCACCCTCACAGGAAAGAAGTTCTGCCTCACGTGGACATGGAACTTCCTGTGTTTCAACTTGCACCCATTACCCTTGTCCCGTCACTGGCCACCACCGAGAAGAGTTTGGCCCCATCCTCCCTACATTCACCCCTCAGGTACTTGTACACGTTGATCAGATCACCTCTCCACCTCCCTCTGGTACTGGGGAGCCCAGAACTGCACCCAGTACTCCACGTGTGGCCTCACCAGGGCTGAGGAGAGGGGCAGGATCCCCTCCCTCGCCCTGATGGCAACGCTCCTCATGATGCAGCCAGGATCCCATTGGCCTGCTTGGCCACAAGGGCACATTGCTGTCTCATGGGTAACTTGTCACCCAGGGCTCCCAAATACCTCTCCGCGGAGCTGCTTTCCAGCACGTCAACTCCTAATCTGTATTGGTCTCTGGGATTATTCCTCCCCAAGTGCAGAACCCTGCACTTGTCCTTGTTGAACCTCTTGAGGTTCCTCTCTGTCCAATTCTCTAACCTCTCTAGGTCTCTCTAAATGGCAGCATAGCCCTCTGTATGTAGGATCAAGTAGGAGTATCATTTGTGACACTGGCTGATTGTACAAGATTCTCATCATCTCAAACATCTCAGAAGTCAGGTGATTTTTATGCTGTTTCTTCTGGCTTCAGGTCAGAACTAGCAGGCAAGTTTCTGAGTAGTCTATGATCTTGCATCAAGGCGTGCTACACTGATACCTCGCAGAGCAAAGCAAAGCAAAGCAAAGCAAAGCAAAGCAAAGCAAAGCAAAGCAAAGCAAAGCAAAGTAGGAATTCTTCCTAGTTTATTCCATCTGCAGCAAAACCCTGGGCTCAGATCCTGCAGGCCATCTGAGACAGTGTTGGGCCCTCAGACGTCAGGCAGAAGTGAGCTGATGACTTTTAGAATTCATTGGCAGCTGAGGCCCAATTCTCTTCGAAACAGACATGCAACATCAAATAGCAATGTCTGCTATTGTAGGAGAAAAATGTGGAGTGAAGAGGAGAGGAAAAGGCTAGATTTTTTTAAAAAGAACAATTCTCCCCCCCCCAAAAAAAATTGAGAAGGATCTAAGTGGAATTTCAGGGCTGTCTAAAAGTCAAGGTCCTCAGTTAAATTTCCTTTTCCCTGGTAGACAGGAGTCAAACAGAAGAAGAGTTTTTATGGTAGATAAGTCAGAAATGCTTATTTCAGTTTGCCTAATGGCCAGTGCAATATCTAACAGTATTTTTATGAAATATAGATATTTCTCCATGGGAAATGCTGGGGGTAGGACAGTGGGAGGAAGGTTCTCTAAAGGATATTCCTGTCACAGAATCATTTTTAGTCTAGTCCCAGTTAGATCTAGTCCTGATTGTATCTTACTTAAGGATATAATGATAAGCCAATTACAGAAGAAACAAACCAGACACCTTTGGAATCTGTGAAATTTTATGCAAAATATTAACTGTTGATTATTATTATTATTTTTAACCAACAATTAAATATTCTGAGTAAGAAGGGATATGTTCTATTAGTCATTTTCATTAACCTCTGGAATGCCC
The DNA here is from genome assembly GCA_013398735.1 of Nothocercus julius. Classification (NCBI taxonomy): domain Eukaryota; kingdom Metazoa; phylum Chordata; class Aves; order Tinamiformes; family Tinamidae; genus Nothocercus; species Nothocercus julius. The sequence goes on from VZSV01000009.1 coordinate 935,662, forward strand.
TTCACTGTTTTTTTTTTCTGGTTCCAGTTAAGAGCATCTCGAAGAATGAAAGCACAGTCTTGATTCACGGCATGTACTTCCCTAGTTTTCCCTTGAGTGCCTTGGCACTATCTAGCAATTAGTGCTGCTTCGTTAATTGGTCTACTTTAGAGTCTAAAGAACTTGAATTAAGTTTCATGAACTTGACTTGCAAGGACAAGGACTCTTAAAGGAGCAACAGGAGCAGAGGAGGAACTGCACCGATAACTGCTTGAACAATCCTGACACCCACAATGCTACACCCTGGGTTTCTTAATGCCAAGGAAAACATGGATTTGCAAAGTTGCGGACAGGATGGTCTTTGCTGTACTTACAAGAGCGTTTACGTGCTGAAGGATGTTTCTATTTTGCTAACCTCACTTCCCTCAAGGTTTACTATGTCTTGTCTGAACTGGCTCTCCTGCTTCTTATGGTCCAGTGTCAGTAGAAAATGGCTCAATTTCTTTTTCATTTCTTTAGTCTATACCACTTTTTAAACTATTACATCTGGAAAGAAACATGGACAAAAAGAGTCACTTACTGGTTTAAAGTCAAAATATTCATGTCCTCTTTCTGGCTCCAGTAAGTGTGGCATTTTTGCTGCTGATTACAGAGAGAGGTAAAAATAGTCATAGGTTTTATATATTGCGCACAGTTAGGAGATGCTGGAAGAAGATTCTTGTCTGCTGGCTATTCCTGTCTGGAAAATAGCCATACATTGACTTCTTCTTAAGGGTCTATCCAGGTGAACATCAACTCACTTTGCTAAAGAAGACAAGTCTCCAGTTTAAAACAGGGATTGCCTCAAGCATCTTGCTTGAGAAAATACAGCTAAATATCAAAATAACTGTTTGCTCCTCCATTGCTTAGGATGAATAATTTTTTCTAGAACAAAGCATAACCATACCTCTGCTCTTCCCATCAGTATCCAGAGTCCCATCAGTGCAAGCTTGCAGAGATCCCATCAGTCCAAGCTTGCAGAATCAGTGTTATTTCTAATGTCAAGAACTTACTTGGATTTGGTTCTGTTAATTAGCTGAAAGTTAGTTTTCCTACACTTGGCTTGATGACCCAGCTGAAAGACTTTTAATCTAACTTTTCCATTTGTTAGCACTCAATTTCTCCTATGTCTCTTTCTCTGCCATTGTGCTTTGCACTCTTTGGGGCCCTAAGCCCTGAATCATCACTGGGGAGTTGCTGCTTTCGTCCAGCATAAAGTGTGAAGCTCTTTGGTGGTTCCTGTGGTTTCTGCTCTCTCTTTTTCATGGCTCAGCTCTTTCTTGGTGTTCAGTAAAAGACACACATCTCTTTTTAGTGTGGTTTTGTAGGGAGGTTGTATCTGTTGATACCTGCTTGTATGTTTAGCCCTTCCAGTAAATGTTAGCCTTTTTTTTCCCATCAAATTTGATAGAAGGAGGGAAGTCTCATAGATAATTTCTTTTCTACAGCATCTGGGAAGAAAAGAAACCCAAATTTGGGCCTCCTGTTGTGGGAAAGCAAGGAAAACTCAGCTTTCCTTAAGTTGTTTGACAGCATCTCTCTAACCTAGCAGCTGGTGTCTGTGGCTGGCCAATCTGCACATGAGTAGCTCCAGCCGTGCTTCAGCATGACCTGTCTCTTACCCAGGGCACATCTCAGGGAGGGTATGAGACAGCTGAGGTGACTGTGCGTAATGCAAGGAACGCAGAACAATTTCTTTGACATGTGTTTTTGCCAGAAATCACATTAGGTTGCAGCTTAGTGTGAAGAAAACTGGAATTAAAGGTTTACTCTGTTGAAGCCAACAACAAAATTCTTAATCTTGAGTATTTGGGATACAATTAGACAAAATAAGGAATTTCTAACATTAAATAATTGGTGCTCCCAATCCTGGCCATAGGTACTGCACTAGTCACATATCAGGTTACATAAGGAGGTCTCCTTCTGGGTATGGCTGTCTGCATACATGAAGTCGAAGCCCTCAGTTTTCTTCCTGACACTCAGTTGCAAGCACAGGTCTGAATGTTTGTCTTCCTAAACCCCTTGTTTTGCTTCAGAGCAGACAGGAATATGGTTCTCAATTTGGACCTGAAGGTGGGATGGGTTCACTTGCCACTTGGAGCCTGAGTTTTGAGTGGGTCATGCACGCTAGGGTCCCTCTGCTGCCAGATGGCCTTGGTATGAGATCGCCCATCCACCTTGGTTACTTGTCTGAGGGTCTCATAGATCTCCCTTTAGAGTTATCCACCTTTCTCCAGGACTATGAAGGCCACCATGATGTTATGCTGGATTCCTCACTTTTAGACAGCTCAAGAAGTTCAAGAAGTCATAGGAATGCCACTTCTTTCCACTCGAAACCTTGTGTGGGTGCCCTGAGCAGGGTGAAGGCTCCTTCCTGGAGAATGGTATAATGTGGGTTCGCCCAATGTGCAAGGAGACAAAGCTGGGCCCTGCTCTGTGCCACCACAACCCTGTGGAGAAGAGGTCCACATGGGGGTGCTGTGAAGCTTGACTCATGCAGAAAATACTTGAGTAGAGAACAATAGTCACTCGACTTTTTGAGGTTCACAGTGGTATTTACAAAGCAGAAAGGTCAAAGTTGCTCTGTATTACGCATAGGGCAGACTGTAAACTCACTTGGTCTTAGAAATGTGAATACTGAGATGTTTAAAAGGAGTTTTCAAATGAGCTTGCTCTCTTCTAGCATTTAGGAACAACCATTAGCTATTAGCTGTCCTTTCAACTTTTAGTGCTTATGACCAAATACTTGAAGGTATTTCTGGAGTGCCCAGAACTGTTTCAGTGAGAGTGGTAATTACAGAAACGAAACTGCTTCCAGCCAGAAATTTCCCACAAGATGAGAGCACCAGACAGCCCTCAGCCACAAGTAACAGAAATTTGAAGGAAAATAAAGGGTTCGTTTAAAAAAGAAAAAGATCATAACTTTATAATAACATTATTATTCAAAGAAAAATACTTCCTTATGAATTTGAAAAACCACTTTAGGCTTCAGCTTTTTTTTCCATGCCCCAGTTGCAATTAATTCCAAACCATGAAATAGATCATACAATAACATTAACTGGATGTGGGTGTTGCTGGTTCCCCAAGGGCTGTCATTTTGCCTGGTCTACTAACTGTTTTCCAGGATTACACCCTGCAGATTCTGAAGGTGTATGAGAGAAGACAGCCTAAAATGCTGCCTCCTGGTCTTTTCTCCTTGCTGAAAAAAAGAAATTTTCTTGAGTGATTCATTAATATTTGTTATTCATGCTTTCAAGTGAACAGAAGAATGTTTAGGCTATTTCTTTTCTTTGGGATCCTTCCAAAAATTTGCATTTTTTTTTTTAAATGCAAAAAAAAAAAAATAGGAGTTGGGAGTGGTTTTGTGGGTACTATTTTTGACTAGTTCTACACATTAGATCTGTGGAAAATAATACTTCTTATGTATGTGTAGTAGAAAGTCACTCTTATGCTGAAAGCTGATCCACAACCTATATAACAGATTCTTTCCAATTAAATCCAGTTTTGAGGCCTTCTATGGGATGAAAGTATTGACAGATCTTTTGCTGTCTTTCTTTGCAGCAGGGAGAGAGAAATGACAGTTTTGTTCCAAACAAATCGAGTCTAAAGATGCCAAAACAATATAATAACCAATATTTTTACTTTTCCACTGCAGGAGATTTGCATGTTTTTTTCTGAGAATGGCTGTGCCATGAGTGATAGGCTTATGAATTAAGAGTTGATGAAGACAGCATTTCTTGGTGATATGACCTAGGTGGAAGAGCAAATAACTGAAATCTAAGATCCAGTAGTATTTAGCTCTAAAGTAGATGTCATCCCTGAAACTGGTATTGTTATTGCACTGTGTTAAGAAAATATAAAATAGAAGCCATTTTCCTATTGTCCAATGCATATCAAACTTACTGTGATATTTGTGCTGCAAGATTTTGTTTATATTGGTCTGCCCATAGAAGGTGATGATCCGTGGAGTAGGAAGCAGAAAAGGACTTCCAGTACAAGGCTTTTAATAGAGAGCTGGCACTGATTTATTCCATCAATATAAAGTGGAAAAGAAATACAAGGCATCCTTTCTAAATGGAGCTCACAAGGCTTGTGTAATGAAACACCAACTATTTTCTGCTTTATCTCACATTTCAGAACAGTCTAAAATCACTGCTGAGAATGTGATAGAGCATTCAGTATGCCACATTTTATAATTAGGCACCCATTCAGCCAGTCTTATGAGCAGTCTTGGTTTTCCAGGTGTTTCTGGTACACTTAAAACTTACATGGGCTCTATCTCTGGACCAAGCCTGTGGGTTGTTGTAGTATAGGTAATTTAACTAAAACATTGCAGCTGCTGCAACCATTTTTAGACTGATTTGGTTTGAGATAGTGTGTGCATTTAAAGGCCTTTGAAGTTCCCTTTTTTCCACAGATTGTGCCGCTCTACCCAGTCACATATTTTCAAGCTGGGATATTCCTTTGACCAAAACTACCTTTGATACAGTGATTGGTAGAGAGACAAATGACACAATGTGCTTCTTGGGTAGCTATTCCCAGCCAGATAAAAGAGCAAACAATGAAATGCTGCAAAACAACAACTGCTCATAGGAGATCAGAGACCCTTCTTACATGATAAAAATCTCTAGCTGTGTTAATCTTTTCTGGCTTGCTAAAACATGACTGAAACATGATTCTTACAAATCCTTCCTGAAGAAGTCCAGTGTCATGCACACACTTTGCAGAGGAAAATTTCTCGAGTGTTTATCTCTCAGGTTGTCCTGCTAGTGTATATCTCCAGGATGGGCTTTTCCCACCTGCTTCCAAAATAAGCTGTATGTGAGCTAGAAATGACATTAAGGGAACTTTGTGTCTCCCTAGTCCCAGGTTGGATAAATTTGCTCTCTGATATGAGCCTGAAAGCTGTCTAAGCCAGCTCTAAAAATTGCTCAGCTACATATGGCACTGAAGAAAACTTCTGCATGCTGACTTTGAGACACAAAAGATGCCCCAGTCAATCCTTTCCCCACGACATAGGAAAGTCTCAAATTAGGCTGCCCTCTGCTCCTAGCTTCCATTTACCACACTATCCAAGGAATGTGATTGACCATCACCATAATGTATTTTGAGATCTCTGGATGGTGGAAGCATGAGGAGTAAAGGGGAAGGGAGTAGGCCATATTGTTCAATATTTGTTCATTTCTCATATATGACCCAATATATTATACTACCCATATATTCTCATATTGGAGATGTTGGAATACATCAGCCCTTCAGAAGAGCACCACGGTAACCTTTCAAACAGCTCTGGAATGTAGTTTGCTATGTTTACCCTAGTACTAGGTAATTTCTTAAAGAAGTAAGACAGATGACCTTTTTTTTTGCACATGTTTGCCTAGAATAGATTTTTCCATTGGCTCCCTTGATCACTGTGCATATTAACATGCAAATCCAAAGCTGCCAAAATACTGAGGGTGGACATGCAAATCAGTGATGCCTGAGAAAGCCAGTGCTGCCTCTCTGGTGACTTTAACAGGTTCTGAAAACTCTCCTGCCCTCAACTTCTCAGGTAATGTCATTTGCGCTCCAAGCTCAATAGAGGGATGTGATTCCCAGGGATTTAAAGTCCCAAAATACTTCTAGGTGGAAACCTCCCCCTGCTCAGCAATGCGTGTTTAGCAAGGCCAGTGATCCAGGTTTTTCCATCTTTGCTCTGCTTTCACTGATAAGAACCAGAAGAAATAATGTGTTGTTTAAGGCTAATTTTCCCCTGTGGAATACAAAAGGACTAATCTTCTAATTTTAATTTCTCCTTCCTTGTTACGAGGAAAAGATGCATTTCCATGCATGGGGCAGAAAGAGATAGGCTCGAGTGATTCTTTAATGACAAAGCTTTACAACAAGTTCTATAAACAGTACAGTGTCACAGAGCTATTTGTGCCAAAGGGTTCATTGACTTTTGCACGTGTCCTAAGAGAGGCAAAATCTGTCAGTGGTCCCTATTATCAGCCTGTTCATAGACATGAATTGGGTAAATGTTATTACTCTCAAAGTACAAATCTGTCCTTAGAGGGACCAGGAATTGTACTAAGCTTTTTATGTGTCTGCAAAGGGAAGAAATCACAGCCCTCACCTATGATCCATGATCTCTATAAAATCCAGTTCCCTCAGAATTCACAGCGAATAGAGGTCCTGAGTGATCTTGTAGGAAATAATAGTCAGCAATGCAAAACATCACTCCTTTATAGGGCTTATGCAACTCAGTCCAGGATCCCAGGAAGTTTCTATCTATCCTCTGGAATTCTTAGTCTTGAACTCTCCCCATAGCCTTGTTCAAGAACTGAAGAGGGATCTGCCTTTTCTTTCAGAACATCAGCCCGCTAGGGTAGCCGTATTTCTTCGATGCCCAAGCCATATCTTCCTCCTCTTGGTGTTCAAGTCCACACCCTCCGTAGTCACACAGCTGTAGCTTTTTCTGGAGAGTGAAGAGCTGAAGGCTGGTCACTTGGTGAGTTATGAAAGAAGAAGAAAAAGATTTATAAGACGAGAGGGAACGGATGGACTGGTGGGGCAAGTGCTCCAAGACTTTCTCTATCTCATGTTTAAGTTTTTTACATTACACTGGGCAAAGCACGGAAATAGTCTTTGGAGCAAGAGCAGCTTTGAGATTCTTCCCTCTCATACAGATCCCTTATGTTATAAAGTCACACTTTCTCATGTTGGGAATCCACAAGTCCATTGCTTCCCACTCAAACTGACCTGTAGCGGGTAATTAGAACAGTTTTCAGAGAAGAAGGAAATTTGGATTTAAACTCTAAGAGACAAAGTCAAGAACTAAACCTTGGCTTCTACATTCAGGTTGAGCTCCCACCATCAAACTATTGAAAAGGGAGCTGGGTTGGGTTGTTTTTTTTAGGAGTATGTGTTTGCTGTATGGGGTAGAATGCAAGAACAGTAGCTGGTGGACTTTCCAGCTGAATCCTTGTGGTGCTCCTGTAAGCCATGGAAAGCCCAGCTCAGATGAGGTCCAGCCAATATGCTCTGAACATTTCTTTATATCAAGGCCTTCAGGGGATGAAGATAAGGGAGTGATAGATTAGTGAACATGGGTAGGACTTAAGCATAAACTCAGAGTTAGATTACTCAGCACTGACATTACAGAATTGTGCATGCGTGGAAGCAGAAGTTGAAATGGGTAGGTAGTTCCTATGAATGGAGAACCAGATGACAGTGAAGTGAGTTTGGGGTTTGGACAGTCACAATTGTAGCAGGCACCTATATCCTCTTATGGACGAGTTCACATACCAAGTTTCCAGCACAGCAGGCAGTTTAACCTGAGTCCAGCTCTATTTTGGCACAGAGATTTTATTTCCATGGTAGGTCTGACATGCCTGACATGGCTTTCTGTTCTTCTCTATGTTCCAGTGTGATTTAGTTACCTTAGCTTTGTCACTTAGTGTCATTAAACATGCTCTAAGGTATTCCACCTGGTCCTGCATGCCTGCTCCAGCAGGGCAAAACTCATAGAGCCTGTGTATATCTGCCAAACATATTCAAATGTCTTCAGTGCCCTAGGACACCTTGCACATCTCTCAACAGCTATGTCTGGCAGATTACTCAAATTGTAGGTCTCCACTGAATATGATAACTTAGACACTCAACTTACATTTGGACTCCTCTGTGGTAAACACCCAAAATCAGAGTGAACTGAATGCGAGCTGAGGAATTGGTGGTGCTATGCCAAATGCTAAATTATGGTGCAATGTGCTTCTGAGGTGCCCACCAGACTAAGGTATGATTTTAGTGGGCTCTCTCTTCCTATCCAGAGCAACAGTTGTTGGTTTCAGCCATTCTTCAGCCTACCCCTGTAGGCTGTTCTCTTGCCATCCCCTGGACTTGCAGTACAGCTCTTTGGAGACAGTGTTCCACACCTAGCATGTCAAGGTTTCCTTCTGGTCCCTATTTTCTGTACCATGCCCCATCCTATTCTACCCTCTAATACTTGCACCCTTTCCTGACGAGAGAGAGGATGCTCTTGCACCAGATGCAGAGCCAGGAGGTTTTGCTCCTGCAGTCAGGAGTTCATTGCAGTTCTCCTGATTTCTGTATTCGGATGGATCACACACAAGCCATGTCAGACTTGGGTTTCTTGTCCCCTATGTGGCTTTGACCAATTCTTGTTATTTGAGTCTTTCCAATATCTACACACACACACATTTTCCTGTGGTAGGCCCCTCTTCAAGAAGAGGTTTGATGGGTCTCGGTTTCTGGCTCAGGCGGTATCTTTATTATTGTTCAGATACATTGATTTTCTGTTTTTCCTCAATAGCTCTGCGTGAGCAAGGCTTAGTACGCCACTGAGGTGAATGATAACTCAGGGCTGACACAGTATCACGTTTCCTTCTACAAAGCAGTAACATATGTTTCAATACCCAGGTCCATGTAAGTCTTAAAACTCGATACTCTGCTAAGACTTGCCAAAGACATGAAGGGGAAGAGTGCAGATTGGAAGATTTCTTTCCCTTTTCTCCCATCACTGCTACCACTGACAAAGAAATCAGGGAGTGACACTTGTGGCTACTAATGCATATAAGAAAAGCAATTTGCTTAACAAACCTTTTATTTCTAAGAGTAAATAGAAAATTATTCCAAACTATTTGTTCCTTGAAGGGCCTTAAAATTTCATGGTATTATCTCACCTGATACAGAGGTTTGACTCTAAATTACTGCACTGAGATATTCTTTATAGTCAGTGGAAAGGAAGAATCACAAAATATGCTTCATATTATCTTGAAGGAAATATTCAATATAGGCCAGATGAATTGCACCCTAGAAATGACTCTTTTACCACCATTAACTATATATAGATCTTGTAGAGTTGGTAGCTCAGGTGCTGACATCTACCAAAGTTAGTTAGATATGGGATTCATCCCACTTAGGGAATCTCAGTGGCAGCATTTGAGATGTCTGGTGCAAAGGTACATCCTTGGCAATATAAGCAATTTTTTTGTGTGTTTTTCTGTTTGCAAATGTGGAGTACTCCTGAGTCAAGGCAAAATTTACGCTATGGTCTCCTCAACCCCGTTCCCATCTCAAGAAAATCCTGTGTCTACCTCAAAGGAAGAAGAGGGGGATGGTACATCTCTGGGCACTGCAACTGTAGAAGCACTAGCAAAAAACAAGTGTAGAGCAATATCAAAGGTGAGTGCCTGTCCCACCTCTGAGATTCTTCAAGTGTTGTGCCAGAGAGCCAGATCTTAAAAATAAAATAAAAAGGGGGGATGGGAATGTTGTGTTATGGACGTTTCTCTGCCGTTTGATGTGCCAAGGAAATTGAAATGCCAAGGAAAGGTGGAGAGTTGTGACTAGCTCACAACACAGGGAAATCCATTAACAACCCCCATATCAATACATAGAGAGCATCAGCTCCCTCACAAATATGGCATAGGAAGTTGGGGGTAGGGGGTGCAATGATGCTGGACCCTACCCCCACACAGCCACGTTTCCATCACATCTGGACAAAGAAACTTACCCAGCTCTGGTGTTTGCCTTTTCAAGACCTTGTCGAAATACTGGAGCAGGTGCAGAAAAAAAAAGCCCCTGAGTGATTTGAGGGCTGCAGGAAGTGCTGTGCAATGAGACCTATGGTGAACTCCAATTCCTTAGTTCAGTTTATCAGAAAATTTAAGAGAGGACTTCACTATCACGTGTAATTGACTATTCCTCTGTGGGAAGAATGTGTTGCCTATCCAAGGCAGGAAGCTAGAACCAGACAATCCCAAACTGGAAACAAGGCACAACCTAACTGTGAGGTTGATTAACCATCGCAATGAACCATGAAAAGATTGATAGATTCCTTCATTTCTCAAAGTCTTCAATTAAAACCGGGTGGCTTTCTGAAAGAGTTGTTTTAACCCAAACAAAACTTAATGGAAAAATGAAAGGCTGCACAGTACAGGAATTGTTAAGGAGTTTTCCATGGCAAAAGAGAATTTATATGATCATTGTGTAGTTCACTGTTTCTGTATACTTTCTGTAGAAAGCCTCTATTATGAGAAAGAGAACTGCAGAAACAAAGAAGACAAGCCCTGCCTTTTTCCTAAAGATGAATGTCAGCAGAAGTTAATGTGGCTAAATAAGAAGTGGAGCTTGTCTTAAAGATACTTGGTGAATCTGTTAGGGAGAATTTTTATTTAAACATCCTTATAGATTATATTTGAAAAGTCAAATAAAAAAAAAAAAAAAAGAGAAAAGAAAAAGAGGAATTGCAGAACATCAGAATTTCAGAGTGGCCGTAATCAATAACTAATGAATTTGTCTTCTTTCCCTGTGATTTATACATTCCCTTAATCATAAACATTCCTCCAGTTTTGCTAGTTGACCCAAATCAAAAGGACAAAGTCAAAGATCGCTGTTGCACATTTTAAAAAGCAAGACTGTCTCCTTCTCAATAAAACATGATGGATTCATAGTCCAGCATAGAATTCACAATCATAAAGCTGAGTGCTAGAGGTTAACCACCACATTGCAAATTCCAGGACTTTGATTCATAAATTCAGGAATAAAACATACTTTTTTTAAAAAAAAAGTGGAGCCTGCAGTTTTGCAAACTATTCACCTCCCTCAAAACTGGCCCGCCTTTTTGCTGATCATGAAGTACCTGCTTCCAGAATGAGACAAAGAGTCAAAAAGGTTGGACAAATTTTTGTAAGCATGAGACTGCCATACTCATGAAGCCAGGCCTAATCCCATCTATTTATTTTTCTAGTTCTTGCTGCATGAATCACATTTTACACGGTGCTTCAGGGATCTCAAAGGCTAATGACTAAAGTAGCTCTAAATAATTTAAATGTTCTCTGTGTGTTCATTTTTTTGAAAAATATTTTTTCTGAACTTAATATGTGCCATGATGAATTGTAAAATCTGACCTGTCCTTATTGAAAACCTAGAGAAATTTAAAAACAAATAATATGCTGATCAGAGCCGCAGCCCCCTCATTACTATTGCAGGATCTGTGCTGTCTGTTATAGGAATTTTCTATGCATGGTAATATTTAGTCTATTTCTTGAACCTCTGTTTTTTTTTTTTTTTTTTTTTTTGTGGAATAACCCTGTGTGGAGCCATGGTATCCTGAAAGTAAATGTAGGAAAATCTACTGACTGCAGAAAGCAACCTGCAAAGAACTGTAATGGAATGATTTTTTACTCTCCTTCCACAACACAGAATAACATAATTTACCCTAATTATATTTTTATCCTTCTTCCTTTTCAAAAGATCTATTTTTTATGTTCCCCTAGTTCTTTCTCAAAGAAATTGTTTATGACCAGGTTCTACCATCTGCAGAGTCCTAAGGGAAGGACTGGGACCATTAACTTAATTTTGGATGAGTGTGTGTGCAAGGTAAATGCACTTGAAAAAGCAGCATGAATGCAAAGTTCACATTCATGCACATACTGCAATTTCCCATAGCTTAAATGAGGATTCTTTTTATTAAAATAAGAACTTAATTAATACACACGGGCATTTGAGGATCAGATTTTATATACAATTCATATGGAGCTGATTTAAAGATCCTGAAATTAATTAAAAGGTCTGTTGAAGAAGTCTGTTTCTGGTGGTAATAGCACACTGATAACTTTTGGTGTGCTAAGTTAGGATATACAAGAGATTATGTTTGGTCTCTCCGATTAAAATAAAAACGGATGGCTAGTGCCTCATGCACAGTTTCATCCCATTCAATCTGACCCATGCCATTCTGGGCTTTCCAATCCACTGTGATATGATACATAGTCTGAGGAAAAGAAGGGTTACTCTAGAGCCAAAATTCACACTGGTTGAAAATGGCTCTGTTCTGTCCCTTTTTCATCACAGGTTGAGTGCACCTCATCCTGTTTGTCCCATGGACTGTGTGGATATAGTCAATGATGTTTTTGTACTGCTATAAAAACTAAACTGTCAGGAAGAAGGAAGGATGGAGGTTTTCTATGACCTTGCTCCTGTAGGAAGGTAGAAGATATTAAGGAGCACCAGTTTCTCAGTGTGTGAGAGAACACTGAGCTGTGGGAGTCACCATGTGATTGATGCAGCCTGTACATTCAGGTTTCTTTCATTGCAACATCATTTCAAGATGCTTTGTTGTCCCAAGGTTCCAAGACTGTTCCTAGGAAAAATGCTGCTTTGGAGTTGTGCTTTTATCAAAACAGTTAACAAGGCAGCAGGCAATATTGTGGTGTGGATGTTTCAGGGGCTTCTCTTGACCTCTACATAACAACAACAAGGTGTCCATGAGCAGCCTGTGCCAGCCGACACCGACCAGTGGCTGGGAGAGGAAACACTGCCAGACACCATCAAGACCCTGACTGCCACAAAATAAATATCCAATGGAAAAGAGATGAAACAGGTCTTTTAAGTAAGGTCTCAGTCCCATTTCCAGCAATGTCACTGCATTCAAATAGGAAGAAAACAAATGACCCAAATATACATCATGAAACCTGTACAAGGTACCGGTTAAATTTACCTGAAATAGGACTTTGGTGTTGCACAGATCTACTTCCCTTGGACAACTTTCAAGTGTTTTGCCTTGACCAAAGCAAAATGAAGCACTGAATCTTCTTAAATACAGCTAGAATGCAAATATTGTGCCTTGTGTTTGACAGATGAAAGAAAAAGGTGTAGGATGGGGGAACTTGGTGCTGTTGTGCTTGGCCCACAACTAAAGAAAATTTTTTTTCAAGTGTTGAATGAATTTTGGTGCTGCTCATGAGATTGGCACTTTACACAAGTGTGTGCAGCCTTCTTCTGTTTCAGATTTGCCAAATTTTGGATATGGTAAACAGGATTTTTTCCTGTCAAATATTTTGCTTCCCCTGAGTTTAGCAAAACAATTAAAAAGAAAATTATCTCTGACATTCATGCTTTTGAAAAGGCACGGTATGTTTTCAGCTCTCTCATCAGTAAGTGTGCCATTTTTTTGGAAAGGTTTTTCCTTACTCTTCTTGTAAGTAGAATGTATTGGAAGCCAAAACAAACACAGAAAGAAGCCAGAGAAAGAATAAGATATATCTACTCATATGAAGGATCCAAAAGGGAAATCTCCAAAAACTACTGTACGTGCTATAAGATTTCAGATGGCAAACTCATCCAAAATTAATGGTTAGCAAAACATTAGTTTCTTAAACAGCAGTAGGATAAAAAAAACAACTTCCAACAGTAAAAAATTTCCTTCTTCTAGTGTGGGAGGACTGTCTTGTGATTAAGGCAGTGGCCTTGGCATTAGGAGCCCTAGTTTAAGTGCCTCTCTCTGGAGTGACCCCAAGTAAGTCAACTCATTGCATTGTGTCTTAGTTATTTGTCTGATAATGGACATGACATTTATTTCTTGTATATTTATTTTCCTCAGATAAGACCTTCTTAGACCAGGAGTTCTCTGATATATTTTGTCTGGTATCTTAAACAAGAGGTCCTGATCTTGTTGTGAGCTTTCAAAAGGGGTAGTCTTTTTTTTTTTTTTTTTTAATTAGATTCATTGCTTTTAAATACAAAATCTAGAAAATTTTTTTTTTTTTTTTTTTTTTTTTTTTTTTTTTTTTTTGTATGTGTATGTGTGGATCTTTTTTTACTTCACACTTTATGCAGAAACTCTTCTGATATGACCCCCAAATCACAATTTTCATAACAAAAATCAGAATGTTGGGAGACACCTTCCATAATCTAACAGTATCTTGATGTCCTGGATCTAGCTAAACCCATATTTCACTTGACATATAGTCTTTCACAGGAAAGGAGCTACATTGCCCTAAGGTTCAATATTTATTTTTCAAATTGTGACTTGTCAAATGTTACAGCCTTTTAGAAAAGAGGTCAGTGCCAGTCTCTAGTGTTAGATACCTAATCACAGGGAACAGACACTCTCTCTGCACATGAAATCTGTAAAAGTGGTGGTGGTCTTCTTGATGCCATTTTAATTGCAGAAAAAAACAGCAAAACAAGCAGGGCACGTGTACTGCTATTTCTGTGTGCAGGGACAAAGACCTAAGAAAGTCCCATTGTACAGGAACAATTCAGTCGAATAAGCGGTGCTTTCGATATATTGACCACGTAGTCATGAGACTGCAATGGACAATACTTAGGAAAGCAAATAAAGCCTGAATTAACTCAGTTCACCCATTAGTGACTCAGAAATAAGTAGCATTTCAACAAGGAGACATGAGAGCAGCAGTGTTTTCTGGCACACCCAAGCCCGGTTGGAAGCAGGATGGCTTGTGTCGAGCTTTCCTTTAGCAGTTCACCAGCTGACTGAGGGGAGACACAGAAGTTTTTAGCTGCTGGAGAACTGCTTTGTGGAAGTTAGCGGAATTCACCTTTTAACAACAATTCTAGCAATTGGCCCTGTCTCCCCTGAAAAGAAGAGAAAACTTCTTTCTCTTGAGTTTCTGGTTGGATGCTTGAGAAAATCTATGGAGAAAAGGGAGATTTTGCAAACTACTTTGTTTAACTGTAACACTCTTTTCTCCTTCACCATATCCTTCAATTAACCCCACTGGGTGCCTGCACTGTTACGCTTTGGCTGTCCCACACCTTTTCCTGGGTTGCATTTTCGTTCACCACCATACCAATATCCCTGACTGCATCTGCTGGCAGACAGTCAGGCAATGCCTTGTCTCCACTGGAAGGAGTGGAGTTAATGCTGCAAAACTCAGGAGGGATACCCCCAGGGCTATGCAACCAGACAGCAAGAGGACACATGGAAACCTGTCCACTCCCTCTTAAACCGTCCCACCTTTCTCCACCATGGCTGCTCTGACTGACCTCCTGTGCTACTACAAACTTGGACTTGGCTCCATCTCTGCCTTTTTCTTTTTTTTTTTTTTTTAATATGCAGCAGCAGTTTATTTTTAAATAGGAACTGATGAAAGCTGTTGCTGTTCCTATTTTTCCTTTCTATGAACTGAAGCGATGACAACAGAGTTTCTAGTAAATTATAACATAGGCAGTCAGTTCCAGATTAGTTTTGAAGTTGGACTTTTTTTTTTCTTTGGGAGGGTACAAAATACAGCCAGACAAGATTTAATTAAATACTTATATTTCATAACTGTAATTTATCTAGCTCAGTATGTCCTTTCCCATGAGTTTGTTTGGATATAGGGAATTTTTAGCTTTCAGACTGCCAGACCTAGACACTTCTGCTTATTAACAGGACAGGTAGAAAACAGACAGTAGCACAGCAGATGTGCCCACATTGCCCTCTTCGTGGGTCTTCACCCTCATCCGAAGTAGCCATCTCTAGGGAAGAGAGGATAGTTTCCAGGCCACTTAGCATCTGGTCTCTTGCTGAGCCTGCCAAGACCGTATGTTTACCAACTAAAGCAAGCCAACATATTTTCATTATATCTCTTACTACTGTGACTCAGAAATAGTTCCGTATGGTTGCAGTCTTGCTACAGCTCGGTATGGGCCAGATCTGGAGCCTGTTGGAGTCGATGGAGAAACTCCCAATGATTTCTGTGAGTTTTGAAACAGTCCTGAGTACAGGAGTGGGTGAAAGCTTGACAAAAATAGTTGGTATGTTATCTTTGATCCTGTTGGTAAAGATGCCATTGCTTGTCCCACTTACCACCCAGGTCTCTGTTGCTCACCACCTAGCAGCCCTAGTGTGGTGGTGAGACCTCACAAACAACACTAAATCTCCTGCCATAGCGGATGCTCAGCGCTACAGTCTTTGAGGGGTACATTGCTAGGCAGGTGGAGTGCTGGGTCCAGTACTCCTCATGGAAGGAGGACTTTTCCTATGCTCATCCCTTTGCCAGAGAGTGACTGGACTAAGAAACTTACTGTATACAGCAGTATTTTGTACTGTTTCTACATAACAGTATAACACTTGCAGACTCTTTTGTATCTTTCACATGAGCTATCCTGCATTTCTCCAGATCAGCTAACAAGCATTGTAGTTTTCCTGCCACAAATGCACAAGAATAAACATACATGCCTATATCTGAAGACTTTATCTAAGAAACTCATTCTAAGTATTCATTTGTCTACAGTCTGAAAAATGCCAGTTCCCTCATATATAATCAGGATAAATGAGGAGTTACTTTCTGCTTGTGATTTCTGTTCAGTGGCCAGCATGGAAAGAATTTGCTAATCCTTGTCCAGTTCTTCATGGACCAGTGCCTTCTGCATAAGGAATTCCTGGCAGGGTGCCAAGAGATCACAAGGAGAGGGATCACACCCCTCTCTTTCTGTAGACATAGTTTCTCTGGAAGAATCTTGAGGCCCATGGGTGCAGCACTGCGGGGGAAATCGTGCTCTGTTACAGGGAACACACAGAAGACTTTGGTGTTCTTGACCTTTTACCTGGCAGCCTTCTTCAATACACAGTCCTAAAAAATTAATTGCCTGGAAAAGACATGAAACAGAATGGGCTTCCTCAAATGGACCTGCTGACAGAACACATTTTGTCCTCTCTCCTGCCTGGCCCCTAGTTATCTCCTCTCCTCCTCAGTAGATTACAGCTGTGCTTTTGTGCAATTTCTTAGTCTCGTGCTTGGGAACTGAAGGATGTTTCAACAACAGAAATGGAGTGAGTGACACTCCTTATAATAGATGATACCGAATGTCACCAACCCACCAGACAGAAAAAAATAGGGAGACTCGAACATACATAATCAAGGCATGGCTTCAATTTCCAGGGAAAAATGATAAACAGAAGTTTGGGTTTGGCCATGCTGATATCTTCTTTCTATTTTGTCCAGGAAAATTTTTAAAATCAGCATCTCTAGATACGGCACATAGTTAGATTGGGGCATCTATTCCAGATGTTGGAGTCAAGTCTTTCTGTTTCTTAATTCTTGCAAGAAAGCACCAAATGCCTTCAAATCCTGTTGACATTAATGGATACCAAGGGAAGTCAGTATTTTGCAGGGCTGGGCATTAGTGATAGGTTCAGGAAAAGACATTAGTGTCTCTAAGTTAGATATCTTAATTCTTAGGTGCTTTGATTCAGGAAAGTTTTATGCAAAATTGTTTTGGGACAAAAGAGAGGCTATCGGGGAGCAGTATTAGGGTTAGTATTAGTAGCAGCATGGTTATATCACTTCCCTGCTAACTGACCCACCAATCTACGGCATTACACCCTCTTTTTGCAGGTTTTTCTTTTTATGTCTGTGTATTGCATTCCTGATGAGAAAAACAGGATGCAAGATATACCCAGCCATCAGCCTGCAGCACACAAAAACTTGCTCCTTGGCAGAAGGATCTAGTTTGGAATGAACATTCAAGAAGAAATTACTAGCTAACTGCTTAGGGGAGAAACCCCCCCAGGAAGGCAGATGCGGGATGACATACTGGCTGTGAAACACAGACATCATGTTCATAGGCAGAGTTAGGACAGGAAGGTAGGGGAACTCAGGGGGAGAGAGGAAAGTGACTTCCACCTGCATTCTCTTAATTCTCTGATGAGCTCTGTCCTTTGAGTCTGGGGTAGATGAAGGGGGAAAGAAAATAAAGGGACAAAGTGCCTTCACATGATCATAGCAGTTGAATTTACGCATGCCAGGGATGTTATAAAAACACCTTTCACTGTTGGTTTTGCTTTTCAGAGAAGCTGGGGGAGAACAGCTACTGTCTAAAATCAAGTTTTTTCACTTTGAAAAAAAAAAAAAAAATTTTCTCAACTTTCTTTGCTTTCCAGCCGTTTCTGTTTCAGGAAAATGTCCTCACCTCTCTAAAACAACCAGAGATGTGTTCCTATTTGTCCACAGGGTCGACACAAACTGCAGTGACTGATGTTGCAAACAGCAGCTCCATTTTTTGCACTGTGTGATGGAAGGTGGACTAGAAACCATGTGGCAAAGTCACAGGGTTGTGAGGAACAATACGTGGCTTTTCCTTCTAAGGATTTACTGCAGTTTTAGTGAAGGGACAGTAAAGACATTGCTTGGAACCTGTAGTAGAGCAATTTATAGCAGCTTATAAGAGTAGTTCATGGAAGTTTATTATATGACCTCCTTTATGAAAGTTCACTATTAGTTCAACTTTTAATGCTCACAGACTTGGCAGAGTTTCATGCAAGCTGGATGCTGAACATCCGGTGAACTTGCTATGTTTATGAACATAGTATATGGTTCTTAGAAAGTTCTCAGCAAAACTGTGGCCAGAGGCCACCGGGCATTTCTCTGTAATCCAATGAGCGTGCTTGCCACGGGGTCTGGAGGGATTCTGTGCAAGGAATTTAGAAAGGTTAATAATAATAAAAATATATCTTCACAGAATCGATGCTGTGCTTTAAAAATAAATAAATAAATAGATAGATAGATAGATAGATAGATAGATAAATTTATTTATTTATCTATCTAATAAATAAAAGAAGGAAATGTAGAGGCTGCAGAGCACAGAGATGAGGACCAGACTTGTGTCATCGACTCCTCCAAAGAAAACTGCAGATCTTCCTCTAAGGTGCTCCTGAACTGTTGTAAGTAGAAGAGAAAACCATGGACATGAAATCATGAGAAAGAAATTACCAGAAAACTAACAGGGAGGCTGATTTGGAAGGTAACAATTTGGCTGATCTGTCTTCCTCTTTTATTTGGCTGTGGTTTATGGCACAATGAGCCACTTCAGGCTCTTTTGCTGAGATGTTTATTTTGGAACAGTGCTGTAGCTGTCGTGCCACAGTTATTTCGTATAGCTTGTTTTCATCCTTTAAAAAAAAAAAAAAAAAAAAGCCAGAATAATTTCCAGACTTTAAGACCTATAACTCCAATATTCATATATTCATCTGTGGGCACAAGGCGAGAATCCCAAAACCCCTAGTTTATGTGCAAAATGAGCCATTGTCACAAATATTCCATTAGGCAGATTGTGCCTAATCCTTTCTATCTGTATAGAAGTAGCAGCAAGCACCCAGTGTGCTCTGTCTCTTCTTTGCAGTCCTTTGTGTGGGGTGAGAGACACCAACACAAGGCCTTGGCATTATCTTAGCGCTCTGTCAGTCATGTTCTATGTGAAGATTTATGAAGAATCTGTGTGTGTGAAAAGTGTCAGCCAGCACAGGGTTTTCTGCAAACTGCTTCCAAGCACTGCACAGCATGGCTGAACTCAAACCTAGATGCATTGCCTTGGGGCTTACTTATGTCCTGCAGGGAAGAAAATACCTATATTTTGGACCCATCAATCTCCTGACCAAGTATAATCTCAAGCTGAAGTCCCTTTACTTTCAGTGAAAAGACATGTTTCTCTGAGGCTCAATTTGTCCAGTGACAGTTGAGATCACATTTGAGATATTGAGATGAACCTGACAAAGACGGGACACAACATATGGGAGAAACATGACATGACGGCATGTGGGAGCCTGGGGTATCCAGAGCAAGGTGGAAATTGTAGCAAATGCTTTCAAATCCTTCACCAGTAGGAAGAAAGCATGAATACTGTCATTACCTTGGGCTGTGGAATCTGTATTTGCATTAATATTGAAGATGTAATCTTACAAAACACAAACAGTATGTCTGACTTGTGTAAGGTCAAAACACACAGTGAAGCCTGAACATATATGAGGAAGGCCATCTCCTAACGAGGCGCCTGGTAATATGGTTATACTCTGGGGAATGTATGTCATTCCTTCTGGCACAGAAGTAGGTGTATGAATTATCAGGCTAGGCTTCCTTCAAAATTGGTTGAAAGAGAGAGACTTTTGCTGGTGGGAATTCATATCTATGAATAAGGCTTCATCTTGAATTGCTCTCCTGCTGAGCACTTCTATTTTCATTAACTAAAAGTGGGGACTGGCTGCTGAATTTGGGCACTTAAATCAGGGCAGTAAGCTTAAAAAGTATGAGTAGTCTCATCGCCTTTCCTTGTGCCTGACAATCTTAAGAAGAAAATCCTTACAGTGGAAGCTAAAGGAATGATCATTTTGATTTACTGAGCTTGCTGGGAAGATGCTATTGAGATGTGCACCAGAGAAGAAGCCACTAGCAAGGGAATGTCCTTTCTGGGGTAAAGAAATGCCATGGTGCCACAAATGGCTGCCGAGCATCCTCAGTGGTATGAGCATTTGGGCCATGCTGTTCATGAAACACCAAGTGACCAAATGATCTTGCCTATAGGACACTTGACAGCTGAGAACATGCTTGTTTTCATTTGTGGGTTATTCTACTTCCATTTTTAGCTCTCTTGATCAATAGGATAAGAGCTATCCCCTGGTAAACAGATACCCATACTGAGCTGGAATTCACCACAAAACCATTGAGTTGTTTGAACAGATCAGAATGGTCCTTAGGGGCTTACTTCTATGCTTATTTTAGACTCTTGCGGCCTGGAATTATGAAAGGAAGGTGGTTTTTAATCTATTCCCTACATTTTTGTTTTGATTTGTTTTTCTGAGTTGCTGGCAGTGATAATGACCTTGTTTATATCAAAACTTGGGTGGGGATAGAAAAGTGAGGTTGGGTTTTTTGGCCTGTTTGACCATAGTTTCACTTATTTCAGCAAATAAGCAAACATTAATGATCATTAACACTTATATGTGCCCAGACATTTACACACATGGAGATACAAAGCAAGTAATAATTTCCTTTTTTTTTAATGTTAGTGAATTGTTCCTGTGGTAAAAACTTGGGTGGTTTCCAGTTTACATAACTAGGGTAGACTCGGCTGGTTGGGATAAAATGAAAACCATCCTCAAGCTTCCATCAAAAGTCTTAAGATAAAAATAGACACATATCTGTTCAATAATTCTCCCTATTTATTTCTCATTTTCTCTTGCTTCTGCCCTTCTGATCGCTAGCCAGGTCTCAAATATATCTAGACTATCTAGTTAAAATTGTTGATGAAAAAACACTTGGGAAAAGGTATTAGATTTAGAGCTTCAGAATTTATATCTAGGTATTAGAAAACAGACATCTATAGGTTATTCCCCCTTCTGTCTCCATCACAGCTTTAGGTCTTTAAAGCCCTGAGAGGTGACTCAGTGTTGGGATGCTAGACTACATGGATGCTGACCAGCTCTGGCCATCAGTGAGTCTGGAAGAGGTAGATCCGATGCAGATTCCTCAACCTTCTTGTTGTGCAATAGATCTGCGTGCTTGCAGCAAGCTGGAGTGATCTCAAGTATCTCAAGTGACAGTGGATATGAGAGAGCTGATTGTGTGGGGAAAGCAACCCTTTCTTTCAACAGCTGGGAGGAATCTGGGGCATTCAGGTTGCTAGAAAAGCAGTGGGCCTGTTGCATTCCTTTTAAATCCTGTTTAGGTTTGAGTACCAACTGAGATGCAGTAATTGTCATCATGTGTGTTCTTATCCCATGGCTAATGTGAGAGAATATGACATATTAAACTCCTTCCACTGTGGGTTAAGCTGGACTCCAATAATTGACATTTGCTGGATGAGGAGAGCCTACCTCAAACTTCTAAACTAGAGGATGGGCTTTTGTGTCCATTCCCACAGAATTATCAGTATCCTTCCATCCAAATCTTACGATTCCACTATAAATATTAAGTTCTGTTGAACTCTAAGGAGCACCACAATCTCCTCCATGCCTGGGGAATAGAAGCACTCATAATCTTCAGAAAGTTCATGAGTCCTAGCTGGTGATTTGAGATGAGGCGGGTCTGCATACGCACGTCTACAAAGACCAGGACAGTCTTTACTGTAAATTATTTAATCTTTTTTCCTTCCCCCCACAAGTTCAGCGTTCCATGATTCATAGCAGCCCAAAACAACACATCTATCTGGCTGAACTTCTGCAGATTACGCTGTATCCTATCCAGACATTTTGGACAAATACAACGTACTAACAATCCGTATCTGCACCAGGCTGAATAACGCTCCCTTACAACACAACTTCCTGTGCTCAACCAAGATAAACAGTGAAAGAGCATCCTGTTGGCCCACTGGGAGGAGAAGCTTCAATTCTTATTTATTTTCAAAATAGTAAGATTTAGTAAATATCTATGGAAAGGGGAAAGGGTTTTGCGCACACGAACATCCCACAGTAATTCTGTGCTTGCCAGCGGTATGTTATTCAGTCACTAGATGTCTCTGCGGGCTGTGCAGCAGGGCCCGTAGACCCTGGGGCCTTTGGTGAGCAAAAAGGACAGAGTTGTGACTTGGGCCACTGGTGGAGAAAACCTTGGCTTTTGACTGTGTCTGCCATGCACTGTTGTTTGTGTTTGATAAACCATTAAGGAAGGCCTGTGTTTCTTTGATTGCATGGGTCTCTGCTGTGGGCCACAAACCGTATAATTCATCAGGTAATTCATATTATGTATGGTTTTGTGTTTCTGAAGCCCTCTAAGAGCAATGAGAACTTCAGCTTCAGGAGTGTCCCCATGAAGCTGGAGACAGCTTTTCAGAAGAAAAGAGGAAAATCAAGCAGGTAGCACAAGCAGAGACAGAACCAGGGCTCCTAGGAAAGCAGTTGCAGAGCAAAGGTACCCAGCTTTCAACTCAAGGCACCCAGGAGTCCTGAGTAAGACCAAGCTCAGTCATGTCTCCAACGTCTGCTAAGAACCGACAAAAAGATGATGAGACAAGAAATCCTGCAGTGAAACCTGGCTGCTATAGTCTCCACACAGGTCCTGACATCCTACTTTGGTGTCTGAGGATATTATACAGTGAAGAAAAACAAAATGCCCACTAAAGTTACATGTTTGGAGGCACCTTCAAAGAATGGTGAAGGATGAAAGGCCTTTAATTCCTTTATTTCTCTCTGAAAAGGCATGAGGAAGGAAAACAATATTTGACTTCCTCTGGGAAGAAGGAGAAAGACTCTTACCTGAGAAAAGCAAAGAGTAGGAAAAGGGAGCAACATTGCATGGAGGGGAAAACTCTGAGCCGTGCTCAGAGTAGGGGTAGACATAGCTGTGATCCGCTACATGATCATATTGCCTTGCATTTGCTGAATCTACAGTGTGTGTGTGCGTATGCTGAAATTACAGCCCTCAACCCTATAAGCAAATGTTTGAATCTAGAGACAGTCAGATAACTAGACACTTATGTGTCTTTACCTTTCCTGAGGTAATCAAACGTGTGGCAACATTACAAAAGTTTTAAATAAGTTCCTCTTTTGTAGGAAAACAAGGCTGAGCACTCAGCAGAGGAAAGAAGATAGACAGTCAGAAAAGATACAAGCAAAGAAAATAGTGATAACTCAGACCAGTAGCAGAGGGAATAGCCTCCTTCTTCAGAACAATGTGTGGGCTTTGAAGAATGTAAAAAAAAAAAAAAAATCCTGGGGTTACCAGTGAGTAACTAATGTTGTATTAATTATATTTGACACTTCAGAGCCAAACAAAGGGGCTATCTAATTAAAAGCAGAGCATCACCTTAATGAGAACAACCCTCACTTGTCACATCACAGGAGGGTTTATTGCCTCCCTCTCCACCCTCTATTCTTTGAATCCAAGTTCAAATTCAAGGGAAAGTTTGCTTATGGATCAGGTCCAGATGTTTCATGTTTTAACGTTTGTTTTCAGCAGTTCCCTGCACATGAAAGCTTTGAGATGTTTCTGAACATGCTCTGTTTCCTCTGACACAGCAGTGCTAGGAATGGGCTGTGATACATGCCTGAGTTTAGAAAGTGACAGTGATGTCATTTCTAAACCCTGCTGAACTGGAGCATATCAACAGATCTTGGCCTTGTCCAGCAATTCATATTATTTCTCCTCTCTGTCCGCTTAAAAATTGAAACACTTTGGCTCTGTAACTAGACTTGACAAGACACCACTTTGACTAAGGTAAATCAGCTTAGCTCTTTGGATTTGCCCTGGATTTAGGCCAGCTGGTGGCTCTGGTCCAAGTTGAAGCCCTACCAATAAGAATAATATAGTATCCCAAATGGCATTTATGGCACTGGAGGGTTCACAAGAGCATCCCAGGATGTTTAGTATTCCCAGCCATAAGATCAGCTGTCTCAGCTGTGGGAGCTCTTCTTCTGTGTGTTGCAGCGGGAGTTCCTGAGTCCATGTGTCAGGAGCACGTGTGTCCTTTGCAGCATATTGCCCCAGTGCTGAGGAGGTGTTCCAGGCTCTCTTCTTCTCACCTTCTCTTTCTATCCATGTTTCTTGAGAATCTCTTCTGCAGCCACACATTCAAAACTATCCCTTTCCTGACACGGCTCCTTTTATCCAGAAAACTCTCAAAATGAAGATCTTTTCCCTAAACTATTACTTGTTAACTTCTTGCTTTCCAACATTTTCCAACATAATCCACTATTGCTTGCTGCATTAACTGCATGTTATTTGAGCAGGGACTCTCTTTGTACAGCACCTGGCACAATCAATATTGTGCTTCTTGGCACCGCAGTCAGAATGACAGCAGAGCAATAACCCAACTACAATTTGATAAGCAATAAAGGTATTAATTAAAAATAAGCTTGTTGATAGGCATTTTTAATTGTCCTTTGAAACACTCAAATATTGCTGCTCTTTTCCTTTATCACTAGCAATATCAAGGACTAATGAAAAGGCTTTTCATTTTTTATCTCACCCCTGTGTGAAAATTTCTTCATTGTTATAGCACTGTCATAATTCTGCTTATTAATAATTAGTATAGTGGATAAAAGCTCTTAATCTTCTGGCACTGATTTCCCCAGAACAAGCAAAGTAGGCAAAGTAAGGCTGTGGCTGAAATGAATGCCTGCAGAAGAAAACTTGGGAGCAACTTCTGGGGGGTAGAAGGCTCCTCAAAGAGGTCTTAGCTCCTTCTTCCAAGGACGATGTCTCTATCATCGTTGCTGTCCATTGGTATTTGTGCTAACACAGTGACAGTGGGAAACCTGAGTCTTACTTGAGCCTGGTTGAGTTGGTGAGAAGATTCGCCGCAGGCAGTTTTAAACAATTTGTATGACTAGATTAAGATAAATATCCTAATCTAAGCAAGTAAATTTCTAAACCAGACACTGTGCAATACTTCTAGAGTCGGTCAAAGCTCTGCTAACCATCACCTCTCTAGTTCACCCTTACCAATTTTTCTCATCTACGCAAATTAAGTTATACTTTGAAAGTCAGAAGGATTTATAGGGGAAACTTAAAATTTATGGCTTTGGAGGAAGTAGGATGGTATTTTGCAGCTATGCTTACTGGTCATCATATTCATTTGTTTAATTGTATAGAGTTACTTTTTAATTGATCAGAGCTCTTGTTGGGAGGAAATCTATACACAGTATACAAGGGTACATTTTACACATTTTTATTCTAAATCAGAATTAAAAGCATGTCACTGCTAGCACAGATTCTCCTTGGAATTTTCTCTAAAAATTGAATTACAATAACTTCCTTCAATGAAAAGAAGCGAGTCATTAGCAAGCAGCTCTCATAAGTTTTCCAGAGTTTTTCACCAAGCAGTGGCAGGCACTATCCTTTCCTCAGTGGATTGCATTTCAAGAGGAGCCAAGTATGATCAGTAGATATCCTGGGATTTAGCAATTGGGACATATTATCTCAAAATGTTTTTTTTTTCTTTTTGCTGGTCTTTCAAAAGAAATCAAGCCCACTGGTGGCTGCATGGTGTAGCACAGAGACTCTATCAAGAAGGGAGAAAAGCCCTACAGAACGCACATTTTGAATTTGTTGGAAATTAGAAGAAAATTTCAGCAAGAAGAATAATACCATAGCGTTAGGCCAGGACTGTGGGGTCTGGGCCAGACCAGGTGCAATGTAAGTCCAGACCACTTTGATGAGCATTTCAGGCAGGACCATGCCTTAGACTCTTGTATCTTTACTGGCATGCTAATTTTCTGTTCAGCTGGAGCTGACATTCCTACAGCTACCCAGCTCTGCATCTCCAGATGACACTGTTAATCCCCAGAAAAATGAAAACAATGGTAGTTCACCCATGCATTGGTTAAAGAGGCATGACAAGCTGAACTTGTCAAAAATCTCTATTTGAGATTTGCTCCCTTCAGTAGTAGCTATATACTTACAGCCACATAAAGCTAGGCTGGCCATAAACATGGATTCAGACCTCTCTTAAACATTAATTTGCATCTAGGGTACTGGAAAGACCCATTTTTTAGACTGTTTTAATGATATTCTGATACGGGGTTTCTAGATTCAACTTGCTCCTTAGAAAAGCTAAAATTTTCCATGCTGCAGCACATCGTATAGATTACATGTGCAAATTAAAGTACAGGTGACTGTTCAGGTCTTTTATTCTGATTGAGGCCTGTCACTGTATGCAAGACTAGAAGCTGAATAGTTGGGAACATGGCAATGTAACCATATACAGTTGCAATCCCTTTATATTCATCAAAACTTGACTCAAAAAAAAAAAAAAAGGTTTCAAAACACCTTTACTGATTAACTGTGGCAGAAAAACTTGAGAAAAAAAGTCATTCATAACCACAGCTGGTGGTTGGCTTCTGTTCCAAAACATGACAGCTTTTATTTTCCTGGTGTTAAAGGCAATTTGCCCAGTAGGTCTTTGGGGTAGGCTAAATAACACATGTGAAACTGATTGAAGAAAGATCTCCTGGAACCCTCTAAAGCATTAATAAAATAGACTTCATCAATCCTTTTTTCTTCTTCTGATAATTATTTTGCATTTTCCCTATGGGGGAACACAGCAGAGAACAATTTCAGCAGTAAGTGACTGCAAATGCATGCACCTGTGCAGAGACAGCATGTGTTGGCTTATGCCAAGTGGATAATCAAGAGTACATCTGCCCTTACAGTTGTCGGCGCTGTACACAGACACTTCATTGGGGGAGAAATAGAAGCTGCAGTCGTACGAGTGTGAGGTGCAAACTCTGTGTCAGCTTCTGGAGAGGTTCTTCTACTGGCAGCACACACAGCTGGACAAAAGCGATTAAATGATTCTACAGACCTCTTTGGAGATATCTGCAGGATCTTTCGCAAGATGATTCAAGCTCCCCCTGCCTTTGCTGTGGAACTCCAAGCTACATAACCACACTGTGCTCACATCACAGGATAGAACACAGAAGTGGGCCAACCTCCATTAACTTGCCATCCAAAGCTGTCTTGCATTTGCTTGTAAAGGCCGGCAGATGTGCTTGTAAGAGTGGAAGGATCTTTGACACATATAGCCCAGCTGTCATCAAGCCATAAGCATGACTTCTCCATCATTAATGCCAAAGTTCACATCAGTGTCTTGCAGCAGAGGAAGGCAGGATTAGAGTGCAATTTCCAAGTGCAATTTCCTCTGGAGAGCTGAGAATGAGCTGGGAAGTTGTTCACCCTAATATCCTGCCTCTCCTAGCGGGACAAGGTAGTGGAGCATGAAGCAATGCAAACACTGGGCTGTCATTTCATTGAGATGGCAAAGGCAGATACTACACTTTTCCTTTAAACTGAAAGGGGGGGAAAAAAGAAAAGTTCCAAAACTTTTGAAAGCTTTCTGCAGCTAGGATGGAGTCAGTTGTGCTGGCGTCGGGGCTTTGCGGCTCCGCGGGCCCAGGCTCCACAGTGGCTCTCCACCTCAAAGGCTTCCTCCGGAGCAGACTTCCCAGGCAGCCCGAGCTAAGCTCTTGCAGACGTCTCCTTCAAAGCCACTTCTTGTGCTAAGCATCTCCTAATGCTTCCCTGTCATTATAGTACTTTCAACGGAATGAGACTGTTAGCATTTGATCTTAAAAGCTACCCACAACTCTAACCTACTGTATTTATTGTATTTGGCTCATTTTCTCAGATATGAGATCTTATTAACAGTTCTTCGCAGGGCAGACATGGAAGCTATCTTCTTAGAAAGAAACCCTCTTCTGCTTATTGAAAAGGCCTCCTCAGAAGAGTATCTGCAGAGAGAAAACTATGATTTATGAATTTACTAGCTTGACTGATAATCCCTGCCTACTTTCTGTGGATGATGGACACTTTGTATGAAGGAGGACCCTCCTTTTCCATTGCAAATAATTCTTCATGCAAAGACTCCTGCTGGTGGTGAACTTCGTATCTATCTAAAGCACAAGGGCTGGTGACACATGGTTTTCATCTAAGCTAGACTGATGGATGGACAGTGGGTCAGAATTCCCAGAATTCAGCTAAACTAAATTGTCAGGAACTTCAGCCACAGAGCTGAAGATATGGCCTGGACTTGAGAGTGATCAGACGTGACTGGATCTCACTGTTACCAAAAATTGTAGATATTGGCAGGAATGATTCCAAAAAGGGAAGAAGACAGTGCCTAGGAAATGCTCTACAGCCCTTTGAAATTATTTAAAAGAACACGGAATATTAGCATGATGATTTTTATTAAAAAGAAAAGGTAATAAAAGCACGATGACTATTTTATGGATGAAGAACACAAAGTTCCTTACATGGAAAGCAGGTGAAAATTCCTTAGGATGCAGTGAACAATTTTTCTGGATTGTTTTTTTATTATTTTAAAATATCTATGAGTCTCACTTCTCAGTCTTTTCCCCTAGCAATTCCAGTACAGTCTGTCTCCTAATTTTTCAACTGTGTCATCCTCTAGGTTCAGAAAATATGCGTGTAATGACATATGATTCTAATTAGCCTAGATTTACATAATTCCATATTACCAACTACTGAGGCATTCGACAAACCCATGGTTTTATTTTCTGGAATTTAGGGCCTGTTTCTCATTTGTATCATGGATGCTTCCTATCGTTTGGCAGTTGTGAGGGCATTGACGAGGAGTGGGCATGTAATTCATAATTGTCAGTCTGCAAAACACAGCTCAGAAGGTAGCAAAAGTCTTCTCCCGAGTGATTTTCATTTATTCACACCATACTAGTCTTCAGAAGCCCACGTCCCTTATGGGGTTGTGATGGCAGCAAATGCTGTATAAATGAAGCAGCATCAGAAATGAAGTGCTTGGAAGTCTATTCCTTTCTCCTTCCCGGTCTCTCTTATACCAGTGCATGTGGATATATTACCTCTGGCTCTTGGCATCCACTCTGAATTTTTCGTTTCCCTCACCACTTATCTAAAACCACTCACTGAAGTAATTATCCATGTCAGCAGCTACTCTCATCTACCTGAGATCTTATTACTGAACCTTTCTATACAAATCTACTATTTTTTTTCCCACAGTGCTCTGTTTAAAAAACTCAAATTCTCTAGCTGTTAGTAATGTCTACACCTAAAAGATGCAAGTAATAATTAGCCAGCAGTACATACCACAAGTCACAGGTGCATTTCTTTGAAGCTTGATTTCTGTTCAGGAACATAAGAGGGCTACAGCTTTCCTTACCTTCTGCTTGTACAAAGCAGTAAGCTTTATATATAACTGCAAGAGGACCCTGATGATGCTCAGTAGCCCAGTTTGATTCCTGCTTGCCATTTGTGTGTTGAAAGAACTTGAATAATTTCAGAACAACTGGTCCTGAACTAAACTGATCCTGCCAAAATCATTGTGGTGGCTCTGCTGATTTATTTATTTGCTCTATCAGTAGTCTTCCCAGTGTTTGACTCGGGTAGACTAAATACTCCCTGATCTGCACGACTGGAAAATAGCTGCATAGTGAAAAGATTTTTGATTCTATATAGGTTCTCCAGATTAACTATTTGTTACCTATTTGTCTTTCTACATGGTAGACAAATGCATTGCTCTTCCCTTATGCATAGCCCTTCCAGATAACTTATCTATAGTCTCATACTGTTTCTTTTTGTGCTGCAGTGTAAACATTCCTGCAGACAGCAAATCCTTCCTGACTGTTTTACTAAGACTACTCCAGTGAGGTCAATATTTTATTTCTTTTTGTTCATTGGGAAAATGAACTTAAAATTAAGTGAATACTATTACAACAAGTACTAACTTTTCTCTGAAATCTTTGCCACAAAACATTTTTTTAAAAAAATACTAAAAATTATAACATTTGTGAAGGTTGTCTGAAAATTAATACTCTAGTTTTTGGAAGAAAACTAGTGCCTGGCTGGAAAACAAAATGTTTTCCCCCAAAATACCTCCTGCCTTTGCTCTTCAGTCAGCTATCATCTCCACTTTTACCATTGAAATGAATCAAAACCTTTGTTATAGACATTTCTGAACTCCGTTGTTTTGACCAAAGTCCAAATACAGATGCAGAAGCTGAGCTCTACTTTGCAAATATAAATAGCACTTACCTTGGGAAAGTTTAACTGTTTCTAGATGTTTGAAGGCATCTTGGGCTAGGGTGTCAGTGAAGTTAAACTGGAATAGTTTGACTGCTTCTGCTGGAATTATGTGTTACTTGGCTACAGTTAAACATCTGCCTCTACCATTCAAATGGATTTGCAACCCAAAACGAAAACAAAAATCAGCTGTTACTATTGTGTTTTTCTGGGAAGGTTATGACACCATGACCTAATTCCAGCATCCACTGTCTTAATTTCTTCTAAACCAGAGCAGTAGTAGGATTCATGGCCTCAGAGGACGTCTTTCCCTTTTCAACAAAATACATGGTGAAATTCATTATTTTCTTAATGTATTTTGCAGAAAATATGTCAGCCCTGTCTCGCTGAACCACACATTTTGCAATTGTCTCTTGAAGAAATTTAAGGTAACACAACATTGCTGTGACTCTGAGTGGTATTCATTTTATTCATATCTTGGGCTCTGCTCTGGTTCTCCTACAAGTCTGACTACTTGAGCTCTGTGCCTGTTTTTTACTTTCTGTTTTTATCTTGGATTTTTCGTTTTTGACACAAGGGGACTAAAATCCTGAGCTACTCATGGAGGCTACTTCTTTGGAAAAATGATTTAATATCCCTCTGCTCTTTATACAGCTTTTCTGCTTCATCAAGGACATTTTGAGCTTTTGCTTGCAGATAAAGTACCATTTTTCCACCTATACAGGACTTTATGATCTCCACTGTGTTCACAGTATGTGATATCTCAGCTCCTCTGGGAACCCCACTAACATTAAATTTCTTTAGTGGACAGGTCAGACCAATAATTTTTCAACCCATTCCAGACCTGATCTGGCTCTGTCCTAATTTCATTTTTCTTTAAGGTTACCTCTGGGATCTTTCATCAAACCTACCTTTCCTTCATGATTTTGCTATTTAACTCCTGCAAAGGTTTCTATGCAAAATTCCAGATATATTACAGCTTATAA
This sequence comes from Nothocercus julius, assembly GCA_013398735.1. Lineage (NCBI taxonomy): Eukaryota > Metazoa > Chordata > Aves > Tinamiformes > Tinamidae > Nothocercus > Nothocercus julius. The sequence goes on from VZSV01000009.1 coordinate 966,674, forward strand.
TTTCCATACCAAGACATTTGGCCTTCACAGCATGGTGATTTGATGGCAAAAGCTAGCTAAAACAGCATCCTAAATTCAGCTCTCTTTGGAGTAATACTGTGCTCTCATCCCTCGAGTCATGATTTTTGCACTTTGCCATTTGAACAGAAAATTAAGAGGGAAAAGTATTCTTTAGGATTTCATTTTGGAAAGGAAGGAAGGATGAAAGGCTAAATAATAATAATAATAATAATAATAATAATAATAATAATAATAATAATAATAATAATAATAATAAAGAAAAGTGGCTTTCAGTCATGTTTAATGCATGTAAAGAAAACAGCAGTCCGAGGAACACTCTGTCTTTATCCCTCTCTCCTCATCTTGGTCATCTCACCCCACTTGTTCTAAAGCTCATCCTGAGTTCATAACACCGATCCAGATCTCCTCCCTGCCTGCCTTGTTCCTGGGAAATCTGCTGCATGTTGTCCGCTTGGGACAGAACCAACTATTCATTACTTCGCTGAGTGGTTGCTCATGGTTTCTTAGGCTGAAACCACTCCTCCTGTTTTTAATCTCCTTAAATATTCAGCAGAGAAAAGGAGACAGTCCCAGATGATTCCCCTCCCACCTTCAGGTGGGTGATTTAACTACTACGCTAGGCGTCAGCCTTTCTCTTGCTGCCTGAATATTTACTGTTTCATTTATAGCAAACGCTAGTCTAACCCCAAAGTGAGACGTTCTAGGGTCAGGAAGAACCCGCATGGTACATAAATGTGCAGCGAGCTGGAGCAAGGCTGTGTGCCTCCTCTGGCCTTGTACCCACCCATCAAGCAATTTCCACAATATGCCCCTGAGTCCTGCTTAGCTCCCTATCAGACTGCAAGGAAATTGCTTTGTTGGTTTGGCCAGCAAATTTTTCTCGAATTTCCCATTGACAGTGCCCAAAGGGTGTGGAGATGGAGGGGTCATGCCACACTACAGCTGGTTCTGGACAGGTGGGGTGCACCTGACATTCAACACAGGGAGAATGAGTAATTAATAGTAATCATTATAATTATTAGGTAAATAGTAAAAAAATACAGTGTAGTAGTTTATTCATATCCGTAACTTAGTCATTCGAGGAACAGTGGTGTCAGCAGCTTGGTCCACCATTTGTGCCCTTCTCTCCCAATCCCTGGGTGTGTGTCCCTGGGCCATCATCTTTAAGGTGCAAGGACTCCCCTGATCCTGGGAGCCTCCTCCATTCCCCCCTCATTCCTCAGACACGGGGCACTTAGGGAGCAGCCCTGGAGATCATCGTGGTGGATAATGAAGGGACCAGGACTGCATTCCATACCCTGGAAAGCGTTTGTCCCACCTTTGCATGGGCATGCCATGGGCTTAACAAATACAAAAAGCTGTGCTCTCAAAATCTTACTATTGACTCTTGGGATTTGTGCTTCCTGGAGGAATTGTATTAAGTCATAGCATTGCTGAATGAGCATAACTTAGCAGTTAGTGATTAAAATGACTGTACAGTGTGGTGTTGCTGTGCATACGTAATATAAAACAATTTGTTCTGTGGGATGTGGCTGCAGAGACCAAAGGTTGGCGTCTGTTTGGAAAGGCAGTTTTTTTTGAACTGCAGGCAGCAAAACAGACTGGTTGTTGAAGTTTACAGATGACTCTTATTGGTCTGCTATGTAATTGTAAAATAAACACATTTTAGTCATTAAATACACACTCGTCAAGCCTCAGTAAGAAGAACATCAGAATTGTTAGTCAAGCCTTAATTCATTTGGTATGAGTTATGGTTCGGCTAAAGAACATTGCAAATAAAAGGAGGTATTTTCCAAGGACAATTTATCTGTGATAACATCTGGCCCAGCTGGAGACCAAGTACTAGACCACACCTACTCTCTTCATGCATTTTGGTTTCACTCTTCTTGTTGTTATTATTTATTTTATAACTCCAGAAAACACTAGGGGACATAATTGATCTCTCGAGGTTCCTGTGAGCTCTCCATTTCCATGATTAAACGTGCCTATGAACGGTTACAAAGGTCAACACACAAATGAATGTTTTATTAGGCACCAGTAAATTGCTACAATAGCAAACCAAAGTTGTGTTTGTACAGTATTTTACAAATTACAGACAATGAGAAGCATCTTTTGTACATGGGCATATTCATTCCTCCCCTACCCCCAAAGCCGTGTGGTTTCTTGTTTCGTTTGGTTTGTCCTACACGTGAATGGGTCCTGCTTGGCTGAAGGAATATCTCCTCCAAGTCACAGTTGCTAATTTACAAGTGATTTTTTGGTAAGCTCATCTGCTGCCCTGAGCTTTCAACCCACCTCTGCAGTCCACAAAGAACTGAGGGGGAGTCAAGAAGAGGATAAGTAATGCCTAGGTTGGCCGTGAGGTGGAATATATATCATATCTCTGAATGTAATGACATTAATTTAATTAAAAATCCAGGCTGGTCCGTACAATTTATAGGTCAACATAACTAATATTGTTATGCTTATGTAAGCAGAGAAATTAATTAAAACTTTGAAGCTTACTCTTTGGCATAGTGAAAGCTCATTTTATGCTGGTGAGAGATTAAGAAAACCTTGGTGGGCTCTTTTGAGGAGAGGGAAAGAAACCCTCCCTGCCCCATTCTCACAACCAGGGAGTGTTTTATGAAAATCAGTGGAGAAAGTAACAGTGAGAAAAAGAAAGCAGCAAGAAATATTTTTGTTAATATATTAGATCTGGAGAAAGAGCCTGGGAATAGCCAGGAGGAATTTGCCACTGGCTCTATTGGTGTGAAGGAGAAGTGGGGAACTTCATTTGTTATGTGAGTTACAGCAATGCGATGCTTAAGCAGGGCTGGGCCCTGGGAGCCGCTGTTGTGTGGGGTGGTCTCCCACGCACTAAAGATACTATAGACATTGAGTCTGATGAGTTAATTCTCTACTTGCTTTCAAGAAAGAGATGACAAATTAAGCTCTCTATATAGATATATACACTCCCACACACATGCATATGCATACACACATGAATATATATATATCATATAGACATTGTAGGATCTGCAAGTCCAAAGAGCATAGAAAAAAGATCAGTATTTACTAAGTATCAAGCTAATTACCATACTAATTATTTCTGGGGAAGGGTATGTGAGGCTGACCTTAGTAAGGTCTGTTTTTAAGCACCTGTGGTGGGTATCGCCACAGGCTGCCAGGGATTCAAGGGATCCTCCATGAACTACTGCAGCCATGGATCACTTCCTCCCTGCTGCATTGTGCTTCACCCTCCAGATGAGCTTCTTCCAACACCTGGATAATGGAAGTTACTGCTCTTCCTCAAAATTTGGTGTCCTCTGCATTTAGGTATCTCTGCCAAGGTGTACTTCAGCATCAAGCTGTCCTGACAGTGCTGTTTCCCTGCGATAACAGGTGAAATGGGCCTGTTTATGAGTATTTAGCACAATTAAGTCACACTTTTAGCAGTTACTATTAGGCCCAGTGCTTCATGTGTGTTTCTTCCTTCGAAATACTGGAACAGGTTCATCCTGACTGCCAAAAGAACTGCAAAATGGCAAGTCTAGTATAGTTTAGGCCAGGGGTCGCAGTCACTAGTCTGTCAGCACTGGCAGAGCTGTTTTCCCATGCTTAGACCCTTCTCTCACTTGTCTTCAAAATCAGCTACTCCCAAACATCCCTCACCTCCTGTTTCTTTGTGCACCATTGGGATGGTGTTTTCCATATATCAGCTCCTGATTTCTGGCATTTTCTATGCCAGAAAGTAAAATGTACAAGGGCCAGTTGCCTGGTTCAGGCAAATAACACAGAACAGCTCATGCCTGCACAACTAAACTAGTTTCCTTCCCCAAACAGTGTGGCTTTTGTCCAGTGTGTCCGCTGGACACAGTCCCTGGCCTGTGCTCTCCCCTGAACCAGACCTGGGTGTTGTCCTGGGCCGAAAGCATACCAGGAAGGGTGCCAGCAAATTAACGGCGCATATCATCAGGGGACAGCGCACAAGCCCTGCTTAGTCTACTCGTATAGACGCTGTTACTTGAATACCGGCCTTAGATACTAACAGCAAGTCTCATAGATCACCTATGGAAGTGGCTGAAGACTGCTTGTATATGTACATATATGTGTCACTGGCAAAGAATTCAGCAGGACCTCAGAAATAACCAGGGGAGATGAGTCTGTTGAAGATGTTGGGGTCTTTTAACAGAAATCATGATTGAAGTCATCAGCAAACATCTTGAAATGGAGGAGAGACTCAATGAATCAGTCAAGGCAGCAGGGGGAAGGGGATACTGATGCCTGCAACGGTGGGGAGACCCCAGAGGCAGCTCTGAATGAAAGGAGAAGCTGAACTCACAGCACATCTCAGCAGTATGGAAGAAATTACTATATTCTCCACCTAAACAAATAGTCAGAGAAATCAGCAGCAGGTTTGAACTCCATCTCCTTGAAGGGGACATAAAGACAAGTATAACTTCCTCTGAGTTTGCAACAAGCTCAGCAGTAACGAGGAGGTGGTAAGACTTCAGGGGCATCAGTAGAAGAACAGGAGGAGTGGTAACATGTATGCAGTGGTTTGTCATAGTGCCGACACCTGCAAGGAATGACCAAGTGACTGATGAAAGCAGCACTTTCCCCTGGCACACAAGAAGATAGACACCCAGTGGTTGTGAGCTGGGAAGCACGAGGATGAACAAAACACTCATAACTTTGACCTTCCCATAGGGACTTCTGCAAAACCATCAGCCTGTCATATCATTTTTTCACCCGTTTTAAGTGCACTTCATTGTTCTTATTTCCACAGCAGCTAATGCTGTCTCCCCTTGATACAAAGCACGCAGCACAAGCAGTTCTGCAGATGGGCTCCCTCAGCTCAGCAGTTCCAGTTTCTGAAATAGCTATACTTTTTATGGGCAACCCATAAGCACCTCTGTACGTGTTATGGTGAGAGTGGTAGTTAACATTTGACACACCTAATGATTGACATATGTTATGCTAATTGGTTGCATTAACCAATTGCATAAAGCATTGGCCCTCTAGTGCAGAGAAATTAAGACAATTAAACACACCAGCCATTAGTGAAGAAATTTGCCATGACAGTTGAATGGCCGTGGTTTTCCTGTCCACCCAAAGAACAAAGTCCCCAGTCACAGCAGGTGACTGGCAAATACTAATGAAGCCACAGATGCACAAAGGAGTCTTTCGCTGGTACACTCAGTCAAACTGCCTGAAAAGCCTTTCATCAAAATATTCCTAGTGGACCACATGGCAAAGCTGTTCTGATACTTTCTGGAGGAAAAGCTACAGAGAGTTGTGAATATACTTGTTTTTCTTTAGGAAACTATTTCAACTAACATTTTTAGATTTTTGAAATTGTGGTATTTAAAAAAAAAAAGAAAAAAAAAAGTAAGGGAGTCCCATTTGTCACAAAACTGCTTTTTATATCAGAAAAATTTAAATATCTTTTTATTTCAAGTATTATTTTTTATTCATTTTTGTTTGTGTTCTGAAATTTCATTTGGAGAATTTATTTTTCAATATTTGAATTTTTTTTTTCATTTTGGAACAGAATGTAATTTAGATATGTTGATGTGTGTAAGAGAAGGAAAATATGTTTTCTCGGCTCACATGAGTTATAGTTGCTTTTAATACAGATAGGCCTTAACAAACCCTATAGCTGTGAACAACTTTGAACTTGAAAGAAGTTTCAGTATAAACCTCAGCTCTGTGCTGGGCTCCTAACTTCGAGATGGACAAAGTCACAACTTGGGATTTTCCACCCTGAAATACTGTGTATATTTTTAACTGAAGTGACTGGAATCCTGGTAATGGACATGGAATAAAAAGATAAACTCTACATCAAAAACTATGATCTACAGGCATTTCTAAGACAAAAACTATGGGTATGTAGAGACATGAAAAAGTTTGGTGAGAATAGCAAACAACAAACTAAACTTGCCCAAAAGGTAGGTTTATTTGTATTTTTTTGTAGCTCCTGTCACAGAAGGAAGATTTCGGATATTTTGTACTTGATACTACTGAATTTTCTAAATTTCAGCCTCTGTCTAAGCTAGATTTTCAAGAAAGAGGAAGCACATTCACAGAAGTACTGCAAGCTAATGTAAGGTATAATTTAATTCCCAGCTTAATGTTAAGATAGGGATAAATACTAGAGCATTTTCTGCTACCAATTCCTTATTATCCATCAAAAACAACTGGTGGGAAGAATGATCTTGAGCAGCTCTTACTGGCTGTGTTCCTCAAGGCCAGACCGGAGGGAGGAGAGATCATGCCGGGTTTCCCTTGACCAGGTGAATGCCAACAATACTGCTCAGCAGAGCACCATGTGCTGGAAGCGGTGGCCCCACCACGTCCCATCCCGTGGTGGAAGATCATTGTGCATTGCCTGGTGTCTCGAGCAGTATCACAGGCCCTCCAGACAAATAGGGATACAAAGAACCCGCGCCAACTTCTAACTTTTGCTGTTGTCAACATTTGTTCTGGTGTCGGGGAGGACTTTGAGGTTAGCTGCATGTTTATTTATTTGTTTTTAATCCTGGGATGCTGTGTGATCTTTTTCAAGCCTGGAAATGCAAAATGCAGCTTTGTCTTCAACAGTCTGTGTGAGTGGCAGTGACTGATGTTTTTTGGAAGGACACCCCAGGGGCCAGGAGACGTGTGTAGTCAAGTGTTTGTCTGTATATTGGTTAGCAGCATTTGTACTGAGAGGGTTTCTATTATTCCATATGTCAGGAAGAACATTTGCACTTCCAGGCCACTAGATGATGATGCTACTGTAATTACAGCTGTATCTTAATTAACAGTCCCACATGAATAAAACATTAATATGATTATTCTTAGCTTTTTAACCAGTAGGCTTTGGTCTTGTCTCTGTATAGTTACTTTTCTTAACTAAACCAAACCATGCACTGTAACAGATGAAAAAGAGAAATAAACACAGAGCATTGGTTCATCAGTTGCAGATTGGTTAAATAATAATGAAGTCTCTCTGAAAAACACCCACTGGTAGAATCAAGCCCCTGGGAGGAGATCTGTGAGTTCTGAGCCCTCATTTCATGTTCCTGCTAGGTTTGCTACGTTTGGTTTGCAAAGGTTTGCTACATTTGCAGCTTAGGCTGGAAATGCGATTATATCTTTCTCACATGGTAAAACAATTTGCACATACAAATCTTAATGCTTTGCATTTACACAAAAACTTAGGGCCTTAGGAGCAATGTCTGTGCAAGAGCTTAGAGTCTAAAATGGTGAAAAGCCAAGTCAAATCCTCGTTTGGGATGTGCTTAAGACAGGGGGGTTCCCATTCCTCTAGTTGCTGCCCTGCATTCCTCATACCATGGACTGGATGAGTAACAGCTCACCAGAGCCTCAGACTTGAAAAGCTTTTTCAGGCCTGTCTATATTAGAGCCAAAGGTACAACAACAACAGCTCATAGAAACTCAGCTCAACGAGTGCTGGTACCACAGAGGTGGTCGCCAGCTGCAAAGAGCCTAATTCTGTGCAAATGCACAAGTTCTCTCGACAAAATTCAGTTCATTGTCATCAGTGTCTCGATATCAACACCAGTGAGTAGGGGATGTCTATTTTTGCTGTAATCTTGCCTTTTCCAGCAGTGTAGGCAGAGGGAAACAGGGTATTCAGTGTGTTTTGGGGTTAACCACTCTCACTCCATCCATTTATTTGTTTTTAAACATTGTAGAGATACAGAAGCAAAACCGCTGTTTCTGACTTTCTGGGAAACCCTGAATGGCACCACTATTGCCCTTCTCTTATGATTTGCTGATTCTTAGTGCCTAATTTTTTTTACTAGCCCTAGATAGCACCTTTTCTTTCTATAAATAACATTTTGAACCCTCCTGCTTTGAAACAAGTCTGATACAACCATACAAACCATACAAAATTCTTACAGGTTTCATATATATAAAAAAAAAGGATGTTTCAATAGAAGAGAAAGAGAACATCATCATTTTGCCAATAGAGAAGAAGTATGTAGCGTAGTCACAATAATACTATTAGTATAAATGAATCTTCAGCTGGGAGGTGCATAGGAAGGAAAGACTGGGATTGCTTCAAACACAACAGCGTTGGTCAAAGCTCACGTTTTCTCAGGCAGAAAAGCACACTAGTGACAAGATACAAGCAAACCACATTCTGCTGCCCATGAAAACTATTTTGGTTATTTAAGAGAGCTTCAGGCTCCAGCCAGGACATGTATGCAGTGTGCTGGGAACAAGGGCCTTGGCCATTTGTTTGTGAATCCGCAGGGCACAACCGTGAGCGCTGTCAGTGTCAGTATCTTTCACCGTATGTTTTTAAAAGGATTCAGAACTGCAGAGAGCGCAGGCTGTGAAATCTGTTCATAATGATAGTTTGCAAGTTGGTACCGCCGTGGCTGTAAATAGTCTGACCCCAAGCTTGAGTCATAATAAAAATAATAATAGGTAGCTCCACATTCTCATTTCAGCTATTGCATGATAGCGTTCCAGGGGACACATGCAGCCATACTTTGCTTACTGGTCTGGCCTCTGCTTGAAAGCCAATGGCTGCATTGATCTGGTGATTGGTGGGAAGTAAACAATAGCTTCTTTTTATAGCCTCGAACCTTTTATAGTCTCAAACTAGAATAACATTCAGCTAGGTAACACCAAATGCAGCTCCTAGGACTAGGTGACGTCAAATATAGCCCCTATCTCCCCATAAAAAAATGAAAGAGGTATAGAGGAGGCCAGTGTGTCTGTGTTTGAGGTTCAGTTGTTCCCATCATTTGCCATTTAACTCAGATTTAACATTAGCATCTTCTCAATGAGTGCAATGGAAATGAGGCATCTAATATGCCTTTGAGCATCTGGGCCTTAGCCTTGGCCCTTATACTTTATATACAAATTTTTAGTAGCCTTTCAGGACAAAGGACGGCAAAAAAAGTAAATGGAAATAGTGGCTACAAGATTAGGCAATTTGTTTTTTAATACAATTTTGCAGCTCTCAATCTCAGACTCCCACATAGGCTTTAATGGAGATTCTTCACTGTTCCTCTAACACCAGGTGGCATAAAGTGATTTCAGGATGTCACTTTTCTGCTATTAAGATACAGTGTAACTTGATGAAGAAGAAGGTAAATAGGAGAGAAATGGCAGCATGTACTTTCTCATCTGGGCTTGGAGGAAAAGACTGTCCAGACTCTCTGTGGAGCCTCCAGTCTGAGTCACCCAATGAAAAAAATGCAATGTTCCTTAAAGTGGTTCATTCTTCTTGTTTCCATTTTTAAGATTCACCCAAGCCTCAGCAATTTCAAATGCTTTATGCGTATATTCTGTGTGCCAGCAAGAGGAAGATCCATCTGTGTCGCACACAGGATTGAGTCATCTTCACTCTGAGAAATCTGAGCTAACAGGAGCTTTGCTTTGTCATAGCAAGATATTTCTTTCACCAGTTCCCTCCTCCATGTCTGTTCTTCCGTCCATCCTGAGACACCAAAATTTACAGTAGCTCATCTATTGTAAATGCCAACTTGGACTCACAGGCTTCGTGAGTAGCCAGGAAAAGCTTTGCATGCTAAAGGTAACATTTTAAGTACATTTCCTCCTCTCTTTTCTCAGCCCAGGGAGAATTCTCACTGTCTGTAGCAACATACATATGCAACAGGAATGGTGTGCAGTTCCTTCCCAAATGCTGGGAAAAAAAACCTGAACACAGGACTACATTGTGGAGCGTCTTGCCACAGTGAATTGCAAATGCCAAGCGAAATAAATGAATTTAGAAAGCAATTTGACACGTTAATGGAAGACAAGTCCATCAAGGCCGTTAAACACAGAGCTAAGGATGCAATTTCTGAGACTGGAAGTCCCTACCTGCACATATCCAAAGGAAGGGACAGGATGGCTCTGCACTTCCTACTTTTCTGTGTTACCTGAGCATCTAGACCGGGAGTCTTCCTTTTCCTCGTGCATGCCCAGAGGGTAGAGTTATGGTCTGAAAGGCACATATGAGTCCAGGAATGAATTCATAAGCCACATACAAATGCATATTAATTTATATACGTATTAATTCTATAGATTTTACCTCTTCTGTGCAGTAATTTTACCATTCACACCTCTGTTACCAGGTGATGATGCATTTTCACTCTTCATGAAATCCTCATTATGTCAGATAACTTTCTGACACCTCTGGGTGTCCTGTCCTGCTGCAGTCTGTGGTCAATATTATTCAAATCTGGCTTGGAACCTGGACCAAGAATTAAATTATGCCTGCAGCTCCCTTCCACCCTGGTATGAGGATCTGGACCAAACATCATGCTGGCCTTCATCTTTGTGATGAGCTGTAACAAAGCCTTAAGGCCATCCGTACTGCTGTTTCGTATCAGCTTTGAAAGGTTGTGCTAAACTTTTTAGCTCAGGTAATTTTTTGCAATACCAGAGAAAAGACAAATGAGTGCAAATCAAAACTGCCTTGACTCTCCCGCCAGGCATTTCCTGATATTGTGGGCTTGGGGCTTCCTCTGGAGGATACGTGCCCAGCCACCAAGTGTATGAAGAGACTCATTAGAGAGCAGGTCGCCTGAGACGAGCCTGAACCTCGTCAGCCCACAGCCAACTCCACTGTTAGGAAGAGAAACATGGGAAAGAGCCTATATTATAATTAAACCTGATTTTGCCTGGCTTACCATTCCACAGGGGGAGAAGTCCAGTGCTGCAGAGGGTAAAAATGCAAGTTACAGAGGTCCTGTTGGGAGGATGATAGCTTTGGCCATACCAGAGCTTTCTTCCATGGTAGTTGTTATTGTATTTTTTTAAAGGACCATTGGCAAGGACAACAGAAAAAAAACACTCTTATGTAAAACACTGGGTTAACCTCCTGAGAAACTGGCAGGGGAAGCGGTCATTGCTCTCCCTTAAATTATATGCTTGTGCTCCCCTGCTGCTACGATAAAATAAAATGGAAAAAAAAAAAGATCCTCTCAATTTTTCTTTCACCAGTGTGTTAAGATATTGTCAGGCAGCCCTGGTGGTAGGTTAGCAGATGACTAATAGCTGTGTTTTTTAATTAAATGCTATCAGAAGAGGATGATAGATTAGCACCCCCACCCCCTGCATTTCCCAGAACATTTCTAAATTACTTTTTGAAAAATGGTTTAAAAAAAAATAAAATGAGAAAGCAAAAAGAATGAAACAATGTTGGGAATTCCTCGTCCTTCTCTTTGGTGTATAATAAAAGCTGCCTGTATGTGAGAGATGGAAATGTTTATTTACTACATTTAACGCAGTGTGGGCCTGATTTGTATGTACCTGATTGGGTTTCAGCAGGATTTTGCATTGGTAGCTCTCTGTTTTCTGGAGGACATTTATTGCCAATGAGTAGCTGGGCTTCACGTTGCTTTCTGCTGCAGATGAACGGTGAGTATTTCCCAGAGGAGCAGAAGTGAAGGGCAGGATTCATCTTCATAACATGTGCAATGCTGGCAGCCACATCTGGACTAAATATCCAGGCCCACTTGAGGTGCACTGAGGAGAAATGGGCCATTCTGAACAGTCTCAGGGCTCATAAACCCTGTTGTATCCCAAGAAGGACTGTGGATGTTTGGGGTGTATGGAGCTGCAATGCCTGAAAATGCTAAAATGTGAACATGGAGTAATTTCCACGTTTCTATGATTTTCTTGGTGTGGGTGGGGGACATTAAAGGAAAAGCAATGCTTTCCTTAAGCAGGAGTAGTTCAGAGCTCAGGGCTACCATTCCACTAGCTGAAATAAGGCTTCAAAATCTCAAACTCTTCTCTAGGTAGGCTGTAAAATTAAATACCTCAGTGCAGCCGACTAGATCACTGTTTTCTCTTACGAGACCTCTGCCCCATTGCTCCTCTTCTCACATTTTTATTATGGCCCTTTCTTAGAGCATAACAACAGAAAGACACGGGGTCTAGGCCACTACTTTAAACAACAGCTTAAAGCTTAAAGCTTAAACAACAGCTTAAAGAGTTTTGCATGAGAAAATGAAGGCACAGTGTCTAAAACCTCCCATAAATTTGTTTTTGGTTGTTGTTCTGAATATAGGAGTTTAAAATCTTCGTAAGCTGCACCTGAGCTCCTGTAGTGCTATTCTGGATATCGCCCAGGTTGGACAAGTCATGGGATATCGAGGTGTAACCTACAAACAAGATGAGCGCATCATTAGCTTTTTAGCATTGGTTGTTTCTATTATTCAAAGTTTTGGCCTCCGTAAGCTGGGGTGATTGTAATGGAAAAGGCCCAAACAGTTTGTAAGCTATGAATATGAGAAACGGGAAAACATATATGTTAAAGAAATATATTTATATCTCCTCCTTTTAAACTGAAAAGGTGTGTCAATAATTAGAGACAGGAAAATCCTTTCTATTCTTTTCCTTTCATAAACGGGGGGTTGGACTAAATGACCTCTAGAGGTCCCTTCCAACCTTAACCATTCTGTGATTCTGTGATCCTGTGAAATGACCTGCTGTATGTCTTTTTTTTCTTCTTTTCTCTCTTTGGATATAACATGCACACCTTGTACAGTGCACATGATGTTTCAGAGCTGCAGAGCCCTGGTTATTAGCACTAACTTCCCGGACGCCTTGTTGCAACAAATCCGAAGGTGAGGTGCACATGCCAACAAATCCTGCTTACATGCGGTGGTGGGTGCAAACAGGATAGAGTCTCTTTTCTCCACCACATATATAAATTCTGTCCAAGGAAACTCAAGCAGACTGAAGTTCTGCAGATTAATCTTTACCAATTAATTTCTAGATCCATTTAGAGCATGCTGTTTCAAAAAATAAAATAAATAAATAAAAAGAAGAAGAGGTGGAAGTTTGTATTTTTGCATTTCCTTGAAGATTTTCCACTTCATCTGCTTGGAGCACATTTTGAGCACACCAAAATGCCACTTCCAGAGTGAAATGAAAACAAAAGGCAGCTACGTGGCTGGAAAAGTGCCTGCGTCAGAGTTTACCTATTTTGCATTAAGCATAGTAACACAAACAGAGGGGCCTTGTATGCCTGTCACGGTGCCCCATGGTCAGTGACAGGAACATGAACATTTCTAAATTAAAAGATCATTTCTGTATTAATTTATCACTGTGGCACACACAGGGCTAGCTATTTTCCAGAAGCAGCTACTGAGCCCCATATAGCTGACTGAGCTTAAAGTGCTATGGAAGAAATACAGTTGCTTTCTTGATGCAATGTATCTGGCCTCATGAAAGGGCATTTTGTCTAGGTATTGCATAGAAATCTTAGAAAGTGCTTATGGACACAGATATGATCCCTGGGGGAAGCCTGCAAACCTGAGCAAAGAAAGTGGCGTAAATTATGGGACTTAATGTGCAGCTCATAAATCCAGCGTGTGCAGGAATGTCTGATAAAGCAGGATGATGTCCAAGGATTGAGCTTTACTTTGCTTAACAAAATATGTGACATTTGAATCAAGCTGGCAGTGAATCGAGCTAAGATTTGCATCTCATTTTCTAACTCATCCACACTATGAGTGGGACAGACTCTGATTTTTGACTACATAAATGTAAATACAAGAAAAGCCCTTGTTTCGCAATGGTGATGCCAAACGTAAACTCTTGTGTGTGAGATGAGGATCTGACCCCGTTCTAGCTCTGAATTGTGCTCATTTGGCATGAGATAATAATATCAGCTTACAAATTTGTAAACATCTGTAGTTGCTCTTCACAATAATTGTATATATACATATGAATACATATTTTATATGTGCATATTTTATATTTGCATATTCTGAAGGCAAAACAGGAAAAGAATTACACCCATAATTTTGAACATACATTGGACTGGCTGAGAGGTAAAGTTGTTAACTAGGCTATGGTTGGGTGCTGGCCTGTATAACAGGAGCCTGGTAGCCCCTTAAACTCAGATTTTCACAGCCGCTTGGGAGTTAGGGACCAAAAGGCCTTTCCGAACGGTAACATTTGCAACACTTGTTTTCTGGAGATGTCAGTGGAAGTGAAGATTCGTCCCTAATTTCTTAAATATTCCTTCCCAGGTATCTTCTTTCTCTCAAAGGACTGGGTTTAACTACAGACAAAAGACATTGAGAGAGACAATTGTTGCCCGGTTTTCCACCATCTGATGGACAATTTTCATGAACAATGTCTACACACAAGGTAGTTTCCATCAGTGGTGCCCACTGTAATGCTGCACCCACCTCTTCCTCTCCCCACATGACAAAAAACAGGTTTTTCTTTGCTCCTAGCATTGCTGATGGTGATTCTTAGTGATCTCTCCTGCAGTGATCTCTCCTATTTCTACTGGGATTTTGGGCTGTGTTTTGTCATCTCCCCTTCATTTGCACGGAGGGATGCAGACACTGCCCCATAAATTATGATGCCAGCTGTTACTAGAGCCAAACGAAAGCATCCAGGTACGCAGGGTGTGTTTTTGCACCTTATTAAAGTACAAAAAAGTCCTTGACTTACATCAGTATATGCCAATAGATTTTGACCCCAGTAATGGTAAACATATTCTAGCAAGCATCATTCAGTCAAAACAAATTCCTAGCTTGTTTTTTATTTCTACCAGCTGCGGTGCTGGCAGAATTATTCAACAGTCCCTCTAAATTTAATGACTCTTTCCTTACATAATTGCAACATGGATGCCCGAGATTTCAGGGCATGGCTGAAACAGTGGTTATGAAGCTAACTCATTTTCCTTACCCATTTTAGCATATTAGCCATGGGAAGCAATAGATTTTTTTTTCTATTCCAGTACAATTAGCTGTAACATATGTTTACTGCATAGTAATTTATTCTAATGGAGGAAGACAATATTTCCTTAATGATGCATGCTTATAAAAAAAGATGAAGCATCTCTAACAGGCATAGGCGGTTGGTTGAGAAATCATTGTTTTCTTTAATCGGTCTCGAACAGAGCCAGCAAAGTTATTAAAATGGGTTTGGTTCTCAATAAGCATAGCAATGATCTCCTTGCAACGCCCAGTGTTCAGCTTGCACTTTTGGTGACAAGAAATGATAAGAGATGTTAGTGTAAAAAAATTCCACTCTCTTTATGACTACTGCAAAGTTGTTTTATCTCCTGCAGCAAGTTGTCATGTAAAGTTTTATAATTTGGGCTTTAATCTATAGAATTGGTCCTACTTAAAGAAAACTCACTCCGAAGTATGGCTGTAGTTGTTACGTAGTACTCACAAAAGAAGAGGGACCTACACACACAGCAAATCTAGAAACAGAGATTGGACATTAGAGATTTTTCCTGATGTCTAAAGTCTTGTTTCTAACTTCTACAATATGTTTTGGAAGAAAAAATAAATAGTTGAATCTCTTGGAAGATCAAACTCTCCCTGATGAGTTTATGATTTCAGTACTAGTAAACATCCTTGCTTCATACTCATTGCCAGTTCTCAGTGAACAGTGGTGTGACAGACGTCAGCAGCCCCCTGGAAATCTGGGCTTCTGTGGGGGATTTTATAACTACATGAAATTGGAGACATCACAAATAAGAAAGTAGCAATAGCCAAAAAGGAGGGGCGGGGGGGCGTGCTGCATCCCTTAGCCAGGGAAAGGTTCAATGAAATTCTTCTTTTTACTGTGGAAGATCTAACTCCTTGCATGGGGATTTTCCTATGGAAATCCAGAGATGTTTGCCCCTCAGAGAAGCCTTAGCGAGCAGTATGACATTGAATAAGGCAAGAACAAGTCAGGAAGGCAGAGATACAATACCTTGTTCCGTGGCATTGCCATGGGTGCTTCCCTGCTCCCTCCCTTAGGAGGCAGTTCCCTCCTTCCCTTCCCAGGGGAACCCACAAGCTGATCGTGAGCAGAGGCCCCCACTTTGCAGCACACAGAAGGCATTAAAATATCGCATTTTCTGTTATTTTCCCATTGATGGTTCCCAAGCCTGGAAGTGATGCCTTCAATTGGTGTGTTCTTTTGGGGCCGAATTCCTTACAGTGTTAAAATTATAAACTTTTAATCTCTCTGTGATAGGCTGCCTTTTCTTTCTTATATTTCTCCATTGTAATACAATAATATCTTCAAAATAAATTTAAGGCCTCCCCAGATCCTTCTTCTTTTCTTTTGTGTGGAGGATGAGGTGTGTAGGACCTGTGTGTCTCCTGCAGGCACCAACTAAAGGCTCCCAGTCTGCAGCGCCCTTCCCCACACAAGTCCCTAACAGGGTCTGGATCCCTGGTGGAGTTCTGACTAGCTGAATTTTGGAGTATAGGACTTTATTTATTTGGGGCATTTTCTTCTCTTTCTCTGCTCTGCTTCCAGAGGTGCTAAATATTAAAATAACAGCGAAGAGCGGGGAGAAATCACATCTTGGCATTTCTTAGTGAACGTCTGCCAGACATTTAATAAACTGTTTAATGCTGAAAACGTTTGAAGAATGACTCTTCAAACAGTGATAATACTTAATCGCTAAGCTTTCAAATAGCCTGGTCTGACAGCCTTAACCTTTGCACTGTGCAAGTGAAAACATAAGGCACAAACTAAACACGTTCCTGCAGTAGCTCTGTTTGGCGGCACTGCAGATTAAACCAGGTATGAATTTATCCCATGGCTTTTGGATCCTTTCTAATACCAAGTTATCATGGCTTAGTTTGAACCCCAGTGCCTGATATAAGACTCCCAATAGAGTTAATTACTCAGGTCTTTATAATAATCCATTTCCCAGTCAGCCCACAAAACATTTCATCGCAGTGGCAGCCTAAACGCTCAGTTAGGGGACCAATTAATCAAGCTGGCATTTTAAAAATACGAAACCACATTTTATAATAGCGTAAAACATCAAGGTATTAATTTTAGTTGCATTTGACATACAGAAACACACAGACACACAGACACACACAGTATCTCTCCACATATTGATTTATTGCATATAAAACTGAATAAATCTGGAAATCAATTTTATTGCACTTTATTATTTTAAAACATAAAATAAAGTGAAAGCATTAGTAAATAAAGGCTTTTAAATTCTTGATAAAGATGCCTGAAGGGAACATATAGGAACCCTGGTGCCTTGTATATTATTCACATGATTTGGGTTAAAGGAGGGTAGATGTGGATGAAGATCATAGGTTTTGCCAGTCATCCAGTATCCAGTTTGCCAGGCAAAGAATGGAAATGACTGCATTTTCCACAAGGTGCTTTGGATCAGAAAAATAAATGCATGGCCTCTGTCTCATTTAACAATAACAAAAGCAAAAATGAGTGAGGAGTTGTCTTTTAAGAGATGAGTGAAAATCCCTTCTTCACCTGGCAGTAATTCCCCACCTAGGGCTGCACATGAGAGGAAATGGGTCCAACATGAAGCCACAAACATGGGTTCCTCTTTGCAGCCTGGGTGGTGCATGAGCAAGCGAGAGAGTTAGAGGGATTAGCCCGAGGACCATGGACCAAGGACAATGGACCACCATGAGCAGGAAACCTCTTGATAGAACACGAACATAGTCTGGGGGTGGAGATGCTGAGTTAGTGCTGGTCACGTCCTGCAGCATCTGACATTGTCCACCTGGGCGGTCGCTCTCTGCCTTAGTGTCCTCATCTGGGAAGTGAGGAATCTGGGTAAATATTCCTTATTAAATAGACCTGTTATGCTGGGAAAAGGGCTTTCCCAGAAATGCTCCCAGAAAAGATTAATCGCATTAATCTATTATTTTCTGGGTTATTGATTAGAGAAAAAAAAAAAAAAAAGAATGAAAGAAAAGCAACATATTGACATATTGTTGATATTTAAAATCTTTAAATGCATATTTTTGTACACACAGACACACACGCTTACACATTTATATCTATATATAGTCCTAAAAAAACATGGCATTTTGGAACAAAATGAACATTCTCTATGCACGTTTTGTGCCCCAGAGAAGACCAAAAGTTTCAGCAGGATATTTTGCTGTAGGATATACTTGTTTTGAGATCTGCTGCTGTTTACCCATGTGTCATGGGGGCAAGTGCCTTGGGGAGCAGTTAGGGAGAGCCCAGGACTGCTACTGCCGTTTGATGCTGCTAGAGGCGTTACACCTAGTAGCAGTTCTACAGGCGAGGGAAGATGAACAGTTGAAAGATGATTATGGCTTTGCTGGAGAAATTCATGTTACTTTCAACATAACATAGAAAGTATTCTCTGCATATGAAGTGAGATCCTGAAAAGCAGAAATGGGGATACTGTGGTACCCCCACTGAGGTCTTTCTTTTACCTGTGTTTGCTGAGGTTTCCCAATTCTGTCTATAACCGCAGCAGACTCCTTCAGGTGTTGAGCTCTGCAGGAGGTTATGGACTTGCATTATCATTCCTGTCTGATCTCAAGGTGTCACTAGCAATTTGCACCAAGGAACAGAGCAGGACCATGGGAGCAGGTATGCCAAGACTTTGGTGAAACCTGTATTTCAGTCCTTCCCCAAGTGCCTACAGCAGGCAGCTTCCCTGTGCATGGCAGAATTTGTGCAGGCTTTAATTCAGAGCTTTCTCCCATTTCTTTATTGCCACTCTGCCTCCTTCCTTTGCAAAAATGTAGATTTTTTTTTTGTTCCAGGGGTTTCTCCGACTCATAAAACATTCTGTCTTTTTTTTTTTTTTTTTTTTCTTTTTCTTTTTTTTTTTTTTTTTTTTGAAGCCATAATCTCAGGACCTCATCTGAACTCTCCTGTGCTAAGACATTAATCTGCATTGCATAATGTTTCAGAGCAAACAGTCCTGGAGTGAAAGCAAGATCTTCCCGCCTGTATTTTACTCACTTTGCTCCTCTCGGCAAACAGAGATGACATTTTTGTGCACAATAGACCAACTCAGGAAACAGAGGGGCTCATTCTGGGAGAGTTTTTGAGCTTGTAAAGTTATACTATTTTATAAATTGAAGACAAATCCAGCTGGGCCTCAGTTGCCAAATGACATGTCAAATGGCTTGTTAGCTAAGGGGCAGAACCAATCCCTTTGGGATGGGGTCACGGCATAGAGAAAAATTCAATTTAGGTTAAATTGTAAGAAATAAACTTCCTAGCTAGGATTTATTAAAAAGGTTCCTCATTTATGTTAATCTTAAGGTTTTCTTTTCAAACAGGTCTTTTCCCATTATTTGTAGCTGCTAACTACTATGCTGCCTGGTGCTGTTTAAGTGTTTAAGACAGACAAACCACCAGCTGATGCTCCTAATCCTCATCTGGTCATAGACGTGGCAACTGTCTTATCCACGCCATTCCAGATACATCTTGGGGATGGGTTTAATCTTTCTTACCTAATACAAAACCATCTTGTCTTCATCCTTGGTCTGGCGACTTTCAGCTTTGCCTAGCAGGCTGAGGAGCCCCAAGCACATTATTCTGAGCACACAACTTTTGAGCTGGCTTGGGTAGGTTGGAGGCAGCTAGTGAGTGGTTAAACTTACATTGCTGAATCAGAGTGTGGGGAATTCCTGTGCAAACCCCTTGACCTTGTGCCAGTCACAAGCTGTCAGGGAGCTTTGCCACGATGTACAAGCAGGTACATCACGGCTACATCAACCCCCTATTTTCTGAAAAAAAATCAGCTGTAGAGTTGGACTTACTGATTGTCTCTGGTGGGTTTTTTTACTCCATATGGTCCCAAAGAACTGAAGTTTGTGCCCCCTGAATCCTGCAAATGCCCAAGCCCAGGAGGTGAGCTGAAATAGGTCTCTGGCTACGGCACAGTCCCAGACCTGAACTTTTAGAGTTTCGAAGAGGTGGATTCAGCTCTGAGAATTTTCTGTCACCCCTGGCAGAGGTAAAGGGATTATGTGGGAAGCCCTGATCCCAATCCAGGCTCTCCCCAAAGTTCAGGGCAGTCTGAGTCCTGGTGCTGAGGTTCAGCCCTCCACAGCTGAATGTGGTTAAATAGGGACGTCCATCACTCTTCGTGAATAAAGGCAAAAGTGGCCCTTTTTAAGCAGAGCGATGAGTTGATCAAAATGCTGCTTTGTCATATCTGTTTCATAAAAATTTGCCCCCTCCGGACCAATCCTGCTTGATGTCAATGGTTAATGCCAGCCGCAGCCTTGTCTCGGTGAGCACTGCACAAAGCCTTAATTTCACAGCCTTCAAACAACAGTGAAAAATCACCAGGAACCTTCTCTTAGGCTCTGGGATCTCCCTAGCAACCACAGGCCAAGCATACTGTAATTCAATTTATGCCTTGAACTCCTTCAGGAGCCTCTTCTTTAAAATCTGTCACAGTCAACGCGCCTTGGGAAACCATTATAAGTGCCTGAACCTTTGACCAGCCCGAGAAAGTAAGCATTAGTATAAATCTAGTAAGCATGTTTGGTCTGTTTTTATGTTTGGTGCATGGTACATTGAACATTCAGCCCGCAGTCTCTATCCCTATTCTGCTTGGGAAATCCACCCCGCATCTGTCATACTGTCTGTGCTTAAACCGGGCTACCGGGCCTGAACAGAGGCGAGGGGGAAATGCCTCCCCTCAGCCAGAAGAATTGCTTTATGTGGAAATGCACCGGCATGGCCCTGGGCTCGTTGGGAGACAGGGTGTCATGGGAAAGATAAGCAGGAGTGACCTGGCAGCTCCGCGAATGTCTCAATCCTGCCGCTGAAGTGGAGTTACAAAGGGGCGAGAGCTTAGCGGGGAAACACAAATGATAATGAACTGCTCGCTGTGTTTAAATAGCCGTCCCCGAATAGTTCTGCCGCCAACATTGTCTAGTTACTTTAGTCAAAGTGAGTTTTATAGGGCTGTGATTTGGGGGAGTTATTTGCTTCTGGAGCCCCATGTGAGCATCTTGAATAAAAATTACTGCTGTCGATGGCAAATACCATTTTTAAATTAGCCGCATGACACAATGTCTTATAAATAGGATCTCTCTCTGTGTGCTAGCTCAATCTCTCGAGTGTGGTCAGAAAGAAAAGAGATGATCTTTTAATGACTAATGTTTGAGTGGAAACTCATCTGCGTTGCAGTTCTTGGGATGGATTCGGGCTAGCGCCAGCCAGCAGAAATTTGCATCTGGGGAGAAGGATCTGCTCACCCAGGGGATGAGTCCAGAGCCCCTC
Organism: Nothocercus julius; assembly: GCA_013398735.1. Classification (NCBI taxonomy): domain Eukaryota; kingdom Metazoa; phylum Chordata; class Aves; order Tinamiformes; family Tinamidae; genus Nothocercus; species Nothocercus julius. The sequence goes on from VZSV01000009.1 coordinate 987,695, forward strand.
ATACTCCCTGACTTTGATGGGACAGGCAGGTGCTCTGCACCTCTCTGGTACTGGCTGCTAAAGATAATTTTCAAGTAATCACTTACTGGCCGCATTCCAATCCAATATAAGTGTTTAATCCCACCAGCCTCAGCCCATTGTACTGCATCAGCTAGGAATAGTAAGTTCATGAAGCGATGGGATTTTCCAGTTGCAGCAAAAATAGATGTGGCATATATACTCTGCTACCCGGCTCAGCTATGGAGTGGCATCCTCAGTAAAGCTGCAAAGTGTCATAACTCCAGGATGCACCTAAATGATGCTCATTACCAATGCCTGATACGAGTCACTGCTTACCGAGCAACTTACAGGGTACCTGCATAAACCTCATGAGTCTGTGAAAGAGGAGGGCATCATGCTTGGGACAGGACTAAATTTGATCTGGGGCAGTCTTTCTTCACATGACTTGATATGACTGTATTTATATTTTCAATCCTGTGGTTTGCTTTGATTTTAGGACAGTATTTGGCCAGATAGTATCTCGATGTGTAGTCAGAGAAAAACAGCCCTCAGCTTTTTTGCAGCACTTGGAGAAATACTGAGATAAGGACAGTTGAAAACAATAAGGGACTGAATCTTAGTCTGAGGCAGAGTAGAGTCTTGGCGTCAGTTTTATGGTGGGAGAACCTGTTTTGACTTTAGCTGGGCTTTACAAGAATTTGGTGTTGCAAAACAAGTGGCAGCTGAAAGGCAGAGCAGGCCATAAAGAAATGACACAGCCACATGCGAAGCCATGGAGCTGGCAACCGTGGTCTACAATTTAGTTCAGTAAAGCTGAAGCAAATGCCAGCTCAGGGCAAATGCAAATCTGTTTTGCATTTTACCTTTCCCCCGGCATTTCTGCCTTTCCCATGGAGTTCTGCTTACTGGCCTGTGCAGATCTGAGCCAAATCTGGGCCAACACACACTCTTGTGCTGCATTTCTGAGTGCAGTGATGAGAATAAGAAGGGTTTAGGTGTAATAACACCATGTCACAGCTTATTACGGACACAAAACTACTGCTGGAATACTCACAGGTTCCCACGAAGGCAGGCTTGTCTTTCATCCTCTTGTCACCAGTTTAAATAATTCCTCTCAGTTTGGCCAATTGGTAAAACACACATATTTCTATTTAGCCAGAGATGATTGTTATAGCCCAAACAGTGATATCAAAACTCACTCATTCTATTGGTGTGAGACTGGTGACAGAAGCATGGATTGGTGAAACATTAGCAATGTCTGTGTAACTGTCTGTGTTCCTAAGAACAACCTCATCGTTATGCTCATTACACAGTTAAAATCTCAGGGCTAGATCTGCTTTCCAGTTACGTTGGGCAAGGGGTTGGTTACTCCATTGATGTTAAAGTTGGGTTCCCAGTTTTTTAAGATAAAAGCACAAAAGCAGCAAACAGTATTGGGTAATGTCATGAACTGCCCGAAGTGAAAATGGGGCAGAAGAGCCAGATTTGCAATTCCAGTGGCAAATCAGGGATGACTGGGTGCTTTAGCTCTAAATCCAAAGAATTTGCAAGGCCAGGGAAGGAGATCGTAATAGCTGCTTTGCATCGGAGGCATTTTGCTGGCTCTACATCAAGAGAAAAAAAAAATTAAATATCATTTATCTTTCTCTGAAGAGTTTATGGGCCAAGTTTTGAGGGAATTATCTTTTTTGCATCGCCTGCTCGCTTGACTGTGTAAATACAATACCTGCTTGAGAAAGCAACAACAGTGCTCCTTTCAGCCTTGTGGGATTTCAATTCACAGTAAGTTTATCTGACATCTCTTCTGATTAGCTGTGAACTTATCTCAAGCAAGAGAGAGGAGGAGAGAGAGAGTAAGAGCAAAGGAGATAAGAGTCAAACAAAAGATTTTTGTCTCTTTCTGGTTGCTGCCTTAAACAAACCCTGACTGTCAGGTACTGAAAAATGAAGTAGCAAGTAAGTTCTGCTGCAGGGAGCAAGAAGAAAGCCTGGTATATAAACCTATTTCGGCCATCAAATACATTTTATTATTATATCTGTTCCTTGACAAATTGTAGGGCTAATTCCATGAAGTTAGTGGGGAAAATCCTGTTAGGAGGCAGAAGCATGCTCTAAAGCACAGGCTCCCAGTGATTTTAGGGTAGTCTGGGTCAGAACTGAAGGGTTTACAGCTAAGTCATGAGAAATTGCCAGTGAAAGTGGTGGAGGTTTTCCTTTAAGGCCTGCAGGAATTGGCCATTGTGATCATTTTTAGAGCATGATCCACTTGGTAATGAAAATAGTGAGAAGGGTCTGGGTACTTCAGTGGCTTGAGGATTGAACGAGGCATTTTTAGTTAATGTCTCCACCACCTACAAACTAAAGGACATCAAATGAAATGATGACACAGAAGATTTAAAGCTTTTGCCACCACATTTAGCTTCACTGCAGAACTCACTGCCACTAAGTATTATGCCAAGGGAAAAAAAAAAAAATATTCAAAGTTATGAGGGGAAAAAAAAAAAAGAGCTATTAAATGCAGTGATGCACATACAACTTCAAGGGCTCAGGAAATTCCTGAGCTAACACCATCATCGGCTCCTGGCCACCTCAAGGAGGACACCAGGCTAAGCTGCATGTTTGTTCTGTCTCTGTTCTTATGGAATCTGAAATAGAAGCAGCAAGAACTCTTGCAAAACTCTCCATGATTTTTTAATAGAAGAATAGTTTTATTTTAAATGAAATGCAGTTCAGTGTTCATTATTGGCTTGACACCCACGAGATAGCTGTTTTCAGGATGCTCTGCACAGTGATGTCTCACATTAATCAGAGTTTTCCCCTCCACTGTAGACATGAGGTTATTCCAGAATAGCCCTGAAGGAATAGATATTCCATAAATAACTATCCTTGACTAAATCCATGTGTGGACATTGTTATTCCTGGTAAGCAGCTGGTGGACTAAACTAAAATGGTTTCTTTTTCTTTCATGAGAATACCCATCCATGTTGTATTCAAGAACTGTGCTCTTCAAATTCACCTTACTTTTAACTTGAGAGACCTAGCAAGTATAAGGTGACCTCAGGACAGAAGTTCATGTGGTAATAGCTGGCACATGTTGATTATTCATCATTTCACAATACTAATAATGTTTTGTTCATAAATGGCCTGTGCTGGAGTGGCTGAAAGCACTTTGAGAAATCACGGTGGGATAAGCAGTCTTATTTCCATTGCACAATCAGGAAAAACTGAGGAACAAACACAAGACAAGATTTTGTAAAAAGATTAATAATTAGAGACGTTCCATTTGGGTCAATACTTAAGTGGAGAGCAAGGAAAAGAATCTGATACTGAGGCTGTAGTGAACATCCACACCCGAAAAAACAACTCCTCTGAAGCGTTCCATATTGGTACCCGAGCCTGGAGGCGTCAAGACAGTCTCATCAGTCCTGAAGGTGTTAGCTTATATAACTGCACATGGAGATATTATCATTAGTATCATTACTGTGGTTATAAACAAATGCAGGGTTTCTTGTTGCTCTCGTTGCAGAATAAGATTTTTTCAACACTTAGATGCTCAGGAAAACATAGAGCAACCTGCTACCTGTTTAGCCAGTGTTCAGCTGCAGTACTTGTGTTATAGAAGATGCTGGAGGTCGCAGAAAACACAGGGCAGACTTTGCAGCTACTTAGTGGGAACTTTCCCCATTTATCTCCATTTATTATGAGAAATAGTCTAAAACAACTTGTTGGAAAGAGGAGAGTGGGGCCAGTCTCCTCCTCCCTGCCTGCAAAAATTTAGCGGAAGGTTTCAGCAGAAGCATAAACCCGTTTTCTTTCTCTTTCAGCCTTCCCCCCTGCTCCTGCCCCAGAACCGGGGTTGAATTTTGTCTCCTTTCCACTTTCCTTTCTTCGGTTGCAATGCCAGTGGTGTATTCTGGCGTTTTCAGGAGTGAAGTCAGAGTCTGGCAGCATCTCTTCAACTGTGATGAAAGTTACAACAGGGACTGTAAGTGGAATTTGATAACAAAAAGCCTCTTGAGGCCTTTTCATCTTTGAACCACTGACAGTCCCAAAAAAGTCCTATTTTTGACTCAACATCAACACTCACAGTTCATCAAAAAAGGAAAATGGAGGATAAAATAAATAGGAATTACCACAGCATATCCCTTAAAAGATTTTCCTTTTAGAAGACTTCAACAAATTGCTAAAAACACATCTTAAACTGCCTGTATTTTCAGGAATGTAAATATGTTAGAGGACAGATTATATAGTCACAGCTCTTGGGTCCAGCACGTACAAAAGCAGGAGGAATAACCCTCCCCTTTATTCCTCCTGGCTAAATATTCTCATGCGGTCAAAATGACCTACTGTGCAGTCATGTCATCTTCCAAGTGATTGGAGATAAGCGTCTCAATCATGATGGAAAGTTCATGGAAATTTGCTGAGAAATAAGGATTTTTAAAAATTATAGGTGGCTAGAAATGAAGAAAATATGTTTTCCTTCCCTGCACATGTGGAATGCTGTGCTCAAATGTAAATACAATTTGAGCAGAAAGCAATAAATTTTTTCAAACGCTAATCTAAATAACTGCGAGCAAAGAGAAAAAAATCAGACTGAACTCTAATGACCTTTGTGTATGTGTATTTGACAATATAACATCTCTAGCCAAGGTTTAAAAATGGTTCAGTCTTGCATCAGAGGGTAGACCGGACCATATTTCTAAACTGTGCTGCAGCATTAGACATACTCATTTGTCTTCTGTTTCTTCAGTTGGATTTCACAGAAATAAAGAGAATGTACTTGCCAAAGCGCATGTTTCAGAGTAAATAATGATGAAAAAAATGTGGAATTTTGTTTGCCAGAGTGCAGTACTTTGTGTCGATACACACAGGGCCTCCATGGCAGGAGTGTCCAAACTGGAAGGACCTTGAGGATCAAGGAGACTGGTGTTGGGGCCATGTAGAGGTGCTAAAAAAGTCTGATACCAGCCTAGAGCAAGAAGGAGGTGCTGGGCCAGCAGCTGCCCTCATTTCTTTCCTTGGACTAAGTTTCTTCTATGCCCACAGTGTTTGTGGTGGATCCCATACCAGTGCCTGCATGTCAGGAGCAGAAGAGGCAGGTCCAGCCTGTGTTGTACCCTGCTGGGCATCCACCACTCTGGCCACTATCAACGTGAGCCACACTTCTGAGCAGCAGCTGCAGAAATGCTTTCTTGGGAACATATCCACTGAAGGCAGAGACTGGGAGCCTCTAGGCCTGCTGGGCAACCCTTGTCTCCTCTGTTGTCTCCGTATTCCCCCATAGCAGGAAGAAGAGTGAAGAAAACTTTGCCAGGTTCCCTGAGCCATTTTTCTGCTCCACTTGTTTTCCCACCAAAGGACTGGATATATCTATTATCCCAAAAGCAACTGAAATCCATGATTTGGTAATACAAATATGTTGTATATAAATCCATTTCATCTGGAATATGTAAAGCTTCTCAACTGCGCAAGATTGTGTTGATGTCATTCTTTTAAACAGGGTACGGATTCAAAAGCAAAGACAGTTTACCCCTGATTACCTTTCTTGCTGTGGAAGTGGTAGGAAGATGAAAACCTCACAATTTTACTTGTGGACTTTTTGGCTCTGTTGATCTGGTGGGTCTCAGGGGCCTGCAGGTTCCGTCACGTCGTTGTCCTGAGCATCAAGTTTCTTTGTCCGATATGAGTACTATATAAACAGCACAGTGCCATCAGCCCAGGTCTGAGTGGGAAGAGTGCTCCCAGGCCTTCCGTGTTTATAAGACCGGCGATACGCCAGATCTCACCCTGGTTTACATCAAATGCAAGGTTAGGTGATGTAATGTAGGTTGGGATTTGGCTGCACAAAACCTGAGAGGACAGAAAAGACTGTACTGACTTCCAAATGCCTTAATAAGGGCATCTTTTTTTAAGGAGAGTGTTAGTCTAAAACAACTATTCTTAGGGTTATCGTTATGACTAGGCAACTGTAAGTGTTTAAATCAAGTGGGATTTTCTATTCAGGGCACTGCTAAGGACGAAGGGTTTTAATTGCTTAAGCTAGTAGCCCAGGGAGTGTAATTTGTTAGAGAGGGGAAGATTCAAAGTGGAGAAATATATATAAGCGGCTTTAGTCATAAAAGCCAGCCCAGATAGTTCATGAGTATCTTAACATGAAACTATAAATTACTGAACCCACAGCTATGCTTGAGGGAAAAATTTAGAGGCCTTAATTCAGCAAGGCCTGTGAAGCTTCATGCTTTCTGCAGTTATCTAAGGAGCTTTAGAATCACAGAACTGTTGAGGTTGGAAGGGACCTCTAGAGATCATCTAGTCCTTCCGGAAGACTTCATGCATGCAGCACAGACACGCTTGCATGCACGTACATGGAAACTCTCCACTAATGGGTGTTTCACACTGCTATGGCTTCCCCCAAACCTACAGAATGGGTTTAGAAATGTTTTTCTTGCTTTGCTCCTACCTGTCCTCAACTGTAAAACCAGAGAATACAGAGTAGCTCCCATCTGCTCCTACTTCAATTCGCCTCCTCTCTCAGTGAGAAGATTGCAAGGGAGCCTGAGTCAGTCGGTCAGCCCAAAAGAGCAGCACTGGATCAGGGGAGTAATGGACTGGCTCTAGTAAGATGCTGTGGGATCTGAGAACAGATTTGCCCTGATACTTTTGGTCCACCACTCGCAGACACCATTGCCTACAGTGCAAATCTGATTCAGGATAATTCATTCTTGAGAGGAACTCCTATCCAGGAGTGGGGTAGAATTGTGGTGTCATAAGATTTCTACAGGTCACAGAGCCTGTATTTTTTTCCACCTTTGGACACTTAAAAAAAATAAATAAAAAAAAAAAAAAAAAAAAAACCCTACCCTACCCTAAGGTTACAGGGGTTACAGGGTTCTTGAAAATGCTATAATACTCTGCTGAACGGGGGCTTTCCAGGACCAGGAGATGGTGCATTTCTTTCCAATCTTAATTCTTTTCCTCCATCATTTTCAGACTCTGTTTTCTCCTGGACTGAAAAAGAAATCCCTACAGTTCTATTTTATCTCCTTCCTCTGTAAATAATTTTCCTCTAATGGAGGTCTCCTTTTAAATTAGAAAAGATAACACTTAGTTCTGCATCCTATATCATGTCTATTCTAAGAAAAATATCAACAAAGAAACTTGCACAACTCAAAACCCTGGATAAGAGTAAGGATCTTTATCATCACCCTACTAAGAGTTGTGTAACTAAATGAGCAAACAAGTATTACATTAAAATTAATTTCTGAAGAAAAAGTAAGTTCTCTCCATGGAAACAAACAGCACTTTCCTTAGACTCCATGCTAATGTGGCCAAAAGTTAAAAATCTGTGCTCTGTTTTTATTATTTTTATTATTTTTATCTTTTTATCTTTTTTTTTTTTTTTTTCTTTTTTTCCATCTGTTGACCAGACAGGCTTCATTATCCATCACCACCTCTTTGCGTCTCTCAGAGGGAGTCATGCAGCAGGACGCAGTCTCACCGGTGCTGGTCCTGGACCAGACTGAAACAGCATATAGACACAGGAACTGCATGCCCACTGAGTAAAATACCACTTTTTCTTCTGAAAGTGCTTTCTCTGGGAGGGAGAAAGTGAGAAAGTGAAACTTTTTTCTCCAAAGCATCTCAGATTTGTAGCTGTCTGCTCACAGCATTGAGCCTTTGATCTTGTAAAACCCTTTTAAGTATGCACTTACCTTTGGATATACAGTCAAGAGCCATGAACTTTGTATGGTCTTAAGCATGTATTTATAAGAAGGCTCTTGCCAAAGTGCTCAAGTGAAAGGGAATCTGAGGCCAGACCCAATCTTACTTGCTGGGGAGCCAAAATTAGGTCTCTTCTTATAGTCAGGGAAGTGAAGTAATAGTGTCTTCAGGATTTTAGAGAATAATCTGGTCTGTCACCTGAATTAGACGTACTGGAGTGGAGCATAATTTTCTACACTTGCTTTTGTTTTGCAGATTGTTGGCTATCCCACTGGTGCTGAGAATAAATACCCAGAAATACCTGCCCAGAAGTACTTTGGTCGGCAGCAACGATACATGTGACGAGGCAGCCCCACCACAAAAGGCAGGATGGTGGCAACCGGCAAGTTCTCTGGGTGATGAGCAGGGAAAGTCACCTAGCCCGGCTCTACTCTGAAAAAGGTAGAGCAATGGGTCTGGGAGATGGGGGAGGAGAGGTCACCGACTCCATCCCAAAGTTGGCTGCTACTCTCATCCATCATTTGGAGGGGAGGGAGAGGAACATGGCCCCGGGACTCCTGAGGTCTCCATGAAGTGCATGTGGGGTGAGGGACAATATCAGTGTGACCCTGGGAAACAGCAACGAGCTTCCAGGAGATTTAGCAATCTCTGCAGTCACTGTTCTGCTCGGTTCCCTTTGCCCTCTGCTCGCACAGGCTCAAAGTCGTCGAGGAGGGAGCACAGGGATAGCTGGGACCCGAGTGCCTCTGCGGGAGCCCCTCTGCTTGGCTCGCCATGTCCTTTGGCTCAGCACTTAGCAGCAAGTGATAGCAGCAACAAAATAAACTTTCAGCAGTTCCAATTAAAAGGAAAAAGAGGCCAGTGTTTCCTCTCTCAGAAGTACAGAAAGCTAAAACTTCACCCGGCTATCAGCGATACCTGGAAAATGCTGTGCTTGGTGCCAGCAGAGCTGGCGAGGGCTCTTTTTAATGGCTCTGTTGTGAAAGGGCTAGTTGTTAGGTACATTGTACACCATGGGAATGAGGTGTGGGGTACTGAGCCCTGGCATTCTGCTTTTTTTTTTTTTTTTAATCCACTTATCCCAGCTATCTTTACTGGGACAATGAGGCAGCTCTCCGGGTTAGTCTGAGGGCCTCCGTCTGCTCTTCCCATCACACCCGTAACGCTGAAGAGATGAGGAACCTTTTTTTTTTTATATATATATTTTTAAACACAGATCTGTGTTTCACAGTGTGATTGAATTAAGTGCTTTGTGCCAGCACAATGGTTACAGTAAAAAGAAGCGCAAAGAGTAACACAGCATGTAATAGGAGAGAGCCTGCAGCAGCATAAAACAAAATCAGGAAAAGACAACATTGTCTCCTATTTCCCTATGGACTCAGAGTTTGGTCAGATAAAAGTGCCCTGGACTTTTAGAGGAGATCAATGAGCATAGGAGTGCTTGGGGTAAATATTAGCCATTCTAGACAATTCATACCTTTACTGTAAAACCTGTTCCCTGGCAGAAGAGATGGGAAGCTATAGAACCCAGTCTGCTTACAGGGCAATAGGCTCCAAAAATTGATAGTAATAAGAAAGATTTTTTTTTTAGTTCCCTGAAAGAAATATGAAAAAAAAATGAAGAAGTAAAATGCTGCCCTATCCACCTGAATGGTGGAGAGCTGCATCTTTCTGACCCCACATCGGACATCCTGGCTGCTATCAACCCAGTAGATCCAGTGGCAGCTGCTGAACACCATCATGTGCTGGGAAAATACTCCTATATTCAAGGAAAACT
>VZSV01000009.1:1010298-1032758 GCA_013398735.1 Nothocercus julius
TTTTTTTTTTTGGTGGTATATGTGAAATACGCAAATATTTCTCATTCCCCAAGTGGAGCAGCATGCTCCCCACATCCAAGGACACCATTACTAACTGGTAATCTCATTGGACTTCCACTCACCCAGCTCTTCTTTGAGAGTCTTATCCAAAATGGACAGGAGCCAGCTCCTATGTTTAAGGAGACTGAAAAGCAGGCTTTCTGCTGAGTGGACAGGCAGCTTCCCAAATGTTTTTTGAAGGAAAATTAGAAACAAAGATATCACATACGTCTAGGAGAGCTTGAAAACATGTTTCATCCATTCCCTGCCCCAAGGTTAGATCAGTTGGATCCAGACAAGTCATTATAGAGGTTTGTCTAGTCTCTACTTGAAAATCTTCTGTGATTTGCATTGCATGACCTCCCCAAGACAGACAGACAGTGGTTGTCTTGTTAGGAGGCCTTTTTCTTAATACTTTAACTGAAATCTTCTGCTGAAATCTTGTAGAGTCTAGACCCTTTCCTTGTCCCATGGAAGACATGGAAAGCAGTATATTCACCTCCTCAAGCAATAATGTTTCCCTCCAAGGTCAGAGTAAATGAATTCCTCTGAATACATGCTCAGGATGATGGGAAATGGTTTGTCATCCTTCACCTGTCTGTGTAACATGTTCCTACATCACAGGCATAGTTGTGGCGCTTATGAGAGTGAACATAATATGGTAACTCATTAATATGAGCTAGAATTAAGTTCTCTGCTGAATACTAGAGATCATGGACTCCATGGTGCTGGAGTTTCTTCGGAATGCTACAGATTTCCCTACAGTCCTCCACCTTATCCTCTGCTCTTCACAGATGATCCTGTCTATCCCACGAGGGCCCGTGAACTTGTCATCTCTCTTTCGAGCTGCCACATCTACTAACTTCCTTTTGTCTCAGATTGTTTCCCTGATGAACAAAATTAAGTTAAACTGTATGGAGGACAGAAACTGTTCCCAACCACTACCTGGCTTGAAGTGGGCTAGTACTAGTGTTCCTGAAGAGCTCAAGAACTGCATGTGGGTCCCATAGGGTATCTGTTTTTTCCCAGCATACCAGTCAGTCTTGTAAAAGACACCATTTCCCATACTAGCTTGGCCTCCCTTTACACAGTAACCAATGGGTAAATTGATTAGGTCAATAATGATCTTTCCTCAGTTCACATATGAAGTTTGCTGCTACTATGGAGTCCCTCTGGACAGCTCAAATCTTGCTTCTTACCAATGACTAAAGGGAATATAGAGTATAGATGTCTTGTAACACAAAGGGCCAAAGTACATCCCCAGGATTGGTCTTTCTTTCTTTCTTTCTTCTTTTTTTTTAATTAAAGGACAAAATTATATTTATGGTCACTAATTACATGTCAGCAGAGCTTTGGTGGGTAACACTGACAGTGACAGCAAAAACATGAGCCCTGTTACACTTACTGGAGTAATTTGCATTCATTTAAGGGTCGATGGAAAAAGGTCAAAAGAGTTCAACTGAGTAGTACTTTATAGTGACTTCACATGGAAATGAAGGACTGTGTAAGATTCTTGACAGTGAAGATTTTGGTTCAGTTTGTTGGTGCAGATGTGCCACATAAAAGGAAAAGCCAAAGTTTTCTCTCCTGTACATAGCCCCTAGCAATTTTGTGTTGGGAATGGAGTCATAGACAGGGAATTCCTAAGCTCCACCCATAATTTGCTGAGTGACCTCAGGCAAATTCACTTCATCTCTCTAGGTGTTATGAAATGGGGATCACTTTTGCATTATTTTCCCTATTTGAAATGTACCCAAATTGAACCTAGCTATCTCAGACACCTCTAAGTCCGGATTTTTGCAGCAACTCCTCCTCCTCCTTGAAGTTCCTATTCATTGATTCATTGAATAAAATAGGGCTACAGAAGACCTAGAGTCCACCATGAAACATATCTCCGATGAGGTGTGCTGATCTCAGCTGGGTGCTAGGAAGCAGTGTGCAAGATAAGGCCTCTCTGGGACTTGTTTGCAGGCAGTGTGGGCCAGATCCTGTGGTTCAGGAACTCCTCAAGGAGATGGAAAGAAAACTCTGGGTAGTGTCTGTGGGCTGCTGTCAGCCAAGGCAGAGAGATGACACACCAGAGGTTGCAGATGGAGAGAGAGACCAAGGGGAGGTAGGACGAACATGGTGGAAAAATGAAGGGGAATGAGAAGGCAACAAGAAAAAAAGTATTTAAACCGAAACAGTCACTTTCTTTCCTAGGAATGCCTGTTCTTGTCTCTTCACCTCTGTCTTCTTTTTTGTACCTCTGTGTGTTTGAGGGCTGGGTCCACAAAAGTCTTTGGGTGCCTTACAGCCCTTTCCAACTACTGTTTCCCCTCCTAACCCAGCAAGGCTATGGATCTTGACTCAAAAGCTTCACAGGTGTCTAAATGAAAAATAAAAATCACCCAGAGGCTGGAAAAGCCCAGACGTGCCTTGCTGCTCTCCAGCTTTACTGCGGAGTACCTCTGCTCACCTTACGTGACTTTTGTCACTTGTCACAAATGAAGAGTTGGGCCAAATCTCCCAACTTCTCTATTCCTCGGCAATGTTATCTGCTTTTTCCTTATCTTTACTGGATTAACCGAATGAATTTCCCTGCATGCACTGGGTGCTGGATGTGGGAGCAGACTGCATTGTTCTCTGGGCTGAGACCCACTGGCTATTTAAATAAAACAACTTTTTATCTACAACTACCTACTATGTAAAATCCTGGTAATTGCTGTCGGGATATACTATCCGCACAATCAGTTCTCTCCTGCTGGGACATTTTTTCATGTGTTTATCCATGTCCCTTAAGTAATACTTAGAGCCAAGTGTCCATGCTGTGAAAGAAACATAATTTTAATGGTTTAGCTTCCATTAGGCCCGGAGCAATCACCAAAAAGGAGAGGGGTCATCAATACAGTGTGCCTACAAAGCCTGATTTGAATATATGAAGGTTGGAAAGAAAGCCATTTTGGTAAAGTTGCTCAGATAAAACAACTTTTCTTCACTTTGTTAAGGGACTCTTGCTCCATCTGAAGAAGAGCTGCAAAGCCCAACCTGGCTATCAGGACCTGGAAATTTCCTGCACAGGAAAACTAAAAAAGGTGTTTTTCAACACACATTGGACCTATACAACCACTCTTTGATCCTCATGTGAATACAAATGAATTAGTGGCCAAACACAGCACTTTTATTTTTCCCTTTTAAAAGGAAGTGTAGGGTAGAGGAGAAGCAAAAAACCCTATTTTTTTCAGAAATGGCAACTGAGATTCTTCACACTGCACTATGTTATAGTCACAAAGGCCTGTATGTTAGCATGGTAGTAAACAGAGCAGTTTGTTTTTTCCCTTAGCCAGAATCTATATATGCATGCGAAACTGTACTTCAAAGCCAGCAGTAATTTGCAATAAAACTTATGCCAAAGATGGAGCTTAATATGACATGGATCATGCTGTAAAACAGCAACTTGGGGAGTGTAAGTTGTTCTTAGTTGCATTTTTTTTTCTTTTTTCTTTTTAAATGACACTACATAAAATTAAGGTTGAAATATAATTTATCCTTTTACAGGAAAAGTAAGGAACTGCTGACTGTACAGCGATAAGACAAAATTGCATTGGCCTGTGATTATTTCAAGTGCTATTCTATAGCTTTTGTTAATGGTGGTCTGTGACTGGAAACATATGACAGTTGCTACTGTTTTAACAGTTTATAGAGGCAAATGCACTGAGAATTGTTTTTTTGCACTTGACTATCATGTCTGATAATCATTATGCTGTAATGCCAACAGAGATTTACTTTTTCATTGCCCTTTGTTCCTTTCCAGGGGACTATTTTTATTTCACGTCCCGATTTCAGCAACTCCATTCTGATCTTGGCTCTCCATCAGCCGTGCTGAGGGCTCCAGGCTCGAGGAGTTGTGAAGTAATTTTATACCCTCCAAGGCTTCAAAAAGGAAATAGCTGTAGATTTATTGCATTTTAGGGGAGTTTGGGGGGAAAACAGATGAAGGCATCCTGCATCCTGAATTAGATTCAGAAGAAAGTCAGTATGCATTATTCCACATTAAAGATGTCACTTACAAAAATTGTTTTGGAATAAAAATAGAAAGGAGATTGTAAAAAAGTAAATAGCAAAATGTGTTACGTGGGAAATCCAGCATACAGTTCATGGGGGGAGAGTTTTCAGTGTCTCATTTCTTTTCATCACATGCACTTTTATTGTGAAACTGTAATCTATACTAAAAAAGTCTTTTATATTTACTATTTTTTCAGGCTCTATTTATTTCTCAGTGCAAGTAGAGAAGAGATCATCTTTAGACCAATAAACATTTCAGCAGGATGCATTTGCGCGTTCCCATCTTGTCTTTCAGTGGTTCATTATGTCCTATAACTCCGACTTGCTACCCCATTTCCAAAGACACTGTATGGCAGACTTGCTGCGATTTGCACCAATTTCACCCAGCATAAGTTTTCAGCATGCAGGGTCAGCTGCTTCAGAAGTCAATGATCTAACATGCTCAGGGGGCAGAGCTATTCCCTCTCATTTGGCTTATGTATTGATTGCCCTTGTTTGCTGTGGTTCATCTGGTTTTCATTCATTTTCCCCAGGTGCCCCTACTGAATGCTCCAGAGACTGTTTAGGAAGAGCCTAAGAAGGTTTCAAGAGATAATGCAAAGGCAGATCTTAAGACCTTCCGCCACGTCATTACTCACTGTTACGACCTTCACTGCTATTCTTTTTCCTCATGGTTCAATAACAAATTGAGCTATAGTATTTGATCTATGTAGTCCCTTGAAGGAGAAGAAAACGAAGCACTTGTAAGAAGAGCTACCCTCTTTCTGCTAAAGGGCAAGAACCACATATCTGCCATGTTTTACCTGCCTTCACAGCTCCTGCCCTCTCTTAGCTCCCTGGAGACAGTGGTTGAATTAGACAAGGATTCAAATGAGGCTATCAGATGTTTTGTTCTGATGAGTAAATGTTTGCTTTGATGAGGTTATTCCTGATTTAAGCAGAATAACCAAAATCAGAAGCTCTTATTTTTGAGAAGGAGAAGGGAATGGGACAAAAGAAGGAATCTGGAGGGCTGTGCAGAAAGCGAAAAGCTACACTGGGCGTTAAGGCACTCTTTGCCTCTGCGTGACTGAAACCAGCCACGCTGCAAACTTTAGCAGGAGAAGCTATATAGAGAGGGCGGAATTGCTCCAGTCACAGGAGCAATGATGCTAGACAGTTTCTTGTGCAAAACGTGCAATTAACAGGGTGATTTAACTTCTTCTCCTAGAAGAGAGCCTGCAGAACTGAAAGTGCTAGTCAGCTGGTTCACTCTCGGCTCTGCAATGTTCTCTGTCTTATGCATTTATTAAGCTTTTTATATATGCACCAGAGCCCTGTGAAAGGCAGCTGTAAGTCTACATGTGGGGAATGCTGACACTAATTTCATCAGTGTCTCACAGCTGTATTTACTGTCCTAGGAACTGAGAAATAAGAAGACTGAAGCTATTCACACCTACATTCAAAAACTCTTAGCACCAGCATCCAATAACCTGGAGAAACTGTTAGCTGCAGGCTAATTTTCTGGAGCACTGACCAAAAAACTAAAATGCTTTTGTACCCTGAAACATTCCCAGGTAAGGATGACTCTTTCATGTGGAGGAGATCTTGGCCCAGACCTTTTTTTCTGGCTGTACAAATGGAACTATAAGGCTTGGAAACTATGGCAGAGTGCAGGATAGCACAGTGCGGGAGATGTGGTATCAGTCTGACAAGTGACAGAGTTCTTCATTTCTGCTCAGAAATATATCTGCCAGTATAGTCACATGTCCAGTCAGCAAAAATGGGATGTTTCTATAAACGAACAAACCTGAAATTTAATGACAAAAAAAATAAGCTGTTCTATTACTTGGATAAACTTAATTTCACTAACTTTATGCATACACAGTATAGCTACCTGTCCTTGGCTCTTCTTAAAGAAATAAAAAAAAAAATACTTCTAGGTAAAATTCTTTGTGCTGGAAAACACCAGATGAGGTTAGATGAACCGCACTGTGGAAGCTCCTATTTTTCTCCATGAACCATAAAGTGAGCTAAGGGAGGTTGGCTATACAGGCATTAAATCATAAGTATCTGAAGCTGGGGCCTCTGAGATGTGTTCTGGGATGAACAGATCAGCAAAATTCACTATTACTACTATTCACAAATTTCTATAAAACTATAAAAAATCCTCAGAATGGGACTTCCAAGTTTATAAAGTTACATTAGAAGCAATAAGATCTTTGCTTTAACATGCAAACACAAGAGTTAGAGACTAAACCACCAAACACTGATCTCAGTACCCATTTCCAAGAGTTGTGGCTCTGAGTCCTCCTGTTCTTTCATACACTATGAGCCATGATTATGCCCTTAGAGGCAGTCACAGTCTACTGGATTTGACTAATCCCATCTGAAGTAATGGAGCTGCAAAAATGTCAGCAAGAACTGAATCTGGGCATCAGGAGGCTGTGCGTAATGAAGGGTATTTGGCCTCCTTCGCTGGTGGTGATGAGGCAAGAGAGGGAAAAAATTCAGCAGGGAATTTGCAAGGATGCCAAGAGAGGGAAAAAAATACATAAACGTGAAGCTTTTGCTACAAAATGTAAGGAAAGACTAGGAACACAGAGTACCAGGAGACGTGTCCTGACAGTTGCCATTTGGGGAGAGCTGGGTTTTGCATTAGCAACTCTTCACGCATCTCAGCATGCCTTGCTTCACTCAGGGAAATGGCTGAAGATTGATCTGCAGCATCCTAGTGCTTCTTGCCCAGATGCAAAATTGTCTCTCCACTCTTTTGAAAACATCTCATCATGCATACAAAAAAAAAAAAAAAAAAAGTCCTTGCAGCTGTTGGTTTCTTGAAGAGTTTCTTGATGCATTGGCCAGTCTCACTGTTTATTGTGTATTGTTGCCCCAATTCATTTTTGTCTGGCTTATATTACATATTTTTTGTGTCAAGGACTTTATTTGGTTTTACGTTTGTAGAGTGCTATGCATTTCAGGACTACCAAGGGGCCATGATAACTATGTTTTGTAAACCCAGCACAACTTGCTTTCTTCCGCAGTACAATCATTTGAACTCAGAGAAAGATCTGCTTTTCAATAGACTTTAGTGGAAGTCATTCTGCATAAAATGTATCATTTTACAGTTCTAGGGCCCTGCAAGCCACAACATGACATTTCTACAACATTTGGAAATCTGCATGCTCTTGGTGTGCCTATAGCAGTAAATGAACTGACCCTGGGAATGTCCCTGGCCCCAGGAGCAGCTGCCTGCCAGGAAGCATGGCCAGGAGAGTTTGAGTTGGCACAAGCTGAAATTTTTCAAGGGGCCATTTTGCCAGCCTAGCAGGGTGGATGATTATGTTTCATTTAATATATAGTACAGACAGAGCCATGGGTCAGAACTAAGGCTCCTATCTGTGAGATGGTTTGAAAAGAAAGGCACAGGAGTCTTCTTGTCATCTTTTTTGTACCCTTGCCAACAGATAGTTTGATCATGCTAAGCTTCTTGAGTTTATTAAGATGAATTTATTCATCTGCCAGTCAAGTCAGTTGTTTCCATGTATCTCACTGAGCAAACATAACGGCCAGGAGGATTGCCTATCCATAACCAGTGCCTCCCCATAAACCTTGTTCAAACCTTGCTCCCCATAAAGCCTCATGTTCAGCATGGACTGCACTGCTTTCAAAGTGTCCTTGAGTGATTTTCCAAATACGAGTGGAAGAAAATCAGTCCTGGGTAGCAGTATCACAGTTTATTGGCTATAGCTTGACATGCTCAACCATCCCGCATCAACACTTTACATGTTAAAATGTTCAGTCTTCATAGGGTTATAGAGTCCTAAAATCATTTTTTTTTCCCATTTTAGCAACAAATTTTTCATTACTTCTAAAATTTTAAGGAAATTTACAATTAAAAAAAACATAAAGCTATTTTTGCAAGTATTCATTCACCTGAAAAATTATTAAGAGTTTCCATTAACAAAAGAAAAAACTGCTTAAAACAAAATAATTCAAAAGCCTTTCAGTTTCTAGAGATTCATGATCACTGGGTATCTCTTGAATTCCATCCCCTGAGGATTTGTGGTTACTCATGAGCTCCTCTCAGTGCTAAAACTGCCCGCAGTGCACAGGGAAAGTATAATATGGGATGCCATTAGTTTATCATGCCATGTGGAGCTTTGCAGGTGAACTGTGAATGTACTCAGCAACAAAAGCAAGGAGACAGTATATTCCAGTTTCCATCAAAGAGGAAGAGTTTTTGAGGAGAGGAATGATTCAGGACACTGACTGCCATGGGAAGGAATTTGGGATGAGCAATACTTTGAAGTGAACTTTGCAAGGACTAATCCTACTAGTCTCCTTTTTCCATTTGTTCTAGGCAGCTTTCAGTGGCCGAAAACCATCTGCTTGGAAGATCTCTAAGAAAAGTCTTCTGGGATCAGTTAAAACATTACTTCCAGCCATCACTTCTCAAACAATTACAGTAGACACTGGTTGAGATCTTATGATACAAACAGAGACTGAAAGCGATGGAATCAAAACATCACTACGTGCATTGCAGAATATTAGTGCTCTACTGTATATGAGAGAGCTATTTTATCAGGTACTGTCTTGTGTAACTGTCCAAGGTTAGCTGTCAAATTTCTTACTGAAGACTTTGAAAGACACAGGTTGCTAAAGGCCCTTGATCTGGAGGAGGCTGTGCCTTTTTGTACCACAGTGTTCAAAAAGCTGGGGGCAGCAGGATGTAGGCAGATGAGGGATCATGTTTCCGTTTCTCTGGCTTGTTTAGTATGTTCTTTTAAGATGTATTAAGACTTCAGAGCATCACTCCCATTATTAAGAGCTAAAAAGAAACTCTTACTTTCACTGGCATTAAACTTTTCTTTCTAACCAAATTCAGGACTGAAATTGGAAGATATTATAGCTTTCTAGCCTAAAAAGGCAGGTCCGAATCAAGGAAAATGGTATACTTCTTACATACTGCCAGTAAAAAAAATAATTTTGAGTCTATCTGACACAAAATTTGCTGTTCAGATTCTTTAGTTTGGTCAGCAAACTCAACTTATTACTCACTAATTAATGCCTACCTACTGGGATCTACACAAACATGACTTCAACCTACCTGGCTACGTCCATAACAAAGGCTGTGCTCCAACTTCCGTATTTTCTCGCATTCTTCCCTGCATTCTGTTTCATTCCAGCATGTACCTGTCACTGGCCTCATGACTTAGCAGAAAAAATAAATATTTCTCATAATGTCTCAGTGTTGCTAAAAGAGTATCTTGTCACAGAAGCACTGTGCTGAGCAGCCAAGCTCAAACTGTCCTTTGGAAAAATTAGTTTCCCATGGAAAATAAGCATCAGCTTCCCATAAAATATACAGACTTGGGACAAAAAGACTGCTTGGTTCAGACTTGTTTAGCCGGAAGTTACAGCACTGTGTAACTTTTACAGAGAAATCTCCCAAGATTGGTCCCTGTTGTGTTTGTCAGGCTTGTTCTTTTAATGTAATTATTTATTTACTTGAAAGACAGACCTGAGCATTTTTAATTTATGCTTAGGTAACTGCAGTTGCGAATTCAGATACTGACTGTGCAAAATGGACTGTTTCTTGCAAAAAGAAAGAGTGGAAAATGCACAGCCCAAACTTAGGAACCCTGTTTTCATCAGTGCTCACCAACATCTCACAGAAACAGCTGCTCCTCACAAGCAGAACTGTCTCCTCTTGGTTTTATGAGGCAAATTGCTGGCTTTCCATTGCACGCGTGGTAGCTCCACAGTGCAGGAGTGTTATGGCTCTGGGTGACTTGGAAGACATTCCTGAGTATCCACGACACAGTTTTCCAGGAGCTCCCTCTGCCTCCAAAGTGAAGGTGATTATGGACACCCAGTCCACTAGCAGGGTTTTCAAGAAAGGCAGGAAGGAAAAAGCAAGAGAAATGCAACAAAAGTGAAAAAGCACTAGCACACCAGAGATGGCTCAGAATGCTGCCTCAGCCTTCATATATAATAGCAGCCCTACTACAGTCGTGGTAATAAGCTGTTTTCTGTGTAAATGTTGAGCATGGCTTGGCAAGCTGTGGGTCAGGAAGGCACTTAAGGTGCTCCAGCAGCCAAGGAGAGTTCAGTCCTCCAGCACAGACTAGAACTAATCCAAAGCAAAACCTCCTGAAATAGATGTAAATGTGAGTGTTAGGTCCTTACCACCAACTGCTCATGCTACTGATCTACTCCTTACCAGGGCAAGATACTTGCTAATGTAGACACAGCCTAAAAAGACATAATCTCTATTGTCATGTTACTTATGGACAACTTTGGAGAAATCACATCTTCCTTCTTTGCCTCAGCTTTTCCGCCCTAGAAGCATGGGTAATGCTACTAACAGCCCTCTCTAAAGTAATTTGTGATTTTCTGATAATCGTAACAATTAACATGATGACGCCATGATTATAGTTTCATCGTCATCATCATTGTGATCATCATGCCTATGTGTTCAGGAGTTTGAAAAGATTTTCTATTGTTTCAGTTATTGTTACTACCTGTGGCCATGATAAGTAGAAAAGCCAGACAAGCTGTTTTTTAATACATCACTCTACATTTCAAGGAAAAGGAAAATACAACAATATTCCAGATTGCAACAACAATATTCCAGATATTCCAAGGAACAGTTTAATATTTGGAGCCAGAAAGTGAAATATTCAAATTTTCATCACCGACAATAGTAACTTACTGACTTCTAAAGGTTTTAAATAGTATTTACTGGATAGCTTGAAACTGGATTCTATAAGAAAACATCAGATTCCTGAAGCTTTTTATGGGAATATGCAAATTCCTATAAAGATTAGATTTGGGGATCAGACTTTCACCTATTCTAGAAGAACATGAGCGACATATTTACCCATTACACAGTAGCCTTAACCATCTGTGTGAGATGCAGCAATTCACATTCTAGTCTCTGCTCTGCCTAATTTAGGCCAGGGTCTTGAGCTCAACCTCTCACATCCTATGCAAATGCTCTGTTTCTGTGCTTTGGAAGGAGTTTTGCTGTTTCCCTGTGAACATTTTGGTTGCTTATAAAATAAGAAGAACAGATCATCTGTTATATACTCCCCTTCACCTGGCATTTAGGAAGGTCATGGGACACATGTGGGATTCCTTTATACACCTTTGTTCAAATCAGGCAAAGCAAGTGCTTGTGTGCTGTGTTCTCACATCACTTAGCCGTGTTCTCACATCACTTAGCCATGTTCTCATGTCTAACTGCAGATCAAGTCCTTCCTGGTGATGCTCTGAAAGATCCTCAGTTCATCCTGTTGTGGAGCAGGACATTTTATTTTAAATGGAAAATCTTTCTGGGATATAATCCCTCCCTCCACCATCAATCACCGATTTTCTTGAATTGTGATTGCAATGACTGAACATGCACACAAGACATCAGGTAGTGGGAAGCTCCTGGCATGACATTTGCATGGACTCAGAGGAAACCACAGCCCATGAATGATCTGCTCACCTGTGATTTGGAGCATTCGCCATTGAATCCTGCCAGCGCTGAATCTGCAGGCCAACAGAACTGATGCAGCATGGGCCTCCACTCTGAAACTCGTGATCACACGCCTTGCAAAGGCACAGAGCACACACTGAGCAACATCATGTTGCTTTTTTCCTAGAATCCTAAGAAGCCTGCTATAAAACATAGTCAAGGTGATTACAGGGAAATGACCAAACAGGTTAGAATAAAGTAAAGGCTGAGATTTTAACTTTTGAATAAACACATGCTAAGCCAAAACAAATATTACCTGGCATCTAATTTCTCTTGGTAGCTATCTGGTGCCATATGACTGTGACTGATGGATGAAATGTCTGCAAACTGGAAATGAGAAGAGCAGCCTGCTCTAAACCATCCCAGTGTGCTTTTTAAATTAAGGGGTTGCACACTCAAACATGGAAAAATAGGAAGCTGAGATACAGCCTCAGGCAGACAAAATATGCAACTGCTTGGAGATCCCTCAGGACCTCTTGGGGACTTTTTGAAGAGCAGTCACTCATAGTGATGTAGTCTCAGTGATGCTATTCAGCACAGGTCCCTCAAATCATAGCTTTGAGAAGAGACTTAGTCAATGGAGCTTCCAGGTAGCAGATATATATCCAAATTTATATATATTTAAACAGAGACTGAAATTAATGCTCCCAGTGAGATCTAAAGGCTTCCTCACAAATTCTGGGAAAGTTCACTCTGAGATCCAAGCGTGGTGACTCAGATTCACCTCTAGTAGCAAGGCAAACTATACTGCAATATTTCCTCAAATATATTCTCAGTACTACTGCACAAATAAATCATCTTGATCCACTTCTAATTGAATGTATATTTTTCACTTTTTTGACAGGGTCCTAGTTTCATTCCATACATTTTTGACTTTATGAACTCAGGCCAGTTGTGTATATTAAACTTTTAAACTTGAACCTTACTTTGGGTTCATGAAGCAAACCCCAGCACTGCATGTGGGAGAAAATGGATTTGGTCCTTGCCATCCACAGAAACGTTCCAACTCAGTGTGATGCGAAGCACAGGGCAAATTTCATGCCAGTGGCCAAAAACTTATTGCAATAATAGGGTCTCCTTCTCACCATGCTTGCCAATATTGTGATACCAAAAGGAGAAAAGCCAAAAGCTACAGTGCAGAATTGGCGCTGAGAAGTCTTGATTTAAGCCTTACTTTATCATCCATTTCCAATAGAACAAATTATCAGCCTCTCACTACTGCAATGCTCTCATCAGTAAGTGAGGACCTTATAGGGGACCTATAAAGCGGCCTGAGGTACCCACATGGGAACTGGGTGAACAGCGTACCTTCATGTTGGCTGTGGCATTATTATTTTTATTTCCACCTGCAGGAAATATTTCCACCTGCAGCTTAAATATGATAATGCAATTTTACCTCAAGATAATAATGGAACTTGCTGTTTATGAAGTAGTCTGAGGAATTTGGAAGAGACAGTCTTGGGCTAGAATTAGAGGCCCTGTGAAGCTCTGTTGGAAATGTTTCTATGCCAAAAATCCTTAACTGGCATACATATACGTGTTCTGGTGCAATAATACTGACAATCATAATACAAAATGAGGCCAATTCCCATTAGCTGTTATGAATATATCTCTTCCATCCCACGTGCAAGCTTGTGCTCTGACAACCCTATATCACACAATTCTCTCTCAAGAAAACAAGAAAAAAAATGAGAAAAAAGACAGAAACAGCCATGTTTCTGATAGCATAACCATGCAGTTGCATCTCTTGAGCTCCTTTTGGATGCTCCTTACCACTAACAGGTCCTCTTTGTGGTTTCTTTCTTTATATTGATTATATTAAACAAGGACAGAGAAAACATGGAAATCTTGACATATATGGAACTGCTGACTCAGAAAGAGGAAGAAAGCTGTGTCAAACTGATAAAAAAGTAGCTCCAGTCTACCAATCGATCGCACTGTGACTCCTCATCTGTCCCTTACGCTCCCACATGCGCACACTGAGGTCAGCATTTCTTGTTCCTCAAGGTGAGTCAATTTATAAAATTTTTGTTCTTGTTGTTCCTGGAGTTTGCATTCATGCTGAGAGATTTTTTTTATAAGTGTGTTAGCGGGAACAGTGTCACACATAGGATGTAGGACATCCCTAGGAGACAGAAAGGTTTTATGGTGCTGGGAACAGACCAGGAAAGGGACTGCAGGGGACATAATGATTTTTTAAAAAACATACCATTTCTTTTTGTTCCTTCAAGGTAATAGAAACTTAGGAAGAGTTTATCTAAAGAGCCTTGGAGATTTGGGAGCATGTATCATCATGTGGGACTTAGACATTTATGTCCATGGTACTTTCTCTCCTAAATTCTGTATGCCAATTAGAAAACTAGTCTCTAATTTCTTCCCTCAGCTTTTATGGGCAAGCCAGTAAGAGTCCTTCTCTTGAGCCTGGTACTAGTTACTACAGCCCATGGAAGTCCATAGAACTGCTGTTGGATGTTCGGATCCATGTGTAGCTGTTAGTGTCTGATCTCCCCCCCAGTCATTGGCTATGTCAGTGGCTTCCAGCCAGCAGCTTTCACTGGGAATGACTCCTGCCCTCCTGCACAGTTACTTTGAGGAGGAGCATGATCAACCCTATACCATAGGTTGAGTGCTGGGTTAGTGAAATGCCAGGTGTGCTTCACCAGACTGATGGGGTGAGATTTGCCTCACAGGTCAAAGTACTAAAATTAAGTGCAAAGCATGAGCCAGAGGTATGATTTAAAGATGCTTTGTGCCATATGAGATGACCATGTGGTCCTATGTGGCTGCCTCCAGATGCTGTTGCAGGGTGCATGGGTCTTCCATAGCCTGTGTTACAGCAGCCAGCCCTGGGCAGATGCTCCACAGCATCTAAAAATTTACCAAATGCCTATGCTTAGGCAACTGAATCATGTTGTAGACCCTCATTAATGCGAAATTAGCGAGCTCCTGAATAGATGTAGATATATACATGTGGTCAACAAAATTTTGGTGTGAACTTGCAAGCTGAGTCCCACTCTGGTGAAAGAGATGCATCCATCAAACTTAACATATAGCATAATTGTCTCCTATTAAGGAGGAATAGAGATAAAAAAAATCACAAAATATTGATATTTGTGCCATGAGCACAAAAATCCTGCAGTTTTTAGACTATGGCAGGAAATGGTCCAGGACAAAGTCAAAGGATTAATCAAATTACAGATCTGTACCTTTGGGTAGCATACCTTGATTTGAGGAAGAAGCAGTGCTCTCTATTCATTCCTAATGCTTAGGCTCGGTAAACAGATGTGTTTGGGAAGGCTTCCAGACTCTACCACCAGCTGGCACAGGAGGGCTTGTGTCTCTGCTATTAGATTCTACTGGCCTCCAAGGCAGGGGAGCCACAGGCAAGCTGCCTCTTGGACCGGCACAGCTTTACCTGGAGAGCTGCAGCTGCTCCATCCCACAGAAACACGTCTGGCCCATCTTGGCCTTTGGGTTTAAGCCTGTGCCATGCCCACTTCTAATGTGCTGGTCCTTCACCAGTGATGGAATCTCTGTGTTGGGAGCCTACCAGTCTGAGTCACAGCATGAGAGACATGCAGTGAAGACAAGGGGTTCTTTGCTTGAAGAAACACCAAATAAATCCTTGGAGATTTTCTTCTCTGACCATAATGACAAGATCACGGCTGTTCAGTTTGGATGAGAAATCTCATCCAAAGTTTTTGTGAACTTGCTCACCTTTCACCTCTGCTCCACTTGGCTTGAGATACATTCTGTAATATCTCCTCCAGCCAGCTAATAGCTACAAAAGTAGGGGAGAGGGGTGATTCAGAAAGGTAAACACAAGTCAGACCTTTCCCTCTCAAAAATCATGTCATGTATTTGAGTTAAAGGATCAGTTTTTGGTACACCTGAACTTTTACTCATCCACTTTAAATCTAGGGCAACAACTGACCAAGGGAACAATAACCTGCAGCATGAATTGAGGAGAAAGGGCCCCTGTGGATGGGAGCAGAAAGGCTCCTGTACTGATTCTGCTGCTGGATAATTCATCAAGGGAACTTCACCACCACTGCTTTTAGGAAGCACCAGGGTTTGCTCTAGCTGGATTAACTCCAGTAAGGTTCAAGAGACATTCAGCTATTCCAGTACTGTGTGTTTTGTTCCATGTGCAGGACTCCTGGCAACTAACAATGCAGTGACTCTGATATGCCCTCCTTTGCCATACGTGATTTTTCAGTGCAATATCTGTCACCAAGAGCTTTTCTCATCCATTTTTTTGCCCCTAAATGTCTATCTCCTCCACCGTGTATGCTCTGTTTGAAATATCCCAAACCTTCTTTCCAAGGACTAGAAGTCCCTAGCTTTTTGTAAAAACTAGATATATGTGAATATATCTAGTTATAGATGAATAAATCTCTAAGCTTGAATAACTTGACTGCTTGGTTATCCCTAGGACTGCCATTTTCATTTTGCTTGACATAACAAGCAGAACAGAATTACTAAAACAGTCAAGCTTTATCAAAATGTATGAAGACTTGCAATACTTATATCCAGTCTGCTTGACTGAAAAAAAACTTGTTCTGAAGATGTGCAAGTCTTTCACTCTCTGTTATTACCCACGTGGGTCTCTAGAACATGTTCCTATCCCTAGCTCATTATTTTTGTGCCTCTGCACAGCCTGAGAAGTGCTGTAAACTTTCCTTTCAGCGATATTTCAACCACCAGAGCACCACCAGATGTTCAAAGCATTCACCTACCTGTTTTCCAGGACTCAGCAATTGGGGCCAATGACTCAAGAGGGCCTGTGGCAGCAGGGACGTTGGCATCATCTCTCTGGAGCTCTCTGCTCCAAATGATGTTCAGTGGGTGCAGCCCAGTGCCAAGGTCTCTATTCCTTTGACCTGGCAGGAACATTGATACTGAATGGCAGATCTAGGACCAGTTCTGTCTGCAGCATGGGGAGCAAATGAGGCTACAGCACTAAGCTATAGATGTGTAAATTGCAGGTGATAGGCACCATAAAGCTCAGACAGGTAGCTCTTCAAAAGAATGGTACCTCAGGCTGAGGAAGACTCCAAGTAGTAAGGTTTGGTGCTGTTGCTGTAAGGACCAAGAAATAAATTATGACACCAATTCATTCCTCCCTGTTACTTTTACCAGCCTGGGGATCTTTTCTTAGGGGAATCCACAGGTTGGACAGAAAGTAACTCACTAACAAGGAGACCACAGTGTCCTTTATGGTCTCTCTATATGACTGCTATGTGTCATGGAATGAGTAAGTGAGTAAAATAGCTTCTCTATTTTTTCATAATAATATCAACTATATAACAATAATCATTTCTTCTTTCTTCCTAAGAGCATCCTGGGTGATCAGGAGACTAACTCAAGAGAGCTGAGAGAAATGATGTGGAAGAGTAACCTCTCTGGAGCTCCTGCTGCATATGGGTGCAAAGGAGTGACCATGTGGCCCCAAACACAGCAGCTGATACCACTCAAACAGTAGAGCTGGAAGACTAATCTAGATTGCTCTTCTTTGAGCAATTATTTCAAGAACCAGAGAAAAATAAGACATTTCTTGCCTCCTTATGTTCAGCAATCCAGCTTACACTGCTCCTCCCTCTTGGCCCTGCAAAAAAACCTCAGGCTGGGACTTTGCATGGGCACAAGGTAAACAAATTATTTAAACTATTCAAACAAATGAATGTACAATTTGAAATGCCTGTGGCCTCACTGTGTCCCAGCTAGATATATTAATAGGTCACAAGTTAAAATTGGGTGTCCGCTTGCAAACATCTTGAAAATAAAAGCCTCTTTTCCTAATGCTGTTAGTAAGGTCACTCACACAAGGGGCCTATTTAGCCCCAGAGTCAACAAAGCTGGACTGGTGGGGAGGGTGGTTTGGGGAGAAGAAACAGCTACTTGAACTTTATAGGTTAAGAAAATCCCCAGCTAAAGTGGATCATCATTATTAAGTTTCCAGCTACGTCCAAAGAACCATCAACATTGATGTTTTGCAATCCTACCCCCTCTCCTCAGCTTTAGTTTTACAAGGTGTTCCCAGATTGAAGCTGTATTGTTCCTCCTGAGATCCAGTGTGCAGACTTCAAATACAGAGCATATTTTCCTTCTTCATTTCTTTGTATATCTAATCTACACTTAAAGAGCACTCCCAAAGTCTCACTGTGCTTTTTAAGCAGAAAACCATTACTGACACCTGAGAACTGTAAACATGGCCTTCTGGGCTCAGCTGACCCCTTTTTAAACGTCTGGACTGAACTCTGACTTCATGCTACCAGTGCATAAAAGTCAGCCAGCAATTTGGTCATTTTCTAAACTCTAATATAAGTTCTATAGCATTATGCCTGATGCTATAAAAGGCAAGCTGAGGGACTGTCATAGCAACATCTATACTTCTCTATCACATTTCATGGTTTTACTAAAATTAATTAATTATGCCTCTGGGGTTGTAGACAACCAATATTATGACAGGCATAATCAAAAGGTGGGCTGAGGATTGGCCAGAGAAATCACGGAGAGTGAACAGAGCAGTGGGAATCAATATAAACCATGTGACCCAAACGTGCGCGGATTTATCTGGGATACCTACCACAGTTGCTATAATTCTTATTCTTTTACTTGTTCAATTTACCTCTCTATATCTCTGTGATAGTTCCTATAACAAACCAACTTTGCACACAGGGTTATAGACACTAAACTCATTAAGATGATGATTTCTTTTCTTAGATTTAAACAGGCAATTAGGTCAACGGCAAAAATGTTTATTCACACCAGTGAGCCACTCAGCTTCCTGATACTCATCAAAGGACAATAATTACTTTCCCTGAGATCTTTCAATCTGCTCTCATTCTTACAGCTGGAGAAGGAAATTGCTTTCCCATCCTGGGAAAATTTAGATTTTGATTGCTTCCTCCTATTCTTTGGGATTTTGGGGCTGTATCATATTACCAACTTCCAACTCCTACCAAAAGTACTTGAGTTGAGAGCACAGATTTTCTTGCAGAATTTGATCCAGGTATGAAGTCAGTCCTTCAGCCAGGATCTGCCACAACAGAGGTGGATTGAATGCAGAGTAGCCTTCTTCAAAAAAGTTAAGAAAAAGCTGGTGGAGTAACATTGACTTTTTTTTCTTCCTATGTCTGCACTTTAGGTTTTGGACTGGCTTTGAGATGGGAAAAGTCTTTCATCTGTTCCAAGACAGAGAGTTACTAGAAAGTGAGGAGAGTAGTAGTTTCCCATGCAACCCCCCAACTTGGGAAAGCAGGTGGACTGAAGAGGAAAAGCCACCTTTCAATTGTGTTTTAATGAAGAAGTTGTTTTTTCTTCTGTGTCCTTTGATGAATGGGTGTTTTTGTTCAAAAGCTGACGTTTGTCTTTCATTACACCCAGCATATGCTCTGCTAGGCAGCACCGTTTTTTCTGCTCTAAGTAAATAAACATGAAAATAAATTTATCTCACAAAGCATGTTCTCTTTCAAGTCTGGCACAAGCCCACCCTCTCCCCCAATAAATCTCCGGGTAAATGTAAGCTCCTCTGCAAGCCCTTCCCCTTAAAGTTAAAAGGAGACGTTTTGCAAGCTCTCACCTCTGCACAGTTTAGGAGGGCTGTCACTGATTCAAGAGGCTTTTAGGGGTAGTGAGCTAACTATAACCCACAGCTGAATGTGAGAGCTCTTTTTCATTAAAAAAAAAAAAAATCTTTCTCATAAACAAAAGCATCGAAATCTCTTTTCCAGATGGTGTGGATAGTATCTTAACCCTCAAGTTGTAGATGGGTGATGTGACACAAAACTAGGTGTGGTTTCTTGTATGGGCTCTTCTGTTGGTTAGGAGTTGAGTATTTTGATATTCTAGTCCCTAGCTAAAATGCTCAGTGTTGTTCTTTACAGTCCTTCTCACTTCCACGCTTCTCACTGCAATCTACATGGAAGTATTTTCTCTGCCTGCACTGACATATTCTTTGCTCAGGGCCATGTACTAGGGGTTCTCCATGGCCAGCGAGTCTCCCATTTGAGAAACAGCCTGTTCATTTAGTGAACAAGCCTGTGACTAGAGCTGACTGAATTATTAAATGCAATTCAGTTTCCTTCCAAACTCAGTCCCATTTGTTGTTTTGTGTTTAAATGGTTCACAGCCCAATTCTGCACACAACTTCATCATTTACAGATGTGGCCAAGTATGTTTGGAAGTGATAACCACCAAATCTCCCTGTTGCTATTTGCCTTAAACCTTCTGTACATAGGAGCTAAAGCACACTGGACCTATTTCTACACAATCCACAGTTATTCACCTTCAGCATATTAAAGACTTTTCTCTTCTAGACAGTTTAGAAGTAAAAGATAGCACTGAATGACAATCATTCACCATTTTGTATAAATAATCCCTCAACCTTAAGTCCATGAAACATTTGCAATTTGCTAGTAGTTTCACAAATACCATGAGTTGCTTATTCACATATCGGACTTGATTCATGAAAGCACTTAAACATGTGCTTGACTCTGACTGCATGTTAACACCTTCTTGAAGTCAATGATAATGAGGCATATCTGTGATTATGTGCAGGTTTAAGTGTCTTTCAGTGCCTAACTGATATCCTGAATAGGGCCAGTATTACTCATTTAGTAACACCTGTCCTATAATAGGAATGTATTAATAAA
The DNA here is from genome assembly GCA_013398735.1 of Nothocercus julius. Lineage (NCBI taxonomy): Eukaryota > Metazoa > Chordata > Aves > Tinamiformes > Tinamidae > Nothocercus > Nothocercus julius. The sequence continues at coordinate 1,030,546 of VZSV01000009.1, forward strand.
TCAGCCTGGTCAAGCTGTCTCTTAACTCATTTACGAAACATGTTGTGATGGCAACCAGTGAGCAGTGTAGCTTCTCATGCGGCCAGTGCCTGTTACAGGCACAACCTTGGCATGTTGGAGGTGGAGGGCAACTTTTTGAGGCCTTTTTGAGAATTTTAGCTTTGCAACAGAATGACCAACATGCACTCCTGGGTATTATTTGGTTCTCTTTCCTTAGTGAAGGCTTTGGACCCCGAGGAGCCTAAGAAAAATTAGTTCAGTGTAAGCTGGGATGAAGCTCTCTGACGCTTCTAAGCTGAATTGCAGTGAAATGCAGCTTATCTCTTTTCTAAGTTGCAGCACCCTTGATTAAAAGCTAGTATCACCAAAACAGACTGTAATCACTCCAAGGGTCAGGGTGACTCATGGGCCTGAGCCATGGCTGGACCCCCCTGTTCCACTCCCCCGTAATGAGCAACACCTACGTATCAGTATCTGCACCATTGCCGACAATTTGTTTGTTTAACAAGAGAGAGAAAATGATCGCTAAATGTGGCTATGGAGAATTTTGGCTACATCCTTTCTCCTCAGAGAAGAAAGAATTTGACTGGTTTTGCTGATGATTTCTTTCCAGGTAATAATTTTACTGAGCTTTTGAAAGTGCTAAGCTGTGTCTCTGTTAGCCTGTATTTTGCTTCTTAACTGGATTACCACAGAGAGAACATTACAATGAGGCTTCAAGGTCTGTTAGGTCAGCTCGGTAAATGATAGCACCTCTTGAAGCTATAATGGATGAGAGCATCCTTGATAAGATTTGACACTTATACTAAATAATCTGTCATAGAAGACATTTTGCTTTTTCCTTGATGTTTTTAAGATCATAAATACTGGTCTCTAATGTTAAGTGTGTGAACCTCGTATTAATCATGTCGCCAGGGAGAGCAAAGAGCTTTGCTCATAAACTGAAATGGAGCGCAGTTAATCTATCAATGTTCTGTAATGAGGATTATTATAACAAAGTATTTGGGTTGATTTACTGATGGCCTACACATCTCTGTTAATGATCACAAATCAGTAAGAGAGCAAAGAGACCATCTGCATCATCATGAGTCTGAAATTTATTGAAGAATGTGCAGATTCAGTTTTACTACTGTGAAGTTCTTAAACTCTGTATGAGTGACTTTAACTTTCTCAAGATCTGTCTGCCATATGGGTCATCACAGCTAGCAAAGCACTATGCCCAGCTTACATACTTAGGTAGCCTGGCACTTCAATTCTAGTTTGTCAAATATTGCTTTCAATTTCAGAGAGAGGCCAGGAAAAGGTCAAAGTGCTTCCCAGTGAAGCTATCCCAAGATAAAGTGAACAATTAAAAAATATTAAAAAGAAACAGCCTAAACAATACTGTTATTTGTTTTCTATATTCTGTGATGTGTATAACGTGTTCTCCCACAGACATTTGGTCCTTGTCAAGTGCTAGTGTTAAACAGACACCAAACACATCTGCAATCTTAACCTTGGGAATTTACAATCTAAATATCAGCAAGAATTTCATTAGAGCAAGAGTCATGTGTTCAGGAGGTGGGATTAACCTCATCTTTCTTTAGACATCTGCAATGGAGATACCCACACCTGAGCTACTTACTTATCCTTGACTTGATTTGTGGATTGTGGACACAACTGGAGCATCCTAAAGTAGCTGTCATATGACAGCAGGTGAACCATGCTCATTAAGATATGCCACATCTCAAAACTGAATTAGTTTTCCTCTGAATGAAGGACTTTGCTACTGGGCCACTATCTCTGTCCAAGCAGCACATGGGCTAGCTTATGAACTGGGCTCCGGAGGAACTGTCTTAGAATGGCGGTTCTAGATGTATATGGTGAAAAGCTCTGGGATGACTGTGACAAGTGAAAGCCAGGCTTCCTCTGCCCTAGACCAGTTTCATCTGAGGTGCTTTGCATCTGGATCAGTCTTCAGAGCATCCATATAAGACTGAGAATGAAAGTTCTTGCTTTCAGCTCTGCTTTACCTAGGAAAAAATATGGGCATATTGATGTGAGTAGACTGTTTTGGGTTGCTTCTTGTAGTGAATGTCAAAGTGAAGACAACAGGTTTATGCACAAGCTCTCCACCCTGTCCTTCTAGGATCGTCTGTGGATCACCTAGGATCATCTGTGGACTATGCAGGTAAGGAAGTAAAAGGAAGAGAGGAGAGGAGAGGAGAGGAGAG
>VZSV01000009.1:1042865-1155859 GCA_013398735.1 Nothocercus julius
GGAAATTTGCATTTGTTTTTCCTCTCACCTGCATCACAGACCGTGTTATCCAGCTGGCTGTGATATGGCTGGTGGGGAAGGACAGGGGCCAGGATGAGGCTAAGGGCAAGTTTTGCACCCTCTGAGCTCCTCGCTCACAGCCAACTCCTGTGGAAACAGTCAATATTGACAGGGAAAAAAAGAAAAAAAAAGGTGGCTGTTTCAGTAAAATGAAACATTTAGATTCACCCGAGATAAATTATTTATTTATTTATTTATTTATTTATTTATTTATTATTTTCTTTAAATGGGGGGGAATTGCAAAAGAAGGCATCTCTGCACCTCAGGCCTCACCTGTCCAGGCTGAGCCACCAGGCCATGGCCAGGAGAAACATCCTCTGTCCACCAGGCACAAGCAAGAAGGAAGGATGGGAAGCAAGGGGCTTGTGGAGGCATTTTGCATACCCTTGTTTGCCTTGGAAGGCAAACAGTGGCCCTGCGGACGGCCCTCACCTTGCTTAGAAATCGTGCCCTGTTCATTCTCATGGAGCGCCATGGCAGGATGGTTTGCTGCCAGGGAGCTCAGCAGCCTACAGGAAGGAAAGTCCTGTGCTTGGGGGTGAGGAGATGTGGATCCTATCCCAAGCCCTGGCCTCCTTCTGGGTGGCCTTGGACGGGACACATAAGTGACTCTGTACATCTGTCGCTGAAAAAGCAGGATGAAGCGCTCAGGGTAAATTGCAAAGCCCTTGCTGCAAAGCCCTCTCAGGCAACATGGGGTCTGTGGCTCTTACTCCGGTCAGGATGCATCCCCATTGCCCTCTGGCCTGAGGAAAGGAAAGCTGCTGGGATGGAGCAGAGAGAACAGCAGAGGATGCAGCTGGGTGGGCAGGTATTGCTTGCAGGTCGGCAAGGATTTGGGGACCCATGCGGCATTCCCACTGCAGCGAGATCCTTCAAGGCCTCATGGAGTAGCCAGTGGTACTCCAGTATGCTCTGGGCTGTGATGGGCATGAGAATGTAAAGAGTGAGGTTCTCAGGGATGACCACTGGTCCACCTAATTTTTTCCGTATCTGGTGCAACAGATCACATCCTGTGTCATGGAAATCTCACTCTGAGAAATAAAAAGTACCATCTGACTGCAGTTAAAGCTGTTTCTTGACAGTTTTCTCTCTGGAGCCTGGTGTTTACAAAATGATGATTGAAAGAGGCCTGGGTTCTGGAGTCACTGTGCACAAGGCATTCAGGAGTGGAAGAAAAAACTTTCCTTGGAAAAAAAAAAAAAGAAGATAAACGGGTTCCAACTGGAAAAAGGAGTCCCCTGTGCCGGGACAGGGACTCCTATTCTTTTCAGAGTTGGCACAGAGGTGAATGGCAGAATTTAATTGGTGTTTGCTGCTTCACTTGTGGCTGGTCATGGACCTGAGTGAGGAGGCAAAGCACACTGAAACCAAGGATGGTCTTTTCATACCGACCTCTCTGGGCTTTGCATCTGCACGACAGTCTTGGGTGCTGCTAAGGGACAGTTTTATCTGAGCCACTGTGAAAGACAAATAAAACCATCAAGAAAACTTACATGAGTTTGGCTAAGGAATAGTTACCTGCCCTGAGCAGCCACAATCCCATGGTTTCTCTGGGGCTTTAACCCTCCATACCTTCATGGACAAGTTCTCGAGCTCCTTAGTATCAACCAAAGCCACTCTTCTTTCCTGAAGACAACGTGATGATGAATTGAGATGTGGCACCTTAGGGGCGGATTAAAAAATGAGCCAGTCTTTAATCCTGCTCATCTGGACATTTCTCCTAAACACGCAAAGTTGCTTTGGGTTGTGGCATCCAGAATAAAAGCATCAGAGTCTCTTCGTCTTGTCCTTCACTGAGAATGTTTTTTCTCTCACTTTTCCCTCTGCAGTTAGAAACTTCTCTATCATCTCTAGTGCTCCTGCCTATTCAATATTTTGTAAATGTTCACCTAATTGGCACATTTTTTTAGCAGTATGTGTCTGTGAGACAAGGCTTGTCGGGACAGGTCATATCTTTGTTTCAGGTCCTGAATGCCGGAGTATTGCTATTTTTAACTACAGGGTTTTTTTAGTTCATTTCCGATTCCTCTGCTTTTCTTTACCAGTAAAGAAAATATCACAAATGGGTGATTTTTTTTCCTTCAAGAAATTTTCTTCCTGTGACTTTTCAAATGATCTCTGCTCTGGAAAATCAGAGACAGATGAAATTCTGTGCAACTTCTACTCTGTAAATAGTCTCTAACATTGAGGAAGCTTGAAAACTGGCCGTGATAGAGTCGATTTTCATTTTCGTTTTCTTGCCTTGTTGTAACTATACCAAGGTAGAGGAAATTTTAAGAGAAGTATGGAGAAGGAAAAAAAAAAGACTAATGTTGACATCAACTAGCTACCACACTAACTAGGAGAAACAGAGACAAGGAACAGATGGAAGAATTAAAATGTTGATTTCATAAAATATGGTGAGCTATTTAATTAAATTGTAATGGAAAAAAACCTTGAAATTCTGATTTTCTCCCATGATCCCTACCAGGCATATACCTCCATGACATAAGTTATGACTAAAAGCCAAGAACTTTGTGCTTGTGCTCTTCAGCCACAAAACCGTCACCATTAAATACCAGCTACTGCTTTGGGGCAGGGGCTGAGGCGGGTGTTTTGGCTTGGGGGTTTATCTCTTCTGTGCTCGTGCCAGGGCCTTCACAGTATTTTACTTGCTAAATGCTTGTATTGGATAATCTGTATCTGCAAGAAATTATCCCATCAATATTTCATTTTGAGAGGGAGTATAGTCTTGTCAGATGAGAAGTCAGGTCTGTGCTCAGTACACACTGGCTATATAACTTGAACTGAGAGGATGCTTTCTTCAGAGAACTGTTTATTTAAAGGAAACTTTCCTAATTTGTACAGTGAAGATGATCAAAACCTCACTGCAGACTCTTCGAAATGGTGAGACACGACAGAACTCAGCCTCCTCTCAGATCGTAAGTCTCAGAACGACATGAGGTGGCAGTATTTTTGCAATTTTTTATCTCCACCACATTAGCAGTTGTGAAGTCCTCGATGCTATGAGGTGAGTTGTTATGAAGTGCACAAAGCCCTGAATTAGAAGGCATCAAACTTAGATCCACCTAGAAGACATGGCTTGTACAGCCTCCGTTATCAACATTAGACTGCTCTTGGAATTGATGCCCTGCTGTGCCTGCAGACTCAGTTCTGCTAAGGTCTGTGCACATCTGGAAATGAAAGCCCAGAACAAAATTTTGTGCATAACAGAGCTGTCAGTATGTACACAGCTCAGCACAGTCATCAGGGAACCATCAGACTTCAAGGCAATGTCATCAGCAGATGAAAAATTATGGGATTGGTCTACAGATCTTCCCCATCTATCTGGTGTCTTTGAAACCCTCTGCTCCAGCTGAGCACAGTTGAGCACAGCTTGAAGCTATGGAGCTGGGTGGCTCGAGACAGTTGTGACCATGCCACCTTTTGACTCTGAATATAAGATTTGGGCAAACCCTCCAGCAAACATGGTTATCTCGCTCCACTCCCCTGCATTTGATTCACATGACCAAGGTCTTAGTCACGTAACCTGCTGGAGTTTCTTTGAGATCTTTGAGGATCTTGTGACCTCGGCTTCTTTTACCCCTTGAACTAGCTAGAGTGGCAAACGTGCAAGAGCAGAAAATTCCCCAGACAGATAATCCCATTTCTCTCAGTGCTCCCACTGTAAGAGAAATACTCCCTGGTGGGGTTGCTAGCAGGAATACTATGGCATTCATAGGCTGTGGGTTTTACATTTGGATCAGTTGAATAAGGACCGAAGTATAGGCAGAGGTCTGATTTTGCGGTCTGCTTCCGATTTCCTCCCAGGGGTACACAGAGGGATGCTCAACTTCCCTCCACTTCACCAGCTCCTTTCCATCACTGGGCCTCACTACTGCCACCTTGTATCCTTCTTCTGAGAAGTAGGACCCCCTTTTCCATCACCCACTTAATTTATTCACCCCAATCCAGATTCCAGTTTTCTTTTAAGCACCATTGGTCTAATGTGGTTGCCCTATCTGCCCTTCCTGCAGAAGACTGCAGGAAGACTGCAGAAGACTGCAGTGCTTCGTGCTGGCTCTCACAGGCTCGTGTCCAGCCTGTTTCGAGGATACACATAGATTCTCCTCACAGATTCTCCAGTCACACTCCGGATTCCTCCCAAGAAGCCAGGTGTCCTGCTCCTTTTCGGCAGCTTTACATTACTAGAAAGTATTTCCTTTTTATAATCTGCTGGTGGTTTCTGCAGGATTACTAAGGATAATAGTTACTGCTTTGGGGCTACATTTGTTGAGTGGGATGCTGTTATCTCCATGCTTCAGTTTCCATACTGCCAAAAACAAGTATAAAGATACTTTCCAGCCCTGTGATCTCCTTTAAATTCTGCTGCCAGAAAAAGCTAGATAATAGCAGATAGCATGGTTACACTAAGCTTTGTTGCTTAACATATCCCCGAGGGAAGAGAAATAAAAACATACAACCCCCCCAGTAAATATATTTCTTATGTTAGAGAAAAGTAATGTCCTGTAACCCCTAAGGAGACCTGCTGATCTTCACAAAGCTGGCACCTGCCAAGGCAGAGGTGGCTGGGAAGAAGCGCAGGGAAAGCTTCTCTGCCCTGAGCCCACAAGTCAGTAGGACACTGGCGATGCTCAGGCAACTGGTTTGCTGCATGTTGATGCCCAAAGGACTGTGCTAGGAAGTTCAGGAGTGCTGCCATGCTGGTGCTCACCAGAAGACACAAAATTCAGGCCCCAATCCATATTCAGCTCCTCTACGATCACAGTGATTTTGAGAGGCTAAACTTGGAGGTGTTGGCAGGGCTGCTGCTGAATCTGAGCAGGACTGTGTGGAGAAATATGTTCGGAAAGGGCATGGGATCCTGGGCGGATTTCTCCGCCTCTGCCACAGTAGGAGTCTAAGCTACCAGGAGCATCCCCTGGAGGGCACAGCATCTAGATACTCACAGTCCTCAAGGGCATGGAGATGGACCAGTATAGATTAGATGGCAAAATTTCAAATAGCTAAAATAGTGTGAGAGAAAGCCCAGAGCAATGGCTGGGATATAAAGAGATGAGCCTGATGACTTTTTTTTTTCTGTTATGATTGTCAGTGGAATTAATGTTTCTCTTTTAAGGATGTAATTTTTGGCTGAAATACACTATACTTATTTTCTTATTTTGATCATCTCTCTTCTGATTTAATCATCATATCCAGAATCAGAAGAGAAGAGATAAACAAAAATAAACTAAAACCAAACAATAAATTTTATTTATATCGACAACCTGATATGATCTTAAATTTGAGTAACCATGCAAATCTTTGTTCATTCACCACTAAGTTAATAATTACAGCTCCTAAATAATAAGACTTTCTTTAGCCTAAAGTCCTTGTCCTGAGCATATATTTATATTAGCAGTTAAGTATACTTTTCATGGGCAATTAAGATATTATACACTCCTCGCTACTCACAGACATCTCATGAGGGAACATAGGGGAAAAAAAAGTAAAGTCACAAGGATAACAACAACCAAAGACCCTTTCCTCTTCTTGTGATATTGATTTTCAGAACATAAACAGAGGCACAGAATGCTGGATCATGGTAATACACCTATTTTAACTGCCAGTTGTTGAGTAAATAGACCTCTGTGGGGAAATGTTTGTTTGAAAAGTCCTTTGGGATTAGAGAATATTAACTCAGCATTCAGCCTGGGACCTATTTTGTGAGGCGTCTTTGTTACTTTGTCAGCTTTCTAAAGCCCTTTATGATAGGTCTCAGACCTGGTGATATTTATTCAAGTAAACCTAAGAAAAAGAGTTAAGATGCAGCTGTTCCAACATTGTGGACATCTTTGGGTCTCAGTGTGTTTGAGCTCGACCCTGCGGTGCAGAACATCTCAGAGCGGGCTAATCAAGTATTCACACTCAGGCCTCTAGTATGCCACTTAGCCGTTTTCCACAGTCAATACCTGTCAGTAATTAATTCTGGCCCTGTATCCTTTTGCTCAGACACATGAACTAGAGAGTTATTTACTTACCACTGGTTTGCACATAAGGCCCAGATTTTTAATAAGGCTAATCCTGGTGCTCTCACACACAGCACTGCATTCTGCCCTACCTCTGAAGGGCAAAGAGTTGAGATTTTTGTATTTGCCAGCCAAGGAAAATAAAGTTGTTCTCTGACAAACAGAGCTCTTTGCCTCTTGACTTAATCTTTGCTCACGAGAAGCTGATCATGTGGAAGGAGCTACCTTGAGGAGATGGATCTTATGTTATGAGATTGGGTTACCTAAACCATGTGGAATACCTCAGCCTGGAACAGTAACTAATATAAGAGAGCTCTAGTTTTTGGTGTGGTTCCTGGCTCACCTTAAATGTAATGTTGAACTTTACTAACTAACCTTAGGCAAAACCCTTCTATTCACTAATTTTTCATCCTGAATCAGCTAATTCAGACTGCAGGAGAAGTTGCATAAAATACTGCTGTGAACATGGTCATGTCCTAATCCAGAGCTAGCTGTCATCAAAAAGGTTCTTTATCTCAACTTGAGTATTTTACCAAGCCCTTGAAATATGAAAAATAAGATTGACTTTTATTTGTCATTTAGACATGATTATTGTGTTTAATGTGGTAAAAGCGAAATACATAATTAAAACAACCAGTAAGCCCTAATGGATGATAGTAGATCTTCTCAGTGTACCTAATCTTTCCAAAACTGTGCATTAGGTAAAATGGCAAAAATACAAAAAGGATTTCCATAACTGAGATCTTATTAGAACTGCATTGATATCCTTTGTCGGATGATGATTGAAAATCACAGACCCAAGGCATACACAGGTAGCCAGAATAACCTTGAAGGGGAAAAAAAGGATAATTAAGAAATCCCATACCAATCCATATTGCAAACTCATACACTGTTCATAGCCTTCTCACTTTCCCTCTCCTATAAACAAGGGGGAAAAGAAATCTCAAAAAGCCTTCAGTTTTGAGGTGTCTTCAAATATGGTGGCTGACTGGAGGCCACAAATACTGCTGAAGTTAGCACCATGGTCACACGGAAATCGCAAGCATGACAGACAAGCTTAAGGAGACACCCCTATAGAAGTAAGAAAGTCAACCATGGCTTTTGATCTTTGGGGATTAGTGTGAGGTTGACAATGTTTTCAGGATGTAGCAAAGAACAGGCATTACGTCTTAGGCTGTCACCCCCATTAGGAAACACGTGAAAAGTGAAGATCTAAGCCTGAGACCATGACCCTTTATTTCAGGAAAAAAAATTACATTTACAGATGTAAAATAGGATATATTAGACCATATTTAGATGTCTAATTTCAGGATTCTAGAGTTACATGATCTCACCCTAAACATCTAAACAATGTTAAAACTGTGATTTCCCGTGCCCCATCTGTACATCATGAAGCTCATGATATTTCCTTGCACGTCTGTCTCATGAACATGCTTGATCATCATGAGCATTAGGAGAGCGTTCTGAGCTCTCTGTATAGAATAAACTACCTACCACGAGTATTATCATGAATATCCAATCTACTGCCTTGTATTTGAAGAGTGTGGTGTTTTATTTTAGCAGCAAAAACACAGCTGCTACGTTGTTTGTTTCCACAGGTGGATTAAACTAGATGCCGTCTTAATCACTGAACCTGACCATGAGCAATCATAGACCCCTATTCCAGAGGCAAGATCTTCCACAAACACGGGGCTTGCTCTGGGAAAGTATTTCTCTGAGCAGAACACAGATGGATTGTAGGAAAAGACAGAAACTCTCTGTTCTTGTGGCTGAAAAGAACAACCTGGGTGGAATCCAGAACTGGACTCAGGTAAATAAAATGGTACTTTTCTATGAAAAGCTTCATGAATAAGCAAAGATTTTTAAAATAAGTCCTTTCTGGAAATTGCAATGTATGCTATTATCTCCCAGGATGGATCTTATAAGACAGCGGCGTTGCAACTTTGGTATTTTCTTGTTAAGTAATTGAATGAATAAAATAGAATTACAATCCAATCTGGACTGGAATGGGAATACTGACTACAGCCTAGTCTGCTCTGAATGCTAAACAAGCAAGGAGTGGGATTTATGTCCTAAACTTCCTTAAAAAACAGCCACCTATTCCCAGTCAGTTCCTTCAGTTCCCAATATATTTATGGTAAAAGGCAGAATGTGATCCATCTTGCCTCCCTCAAATGTCATTTTTGGGGAAGTTTCTCTTTTTTCATTGACAATTCAGGGAGCCCAAAAGGCTACTCAGATGACCCATTTAATTTGTAGGCAGCAAATTTTAGGGGAGATGAATCCCACCCTCTCTGGCACTGAGGCCATGGCTTTACTCCCGTGCTCAAGAAAAACATATGTAAGTAGATGTTCAACATGAGCACATACCTGAAATTCAGTGGAAATTAGATGAATGTGGAAGTACATTACTTAAATGCAGACTGCATGAATATGCAGGGGGAGGAAGGGAGGAAAAGCAGTGTTTTTACATTCATTGAGGTTAAAAAATGAATTTGGACATGACCACAGTCACTTTCTGTGAATATTCAACATCTCAGCTAGCCTAGCATGAAAGTTTGTCAAAAGCAAATGTTCAGCTATTTTGTGGAAGCAAATCTGGAAGCTGAAGCATAGGCTGTGTTCGGAATTCGTGTTGGTTTCAGTGACTGGAGCGACATATTGCTTCATCGCTGTGCAGGACTCAGCACACTGGCAACACTGCCAGAAGGAAAGAACAATAATTCTTTCATGAGATCACTGAGTAAATATAGGTATCATATTAGTGACTATTTGTATAGCAAAAAAATAACAATAATTCAGTCTCCTATCGTCTCACATAATTACAGCACTGCACTTGGCAGCCACCGCCTGTCAGCTCTGGTCATGTTGACAATTTACGTGCAGATTTTGTTATTTGCATGCTACATGAAAGACAGAATTCTCTTGTTGTGGTTTGATAGGGAGAACTAATTAATAAAAATAATTACATCCTTAAGAATCCTTTTAAATACATCTGCCAGTAAACTACTAAATTCAGCAATCTCATCGTTCTGTGCTACACATGACTTCCTGAAAGCAGCTCTCTATATAGACTCAAGCAGGCCAAATCTGTCACAACAGCTTATCTGAAATGTAGATAAAGGCTTCTCAAATTGTTTTTGATCCACCTTACAGTGTCTGCCTTATTATAGCTATAATTCTGGTGTCTCTCTGTAGTTGATCAAGACAGTGGAGTGTAGAGGATGGATCTGATACTGGAAGAGGCTTCTCTCTCTCTTGATTTCTCCTTTAGTTGCAGAGAGTCTATGTGAGGCAACCAAACTCCTAATCACTCTACCAGGCACTAGTGTATGCCCTAAGATATATAAAAACATTTTGGGACTTTCCTCTGAAATTATTAGCTCCATGTTTCAGAACAAGACATATTCCATCACTATCTGCACGTATTTCATTGGATTCTGCCCAAGGACTGCCCGGCGCGGGCTGGGACATGCAAGCACACAATGTCGTCTAGAGGCACTTGGTGCTGTTGAGCACATGTAAGAACAAGTGCTGAGCAGCTCCCAGGTGCCTCGGAATTCTTGCTTACTTTTCCTTTTTTTTTTCAGTATCCTCTACTTTCTTCTGGCATCACCACAAGATGCAAAGCATGAGGAATTTACCATCATGGAGCAGCATTTTCATGCGCTGTTTTGCTTTTCCATGACAACAGAGGAGACAATCTGGGGCTATGGATGCTCCTTGCTATCATGATCCATCATCCACCACTGTCCCCTGTGCAAGGTGCTGCTCCCCTCGCTTGTCTCTCTCTTCTGAGCTTATTATTTTTATACTATTTTCATTATTATACATTATATTTATATTAAATTATTATTTTTCCTGAAGGAAGTTGGTCTCCCCGGCACTTCCTTTATCTCTGAGGATGTGATATTAACATTTCTCCAGCGAGTCTTCCTTGGGGCAATGATTGCTGATGGTGAACTTCTGGATCCTGAGAAGCACCTTTGCCAGGGAGGATCTCCAAATACTTGAGACTGAGCTTGAGAATGCTCACCCTCTCATCGCTGATATCAGCGCTTTGCTTGTACTTTCTGGATTGCATCTAGAAATTAGCAGACAGAACATACAGGCAGACGTTCAAGGCTCTACACCTGCCAGGAAGGCAGTTATGGACATAAATCTCCCAAGAAAAGTAGTAAATAATTAGAAATGAATATTGCTATGGCATGTTTACAGAGATATCTTATAGCTTAGTTTTATAAAGAAAATATATAAAAAATAATATGTAATGTGCACTTACAACTCAAATCAAAAATAAACCCTTATGGTTTTAGAAAGTGGTCAGCTCCTTGCTACATTCAGTTCTCTATCATGACATTACCTTTTCCCACACAGATGCTATAAGAAACAAACTGTAGTGGAATTTCACCCTATGTACAAAGAAACATTACTCTGAGCATTCATGCCCTGCTGCAGACTTCCTCATCAGAGTGAAATTTTTGCCACGTGTGTTTTCACCATGTGTACTTTTACTGCAGAAGGTAGTGAGTTTGTTCCTTTTTTAAACTGCACATACATGTCCACAAAGCTGTTATCCTGCGTACAACCACATCTCAGTGTCTGCATGCACTCATGTCTCTGCAAGAGGTCCAGTTAGCTTTGCTCAGCAAGGCACCTCTCCACTGAGTCTCACCGTTGCTTGCTTCTGTGGTGGTTTAAACTTGCTTGTTTGGCTCTGCCTCTGGAGCAGGCTAAGCGTGCTCGTATGGTCACTTATTGCAACTCAGCTCCCAGATAGCAATTTCTTAATCTGCACTGTCTTCTTTACTTGCAACCATGTGAACATATCACCAGAAGCATTTTACTTCTGCACCTTATTTCAGGGACTTTCCACACACAGTTCCTCCTGTACTATACCCAGTTTTTATTAAAACTACTTTGGTTTGGAGCTGAACCCATTTAACTTGATTAGGTCAAATCAATAAATTATAGGGCTGTTTCTGACAGCTCTGAAGAACGTGTGTGGGAAATGTTCCTTTTTGAAGCATTCAGTAGGAAGTATCTCAGACACACAGATGGAGAGCATGTGTCCACCGAAATTAAACGGAGCTGGGTCTGTGCACCCTGAACAAAACACTCAGCCCTTTAGTAGTGGAAAGCCGTTAAAAAAGCTTGGTGATGACACTCATGCAACCTAATATCTCCATTGATGATATACACTTATTTCAACCACCTAATGAAATTGAGTGTTTTTCTTTTTTATTACTTTATTGCTTTCTTGAATTTAATAACATATGAAGGAAAAATTAATGACCATTTTCTCCATCATGGAGTCTCTGTTTCCAATTGGTATCTTGTTTCATTCATTTTCTTCATGTTTAAATGCTGTTCTAGCCCCCTATGCTGGCAAGGTTTGAGCAAATATACAGCCCACAAAAACTTAGGAAAAGAGTTTCTGGTTTCCAGTCAAATCTGACTGAATCCAGTAAGAAGCCACCTGACGGAAAGATTCAGGAAATCTCTTAAGCATGGTCATATGTCCATCCTTATTCAGAAAAGCCTTTAAGCATGTGCTTAGCCTGACTTCATTGGGAATTAAGTGCATGATAAAATTATTTCCTAAGAGAAGTCTCCTTGTCCACCATCTAGCTGAAGATGCCTGCTTTCTTCACCACGCCACCCCATAGGACAGGGTATTGCTGTGGCAGGCGCCAACACTAGTCATTGAGCAATGTTGGAGGGCTCAGTGAGGAGTCTGGAGAAGAAGCAGATATTTAGCTTTTTAAAACTAAAGCACATTGAATCTCAGGGGATTCACTCCTAAACAATGTGTCGATAAACCAGCTGTATAAGGAAAGGGAAAAGTGAATAAATATTTCCTTGAAAACAGAGAGAATATGTCACCAGGCAGTATCAGGGAATAGGAGGGGGTGGGCCAGCTGATTTCTTTCCTATCTGGTATTTTTGAAGGTCACAGAGATATAGATTCTCCTGAAGACACCTATATCTCTCAGTTAGTGTTTGCCATAGCCATGAACCTCTGCTATGTCATTACAGTGACAGGAATCCTTGCCCTGTCCTGCTGGAAAGGGGATGAGACTGTTGTCAAATCTGAAATAGACCTTTCCCAGACAAAACACTCATCTGCCCAGGTATAAGGGAGAGGCTGATTTTCTATAGCCAGCCAAGGTCTGGGTATTTTACCCCACCTGCACACCTCAAGGGAAGAGTAAATCCGTCATTAGTGCCATTGCACATGTTTCATCAATAAAGTGTTTAATGCACTGCAGCAGAAATGAGAAACTAATAGCATTAAAATCAGTTTGTCGCAGAAGAACTGGCAAGCTGCCTGCTCACTGAAACAACAAATTGACATCAGCTATACTCACAGTTAAATGAGTCCAACTGCCAAGGGCTCCCAGAGGCCTGAGTATAAGCATTACTATGAACTGGCATGGGATGGTTATTGAGAAAGCACCAAAATAATCTTTCTTTTTTTTTTTTTACTTTTTTTTTTTTTTTTTTTTGATAACATTTTGGAAAATATCTTACCTACCTACAAGCTTCCTGGGGACATTTTATAAACCTGGAGACCACCTTATACATGACTACTGATGGTCCATATGGCTCCTGATCTGCAGACACCAAGTGCTTTGTATGAAACACGTTGAATTAAAGCCCTACTGGAGAACTGTAAAATTTCTCATTTTCTGGATGCCAAACCCAGAGATCTCACAATTGTGAAGGACATGACAGGTGCCTGAAATCAGGAAGCTTGCACTGGATATAGCAAGAATAAGCTATAGGCAAAATAAGTAGAATAAACAATAATGTCAGAGATAGACCACTACTATTGGAAACTCACTTGGACAGAAATTAAATTATCTTTCCCAACATCTGTGTTATTTCAGCTCAGGAAAAAAAAAAAAAGATGGAGCAGTGTATGTGCCGGACCATGAGCAAAATGTCAAAAAAGACATAACAACTTGTGAGCTCCTAGTCTGCCCTTTCATCACTCCGTATCTCCAGCCTCTCCTATTTCAGGTCTTGCCAAATGGGCAGCATGGCTCACCTCTTCCTTTGGATATGGGAGCTGAGCAGGTTCATGGCTCTTCCTCTTTCTGGGCTCAGATGAGCGTGAGTCTAACTAACATGATTAAGCCTCCAAATCAGAACCCAGCCCTGCCCATGGGATGTGAGCTGCACACATCCTGTTCACCTCTCCTTGTGGAAGTGAGAGGCTGGAGGCCTGCGCATGCTGTGGATTTGAAATTATTTTTAAGTTTTGGACATGCATCTCAGTTGCTATGCGATCAGCAGGGTTATGCTTATGATTCGTGTGTGCTTTATAAGCCTGCTGCACTTGGCAGATCAAGTACTCTGGTTTAGGATTCTTTCACTGTGGCTTAAATTTGTTTTACATCCCATTCGCTATGTGCTAATAGCATCTTCACTTCTGTCTGCCACATCTCAACTGTTTTGTTGCAACATGGACATCACTTTCAGATATTGCTATTTGTCTGAGATTTTCACTAGTATTTTAGTGAGGATTCTCTGGATTCTGATTTGGGTGACAGACAATTGCTGCAGCATATGAAAGGAGAAAGCACAACATAGCTGAGAAGCGCTTCCCAGCACTCCTGTAATCCAGGCTTTGAGAGGTTTAAGACCCTCATTCAAAGTTTCCATGAGCTGCAAAGGGAACCTACAAAAATATCCTGCAAAAGTACCTGAGAACTAAAACTCACAGCTCCACTGGATACCAATAATCCTGGGCTCAGCAGAGCTGCAGGTTTTATGGTACCTCATAACCTCCACACACACAACCTTGCCCCTGCCCCCTCCTCTTGCTCTATGTTTCCCAGGCTATGAGGCTATTACTACTTCTGTCACTGAAAATCCTTTCTCCCTATACACCTCTTCTCTGCAGGTACCAACTACCTTTTTTTCAGAGATGTCCTATGATATGTTATCAGTAAGCTTCGAGCAAGTGTTGCCCATCTGTGTTTACCTTTGAAGGTCTGCTCCTTCTGCTTCAGACTTGAAGGAGGGATTGTGCACCCAAAAGTTTGTTAAATTTTTCCAGCTGTACCATATGGTCTAATAAAAATGAACACTTCATTCTGCAAATCTTGCCCAGTCATTCTATGGATGTTCACACAGAGCGAGCTGTGAGGTATTCTACTGTGACAGAAAAAAATGTACACTTGTAACAAGGAATAATCTCTCTATGGCAAGTATTAGAGATTGCATCTCTGTGATTCATTACCAATGCAAAATGATCCTTGAATGTTTATATAAAATTTGCAAAATATACTGTGACTGGTGAAGTCCTTGACTGCTGAACTGCAGGGAGAACAAGGACCTCAAAGCCAGCTAGTCTGTACCTCTACCCTAGGCAGAATAACTTAGGAGTAGTCGCTCCACAGATTTTGTCTCGCTTGTCCTCACAACCTTTGGTGACAGACCATCTGCAGCTTACCCAAGCAATCCAAGGCAGTGAACCCTGTCCTTTTCCCCAGAAAAACTAACCTATTCGAGATGATGTCTTGAATCTTTCTCAACCTCGCTCAGGTCCACTACATGGTCCTAGTCACCACTGCTGTTCTGGACAAATGATGTTTTTGTGCAGCACTCTTTTCATGTCTTCCCTTGTTCTCTGCTTTGCTAGGCTAAACAATCCCTTTTCTTGAATACCTTTACTGGGAGAGAAAAGACCTACCCTTGTTTGAGTGGAACCTGTGATCTCCAGTTTCCCTTTTCTGTAGAGTTTGATGTAGTTCATTGGACTGATGGGGCTTCTCTATACAGTTTATATCTTGGATTTGTAAAACCCAGTGAAGTCCACTCTGTGCCAAACTATCTGCTATGGAAGTAATATTCTTGGACAAATTTTCATGTAATTGAGGGAAAATCATGTTGTCATCAGAGAGTCAATTTGGCGCATCTTAGCAGTGGAAGCAGAGTGCTACAATACACTGTATATATATGGCTTTAATACTGACAATATAAATAAGGCACTCCTAGGGATATCCTTCCTTTTAATGTTACATAAGTGAGAAAAGATGATCTGCACGTTTCTACAATCAGGGAATGTTGTCCATTTCCTGATTCTGGCGCCAACTCTGCATTTAAATTCCAACCACATTGTTACAGTCCATTAATTTTCGTAGACTGAAGCTGTTGCAGTGCCACACAAGAAAAATATGTAGCACAGATGTGTTTTGCCGTTCTGATTTTTTTTTTAGAAATAGCTGCAAAATAAAATAATAAAAACACTCTAAACATTCCATGCTCAGACTAAAATTAAACTCGCCTCCTCTTTAGCTGGTTGCAAAGCTGCAGTGCTAAACTTGGGCTCACTCCTGCCTCTTATTTGGATCATAATTAGAGTTTATTTGAAGTCTAATGATATTTCATTCCTATTCCAAAGGACATCATTTGCAATAAATGACCTTCTTGGACCAAAGAATAGCTATTCCAAAAATTAAATAGCAAAGGGTAACTATGCTACAAGCATTTCAGAGGCATCTAACTTACTCAGCTTTTCATGGAAGGAACGAAACCACCGTTAAAAACCTCTCTGCATTATTTACTCGGAGGTAGTTGTCCCATAAAGGGTTCAGCTTGTTGCAGTTATTCTTTCTCTCTCTGTCACTAGTTTTGAACAGCAGCATAATGTCAGTTGGAGGACTTCATTTCACCAGAGCAGGCACGGAAATATTTGCGGTCAGAACAATTCTGTTCCTTAGGAAGATGAGCTAGAAAGGCATGAGGCCAAACTTGGCTTGTATTAAAGGCCCTGCAAGTACACGACTTTCAGAAAATCCCCAAAGATGCTCAAGTATGGACCTTGTATGATATTGCTACTCCCACTACAATACCAAACCCAGCAGAAATGCTGTTTCCTGGACTGATTCTGCAAATTAGCTAATCTCCACCATCACTTTCCATTGGAATTCATTGGTTATGTTGGTAGCCTTGTGAATTCCTTTAGGTTCCTTCCAGATCCGATACTGCAACTGTTGTTTTATGTGATTCTAGTATTCATTTATTTGTGCCTGATCTTTAATCAAGAGAATGGCTAGCATCGAATGGAATGCCCTTTGCAAACTTATATTCACCCCTCCATCCAGAAATGTATTTACATATCCAGAAAAATATGAATTAACTCACAAGCCCAAGTAATATGTTTTATATAGCTTACAGATATATCTACATGCTTATAACATGTAAGCATATATGAATATAACCACCAGTTAGTATTGAGCTAGCATGTGGATCAGAAGGAAAGTAAATCTTTATGCTAGTAAGCTTGCTTGACACTCTCTCACAGTTAGCAGGAAGAAATTTATTGTACTGAAAGAAAGCTATAAACATTGTTCATGTTCTCTGGTGCTCATGACATCCTTTCTAATATGGTTCCATGCCTTTTTCTAGGTGAAGAACCATTCAGTAGAGTGTGGCAGATGCATTTGTCATAGTCCCATTAACTTAATAAGATGATGACGGTTTGCATCTGTGGATTATGCATCCCAGGAGAAACTCCTTTTGGAGTAAAGTTCTAGTGTGGCCAGGGTTTATCAGGGAAACATTCACAGGCAAGCATAGAGCCTAACAAGATGTATGTATTGCATTGGTTTTCTACTTTGAGTGAAGTTGCTGATTTCACTGACTACAATATCTTCTACAGTATGTGGGGTTTGTTCAGTTGTATCATTAGAAGTAGTCTGTAAAAAAGGCATATTTTATTTTTCATATTAAAAATGCAGCAATGTAGCTAGAAATCTTACAACATAATGTACAGAACACTGTATAGTGAAAATGGAGCCAGACTCTTCTGAGAAGTCCAGCGTAGACAAAAAATTGTGGACACAGCTTGAAACAGGTGGATATCAGGAAACATTTTTTTTACATTGAGCTTAGTCAGCCATTAAACAACTTGCCCACTAAGGCTGTGCAATATTCCCCCTTGGGGACATTCAAAACTCAGTTGGATTAGGCCATGATCAAAGTGATCCAAGCTAGTCCTTCTTCGAGCAAGAGCCAGATCATGTGATTTTCAGAAGTCTCTTCCAACTATATTATTCTGATTCTATGATCAAATTTTGTAGTTAATAGGACTAAAATACCTCTGCTGTATTCCCTGTTCTGACTGGGAAATTTCTGAGAGTGATAGGAAAGCCATGGGAATTCTCTGTTTTATGTTTTTCTATCTGAAAAATGGAAACTGAAATACTCATCTAATAAGAGCAGCATTTATATAGTGTACTCTATCACTATCTTCCACGTACTTAGATCCTTGGGGGTTTATTATCATCCACATATCTAAACGCTCTATGAATGCACATAAAATTATAAGAGTAACGCTGGCACTTGGTTTTGGAAATGATGCTCAGCTGTTGTCAATGGGCAAATGGACCTGCTTGAACACTGGTTTGAATGGTTTTATGTAACAAATGAAGCCAAGGCCAGTCCTTAAAGAGGCAGTAAAGTTCTCATTATTCAGAGTATGTGATTGGCCTCTAAGTTAGCTCATTTGGCCTCTGGTCCTCAACTGGAGAGACACTTTAAAATCTGAACATCAGTAAGTGACAAGCAATGAATCCAGAATGGGCATCAGACGAAGCAAAGAAAGCACGTTTGCTTATGCACAGCTCTCTGGGCTCACATCCACAAGGCAGGTATTTGCATAAGCTTAAATTCACCTCAGTCCAGAAGAGGCACAGAGAGCACTTGAAAACTACTTAGACCTTTAAAAGAGGACTTAAGTGGGACTTCAGGATTTTCTGGCCATCTGTGCAGATGGGAATGCCCCCTACAAAGAACAGCACGCCCTAGACAAAGAACAGTTCATAGGAGAGCTCATGGATAATGAATAGTGAGAGGTATAAGCATAGTTAAGACATAGAGACATACAGCTGACCAGAATGGGAAAGAGATGTTAGAGTGTTAGATGTTTAATGGGAACCAATGTCATGGACCATTATAAGTGCGCACACGTGTATATAGGTGCAACTATAAAACATGCATACACACTCTAAGTGATTATTATGATTATCATAGCACACTTGGGGAGGCGGAACGAAAAATAATGTCAGACTTGTTTTGTATGCAGCCATGGAGGACCAGAAACGCTGCTGCTAATAAAGGCAGATTTGGCAGCTGCAGAGCCTTGGCAAGGGTACAGAGTTCCTTAGTGAGCTACTGAATAGCTCCAGCTGTGTAGAGTTTGAAATGTATCTTGAAAGTACAGAACGACAGCTGTCCTGCTCCACTGCCCTACTTGCCTGGCTGAGAGATGAGGGTTTTTTTTAATTGCAGGCTTATGTTGTGTTTTGGGTTCTTCTCCCACTGGCTCTCCCTTTTCCCAGAGCAATAATATAAAAGGAAGAGCTTCAACATGGGACAGCTAGCAGGTATAGTCTGACACATGACAGCTGATGCAGGACAAATGCAACTGCACACTTGATCTACCTCCTGTTGGGGCAACAGGAAAGACTGCTGCCAGAGATGTGCTTTATATTATGGCAAGGTTTTGATATTTACCCTGCTCAGTAAGTCGTATGGTTCCTATGTTGTTCTATTCCACCAGGGCGGTAAAATAACCTTCTTTTTTACTATCATATTTGTAATGAAATTAGCAAAGTGGCAGGAAAAGGAAAGCAAGCTACAATGCCTTTCCTCCCAGAGGAGGAATGTCTTTTGGCGAGTGCAAAAATCTCAGCATTATGTAACTTTATGTAACAGGGAAGCAGACTAAACAGTGGCTGCTGGACCAGGAACCACCCTGGTCCATTCCTGCAAAGCCCTTCAGAGTGTGCTCAGCTTTGCATGAAATGCAGTCAACAGGATTAACCATGAACTTATAAAAAATGTGAGTTCAGGTGCTGAGAGGTTAAATAAGGGCTTAACACTCTTTCAGTCAAGTGGCAAATATACTGGCCACCAATTAACTTTTCCTCATGTACACTGTTAAAGCTTCCTCTGATCGTAGGATGAGACAGTCTCCTGCATTGGAGAGTCCAATTCCTGGCTGTCCCTCCTTTTCCATGATACAACCACACACTGCAACAAACAGTTTGCCTCTGTCATTGCCACTCTGACACTGATGAAAAACCTTGATGGTCTAATGGTTAGAAGAATTTTTCTGATATCCAAACACAAGCTTACTTGCAGCTATTTTATACCCTTTTCTTCCTGTGCCTATGTTGTTTCAAATAGCTTTTCCTCCTTCAGGTGTTTACCTGAAATAAGTTATGCAGGTGAGGGAACATGTATGCGTGTGCATGGATGCATGCTATCAAAAGCCTAATTTATTTCTATAGTGAATTCCATCCCCTGTCAGCCTTCATTTTACTGTAGTGCACAAGGCTCATGGCTCTCTCATGTCCTGGGTAGACCTTTTTCTCCTTCTTCTGATGTCAATGAAAAGTTGGTCTTAAGTGGACAGCTCTCCGTCAGCTTAAGTACGTTGCTGACTCTGTGCCTGAGGTTTGTTAAGGCACACAGCCTTGGCAGCAGAGAATCACCACCTTGGGTCTGGGAACTGAGCACAAGACAACCCAGACAGTGCTGAGAGACTAATTCTGGAATGATGAGAGTGACCAGATGCTTTGTTATATTGAAGTCTAGGCAGGAAATTTTGGTCATGTTGTTCAAGAGCACATTAAATCCACTCTTCCAGCAATTGAAAAAAGTGTCAAAGTCAACAAGCCAAAGAATAACTATTTTCCAAAATACAAGAAAAGGATTTTTCTTTACTATTCTTCTTGCTCACTGAATTTCAAGATAAAGTCTAATCTATCGTTGCAATCTCAGTTTTCCTTTGAGGTGACCTGCAAAACCAAGTTTAAAGTTTGTTCTTGCACAGTAGGTAGAGGAAAGGATCAGTTGACCAAAGTCATGGGAAGGGCATGGAGCTAAAGCAGTGCTGCTGGAGAACAAACTGGGCAGATGGAAGGAATCTGGGGAATTGACTGGTTCAGTTAGGATTCTAGTGGGTTTGGAGAAAAATGTAATTAGCCCATGTTTCCTTAAACAATTGGACATAGGGAACACTCTTAAGACTTCCTTTCAATCAAGCTATTTTGAAAACAGCCAGTAGTCTCGGTAAGTATTAAATGGAGATAAGCTTGAGAGAAAACAAGCAACTCTGGAACAGCTGCATAATCCTCATTTCCTTAGGAAATAAATCTAAATATTGCAAATAATGACCATGTATTAAAGTTACATAATATTTTAATAAGAACTATGTAGATTTTCCCCCACTGAGATATTATTTGGCTTTTAGATTGGTCTTTCTTTCTCTCTTTTATCTTTCTTTGAAATTAAGAGCTTGATCACAGCTGCAGATGGGATGGATGCACTGCCAGAGTTTGTAGTTACACCAAACCACCTCTCAGGTTCATACATACCAGTGTAAACTCATTGCCAAGTGCTAGCATCCAAAAGGAATTTCTTGTATTCCTTTGCACAGTGGAGGATGGTCCGCCTGCTAGATGTATGTATCCATTTGTTTTTGTTTAGGGAATTTCTTGACATTGACGGGGCTTAGGACACCTTTCTTGTCCTCCTCCCAAGACATGCCATAGCTCTAAAGACTGCAAGAAACTCAGACACTGAAGCTCTGACATTTTGTATTTGGACCTTTTGGACCTGCCATGTATTGTATAATCACTACAACTACAAGGAGTGGAACTTGGTGATTTGTTGGTCCCTTCATAGACAAAGGTCTTAAGAGTTTTGCCAAGAGATCTTCATTTGTGCCCACAGGGTGTCTCTGCATTCATTGAACTGAACAACAACAAAGTATAAGATCAGTTACTCTTTCTCATTCATGCACAGTATATAATTATTAGTGTGACCCTTGGCATTGCTTTGACTCATGCCATTTAACGTCTTCCAGACAGTGTCTGGGGATAGCAAGCGCCAGGGACTCTTCCCGGTTGATAATTTAGATCAGGTGATCATGAATTTTGGAAGGAATAGATTTTATCTGTGTTGACTAACTATAAGGAGACAATATTTTCTAGTCTCATTAAATCAATCTCACATCTTTTGAGATATGTTTGGCCATATACTATTATTTGTGCTAATCATTTAAATTTCAGATATGCTCAAGAAGGTTGTGTAACTTTTTAGTAACAGAAGCTTAGGAGAAAAACACAGAGAAACAGCCAAATCCCTCACTGAAACGTGCTCACTTTGAAAAAAGCATTGATTTCAAGGGAAGCGTGCTGCATTTATCCACATTGCAGGTGTCTGCTCCATGCCGCAGCGGTGCGATGAGGGCACAGCTGTCTGGCCAGCCGCAGGGTGCATGGGGGCTCTTTGCTCAGTCAGCACTGACCAGGATAGTTCTGCAGCTGCCAAGGAGGCATGCTGATCTATGCCAAGCAAGGTCACGGGAGCAATTGGCCAAGTTTGCCTAGACCTAGAAATGAGCTACCTTTTAAAATCTGTTCTTGGTATCAGGAGTGAAACAGGTGGTAGAAAGGAAGCAAGCGCTGCTAGTGCATTTATCATAGTTCATGTAGTGAAAATAGAGGTTTTCAACCCCTTTCTATTGCTCTTTCAGATACTAACTCAGTAAAAATTCCCTCAATTACACTCTTCCCTTGAAGTTTCCCTCCTCCTGTCTCTCCCATTTATTTTCACTTTTGCTGCCTTCCTTTGTGGTCTGCTATTGTGCCTCCCATACATGTGCTGGTTTTGCATTCAAAACTTTCTTGTAGACTGACAGTTCATGGATGCCATAACTGTGTGGTTTCTCATAAGCAGAAAGGAGGAAGTGATCTTCTAATAAGCATGGTCATATAAGGGTGAAAAAGAGAAACGGATACACGAATTTCAACAGCCGATTCAGCCAATATTCCCTATAAAAACACGTTACTCTGAGCTTTTTTTAGGAAAACTCTCATTGAAATAATGGCCAACATCTACAGACAAGGAATGTTCCTTTTCATCACATTCCAGCTTTGATCAAGAAATTATTGATGTTTTCCTAGACCACCCTCTCCAGCCCAGTATTTCTTTAGTATTAACCCCAAGTACGACAGTGTCCTCAAAATGATGTTTTTTTCCAGTCAGGAGAAGTTGGAAGTCATCTACAGAAAACGGAGGAAGATATTTTAATGGTGACTGAGAGCAGAGTTCAGATTGCTCCCCCAGCCCACCCAGCTGAATTTGGGAGAGCAGAGACTAATGCAGCAGAAGACACTGTGCTCCACGAATAAGAGGCTAAGTACTGAAATCCCTCTTCAGTCATTGCTCAGGCAAAACTCTACTGAGCAAAGACTGGGGAAAAACTGACATTCTCTGTCATCATACTATCTCTGCAATAAAGTGTGGAGCATCTGTGCAACTTCAAGCACAAATTCACATTTTAAAATGCTTACCTCAGGAGGACAATAAAAAGAGAATTTTTTCCTTTTTTATAAGTTCCAACAGAGCAATATTGCATGGGAGTAAGGAGGACTAAGAAACTGTGAAAAAGTGCAAATAAAAGATAGAAAGACTCCCTAAAGACTTGTTTAATCTTTGAATTTGCCCATAGGCTATTTTTCAGCTAGCTCTTCTTCAGGTCTCTTCTGCCCCCAAATTTGCCCGTTTCTTTTATCTCTGACCCTTATAATCATTACACCAATAAAAAAAAAGACTTTTCCTATAAGTGTTGATTTTCTTGTCAACAACATTACTGCACAGTTCAAAGAAGCCATGTTCAAAGTAGCCATGTCACTTGGGTAACAGTGGTTCATCTCCTTTCCCCATACAAGTGATTTATCCATTCTTCATCACAGCAATATTTACGAGCCTCAGCTGTGCTACTGCCTGGTTGTTTAAGCCAAAAATTTTTAACCTGTAAGTTAACGCAACTCTCTGGAGTAGACAACTTCCCCAAAAAGACCCATGAAAAGGAAAAGAGACTATTTTGAGAAGGCAAAAGTTTTTGACAGAGAGCAGCACTTCTGTGAGAAAATGCATGGGGATCTGCATATCAAAATACTTGATAACCTCTGTAGCAAAACGTGGCTTACCAGAGTCTTCTGCACCAAAAATGGGGAGACAATACAGGATCGATATTCCCCTGCTATACTTTGGTTGTGAAATTTGCAATTTGTGACTTCCTCCAAGAGGCTGTTCCTGTCCTGAGGAGTTTATCCATCGTCCTTCCAGCCCAGTGAACCCTATAGCATGAAATTTGTAGAGCTGTTACTGGATGCACACTCTCAGTTCCCATTGCAATAAGTTTATTGCTTATGACAGCAGGGTTAAAGCCAAACAAGCATGCTGATTGATTTCTGCCCAAGAGAAGGCTGAGTTTCAAAAATGCTGTTTACACAAAGAGCTTGAATCTGATCAGCCATCAGGGTAATTTTCATTTATATCAATATAAGACAGATCTGAACAAGGCTCTTGGATTACAAAATATTTAAGGTTCTTTAGAGAGAAAGAACTTTGTAAAAGCAGAGATTACAAAGGGAACAATCAGAGTGTTCAATTCAAAGGAAAACCATGGGAAGATGTGCCTTTGATGCTAATCCTCTGCAGTGCCAGCGAGATGCAGACTGAAACTTCTCTGCCAGCACTTTAGAGTGCCTTGGCTGAACCCCAGCTGTTAATAGTCATGGGGATCTCTTCAGGTCAACGGGATCACCCCAAATTTGGACTGGCAGACCATGTTTTTGTTGGTATACTCCCTCCTTGTTTAGTTTTGTCTGTGTATGCTTGACGATGCTTTTATCTTAGAGCTCCTGCAATTTTCAGCCAGCTGAACTCAACGGACCACTATGATAACTGGGCATCTTGGGTTACAGGAGTGTTTTAGAGGAGGAGGAGGACAAAGAAAGTGGAGAGGTTTTGTCACTTGCTCCCAATTCACTGCCCATTGAATTCACATATCCTCTCCTGACAGACAGATCTATAAGAGTATTCAGGTGTCTAAAGATGCATA
Organism: Nothocercus julius; assembly: GCA_013398735.1. NCBI lineage: Eukaryota > Metazoa > Chordata > Aves > Tinamiformes > Tinamidae > Nothocercus > Nothocercus julius. Next base: position 1,066,875 of record VZSV01000009.1, read on the forward strand.
ATGAAAGCATTTAAGTAAGCTGAGTGCCTACTTTCTTGTGATGCCCCCTAAGACTCCAAGACATCTAATTCCTTTTGGCAGGGACTTTATACACATTATGATATTCACTGTAGCCTATGCAATCACCCTGAACAGAGTGATTTATGAAGAAGTTCCTTTGGCCTTTTCTGCTTTTTAACTCGTTGGTATGAAGATCTTAGTTCCTGTCCTGCTAGCTAATACACATACCAGAATCAAAAGCAAAAAAGGGCTTTGTATTTGGCAGTGGTTTTGTGGGAGGACTGTGAGAGAAATGCTCTAGGAAAGCAACAACAAAATTATGTAGACAGTGACTATGGGGACATGTGACACTTTCAGGAAGGCCGGAGTGGAAATGGCAGATACATGAGAACTTTAGAGTTGCCAGAAACTGAAGGTTCATGATTTTTTTACAAAATAATTCTATCTCATTCCACTTCTACAAGGCAACTAGATTTATTATTACCTGTGTTGTGGAATCTGCAGTAATGAGGTCTTGAAAAACTGGTTGGATACACAAATATCAGGCTATCTTATGTAGGACTGATTCTCTTCTGGGAACAGCTGTATGAGCTCATGAATTCCCATCTAAACACAATCTCGGTGGTCCTATAATATCCAAGCTACTAAAGACTGTCTGTAACGGGTATTTTTTTTTAAGAGAAAGAGGGCAGAATACAGCAGCTACTGAAGTCAACAGGCAAGTATCTCACGGACATGTTATCATAAGAAGTCCCCTACCCTTAGAAAATCATAGTCATAGGACCAGAATGTAGTGAGCATAAATGGATATTCTTCCATTGATATCATCTGAATGGTGATCGTCTACATCAGCTCAGTATCCAATTTATATTCTGTTTCTAAGCAGACTACAGAGATTGTCCATTAGTAACTCTTGTCATGCAAAATCTTTTCCTTTAACATTTTTCTCTAGGGATAACAGCAAACAACAGAAGATTCCAGATTTATGAAAGAAAACATAACTCCAAATCTAATTAAGGTCCCAGTCCAGCATGAAGAGTCTTCTTGATTTTAGTAATAAATCTGAAGACTACAAGACTAAACCTAAATTAACAGATTCTGGTGAGTTCATTAAGAGACCTTACCCTACAGAATCCTACTGGAATCACTGGGGAAGCCTAGGGAACCGCAAGGCATTGTGCAGCAAGGATTTCTTCAAAATGTGTCTTTAAATTCACTTTTCTAAAGCGTCTCTTTAGAAATTGACTATATTCTTCCCGCATATATCTCCTCCTGTGAAAAATGTAATAACTAATAGAGTTGATTTTACATATTTCTCTCTATCCCAGCATATTAGGAGGCATTTAAGAGAACTCTTACTGCCTCAGAATTAAATTACAGATAAGAGCTGCAAAGTCTCAGCATTGCACAATCCCGTGTTTAACGAAATTACTATTTGGAGCCGTCTCAGAGGGGGGCTGCAGACAGAAGGCAAACAACAGCCACTGGGGTTTGAAGGAATTCCTGGGAGACACTAGAGATCATGGGATGACAACTCAGTCCCTTATTTTCAAAACTTAATCCCAAAATCATTGAAATTGGTTGGGAGCATCCTGCTTTATTCCTCAAGGCCTTTGGCTCAGTCCCAGGGATAGAGAACCCATAGCTTTTATTTGCACTTTCTTTCCATGCAAATATCACACCATTTTACACCATTGTTTCCAGACTGGTCTGTCAATAGTCCTTTTGATTCTTTTTTTATTTTATTTTATTTTATTTTATTTTTTTTTTTTGTAAGCAGTTTTTCAGTTGTCACTGGGAGCCTGATGCCATCAGGACAGCTTGCAATAGCTAGAGATCTTCAAGTGAAAATAAAACTGTCAAGCTCATCTGGTCTTTCCTAATGGATATAAATGAATCCAGCAATGCATGCCAGGCTTTTTATGAACTGTATGGCGTTATAAAAAACATGCTGCCAATGAGGTTAGAAACCCCATTCTTTATGCCTTGTGGTTTAGGATATATATACTGTACTGGAACGCTAGAAATAGCAAGATGTGTTAGTATAGTCAGTTTAATAAGAATGTCTAGGTTTATGAATTGGCTTAATAAGCGTTCTTCTCAAGCAGTACGAGTTCTATCTTTCTTGAATTGTTCTTTTTTGGTGGTTCAGATGCCACTGCTATTACTGACTCCTAGTTGACTGCATACTTGAAGGTTGTCATGAGGTCACAGTTTTTTGGCATCTCAGAGGAATTAGTTATGGAGTGATTGCACGAAGAACTAGCTGCCATTTCAGAACATGACAAAGCCTCCAGCTTTTCTGTGTTTCCGCTGAACTGGTACAGTGTGAAATCACCTGATAAAAACATCTAAGCAATGTTTTGGAATGATGGAGAATCCAAAAGGAAGAGTCATCTCATAACGAAAATGGACTTGTTCCTACTAGCTATGACCCAGTGCTTTGTCTGAATCTTGCCTTCAGTGTGTCTTTGCCTTAGTTGCCATTTGTATAGTCATGGTAGCCATTGCGTAGGTTGGAAATTGTTTTTTCTCTCCTGAGTTAGAAGTATCTAAGGTCTTATTACTGTGATGGAGCAGCCATCACAGAGATGCTGAGAAATGGAAAAGTCAGCAACTCTCAGACATGCAGAGTTTCAAAGACTGCATGGATTCAGAGTTGAGCAGAGAGTTGTGTGTCCAAACAGAAATTCTCCACCACAGACATCAATCCAACAGACTTGTTGGAAAGTCTGGTTGTCTTCCTGCCCATTTCTTTGTCCGTTCTAGTTCACAGCCTTTGAGCAGCACTGCATGCCCAGGTTCCACAATGGGATGGTGTTTTCATGGATGTTTGTAAAAAGCTAAGAGCTCTGAATCAAATGGGATCTCTAAGATTCTTGAAAGCAATCAAGACAAAATCAAATTTTTGGTAATATCACTGTGGCTTGACTTTATTTAAAAAAAAACCAACTCTTCCCTTTTCTCTATAGATGCAAATCATTAGATGTGAAACTTCCAGACTTGAGAAATTTGAGGTTTTGGCTTCAAATTTCCAAATAAGTCACATTCTTGCCAGAACATTGGAGCTTTGTAGTAATTTAGTTCCTGTTGTGGATTTTAACTTTTGTTTCGTGCTTGTGTTGATTGACATAGAAATAATTATTTTCTACTGATTTAGTGCATGAAGTTCTGCTGTTCTGGAAATGACTTGTACCAAATCACTTGAACTTGCTAATACCTTGCAACTGCTTCTTAAAGCTTGTTTCTACACCTATATCTATTTAAGGTAGTCTGAGAAAATTTTCCTATATGACCTGTAAGTTTTGCTTATGTAGTAAGAGAGGTAAACAGAGTGACTAAGATGCTCTCTGCCTCTAGGAGGGTGCAGGCTCTGGCTCATGTCAATCCTTCCTCTGTCTGAGGGGAATACAAAACTTCAAGCTGGATAGATGCTTTGTAAAGGATCTAATGCTAACCACAAGTGACATTAGCGAGAATAGGACTTACACAGATGGTATAGTAAAGTTGTCATTGGATTTCACTGCTTCATGTCTTCTCTACCATAATTTCAATATGCTGTCAGTTTAAAAGCCATTAGGTGGACTCTATTGCATTGAGTTTTCTCTTTAAAAACTTAAATCAAAAAAAAAAAAAAAACTTAACGGGCCTCCCCTGTTAAGCTCCCCAGTCTGCTCCCCTTTCTCCAGTCTTCCCACTTTATTTGCTCCACATAAGTTTTAAATTGCTCAGTACAGAACATCCCCCATAGTTTGTTCCGGAGTCATCAAAAGGTCTCCTTTTAGTTTGCTAGTCTTTCTCAACCAATGTAGAAGAAAAGCAAAGACATAGAAGTGTTCATGTGTAGGAGGATTGGAAAACAAAACAAATAACTTGAGGTAACTCTGGTCAACAACGTAAATGAATAAATAAATAAATAGTAATCCATCCTTTTTTTTTTTTTTTTTTTTTTTGGAAGTGAAGGAGTTTACTGCCAAGGGGAACAAGTTTTCTCATAGTTATTGGGGGAGTCTTTCTGGATTTTGCAGAGCAGAAGTACAGTACATAGAGAACACCAAGAAAACGGGCTCCCACACTGGGTCTGCCTTTTTCTTCCCCTGTAAATCCTTGAACTACCCCTATCTTGAAGGGACAGAACTCATTTCAAGGTCCTCTACAGAGAGCTCTGTGCTCTATTTGCATTGTCCCCTAAAGGGTTGCTTTAAATAAATAACGATGTGCCGTAAATATATCCAGAACTATTTTCCCTGGAAAGCTTTTTGAGCAGGCTGGGCAAAAGCAGAATGAGCATGGGGGAGTGTTTCAGACCAAAGTGAAAAGATATGCAGAGTTTTAGCTAACTCAGATCACTAAATAAAAGCCCCAGCAGGAGCAGGGTTCACAACAGTAAAACCTCTACCCATAGTTGCATCTCCAGCAGCTCTTTTATCACTAGCCCTTCACAGCATCTGCGTACACTCAGCTAAACGAGCATATACCCTGAGCTGCCCGAGCTTGTGTTCACTTAATAGCATCAATTGCTTTTAATTATCTGGCTGCAGTCAGGCAGCTCTGCCTTAGTGTCAGATGGTCCCCAGAGAGGCAGCGCTGACGCCTTGCAGCCAAGGCAGTCTAAGCCACATTCCCCCCAGTGATGGTGGCAATGACACTGCTACCAGAGGAACTCATACCAAGCAGCATCTGAAAGCAATAAAGCAAATGCAAACTGTGGGGAAGCACAAGCTGCAGGCGTCCGGTTGGGAGGAGCCCACGTGTTTGTTCGTATGGAGAGAATTCATCGGTAACAATTTTTATTTCAAAAGAAGTCCTAATCTGGAAAACAGAGATCCTGCTCACATATTTCCTTGTCATTCTTAGTTTCAGTATCCTGCTCATTTCCATTTCCTGCTGGGCAACAGTCTTCTCCCTCTTGCAAACGGTTTTGCAGCAACAATCTGTTGTAGACCTAGCGCTTCTACCACTAAAACATGCATTTGTAGCCTCTCCAAACCTCTCTCCTCTCACAGTAACAGGACAAATATTTTCCTCCTGCCAATGCACATGGCTTTGCAATGTGGGGCAGTTCTTGGCACAGACTGGCAGGTCAAGGACAGAGGCTCACGTCACCCTGAAGTCTCCATCTTATGAGAACACACGCCTATGGTAAAACTGTTCAAAGCGCAGGTTCTGGTATTGGACATCGGTTCACATTGCTTAAACTTCACACAGAAAAGTGTGCACCATCCTCTGAGCCCACAGTTTGTTTTACAGACATGTAAGCCTCTGCTGTGCTTCAGCAAAGGAGGCCTTCCCCATGTGGACCTTCAGAGGACTGCTTGGAGAAAGATGATGCCTGCATTTGAGACCAGGTGCCTCTATGCTACCGAGTCTCTCTCTTTGGAGCGGGACTTAATGCAGACTGCAAATCCTCCATACACTTTGAGGTTTTCTCCTTCATTACCAGGGATGCCTTGCATGCATCCCAACCCTAATTAAATCATTCCAGATAATTATATTTTTTTCTGAAACACACACGCACACACACATATACACATATATATATATTTATATATAATTTATAACTCACACTGTCATAACAATAAATCAAGTTCCTGATGTCGTCAAGTCCTGCATCAAATTGCCTTCAGTCTAAATTATTTTATTCTATTCAATTGGGTTATAAAACCTTGACTATCTATTGAATCTGGTAGCAGCTATAAATCTCCGCAGCTGGGAAACTGGAAGGCAGCCCTGCTTACCTTACAATGAGAAGAAACTCTGCTTCCCATTCCAATTGAGTGGTGCCTGCAGAGTATAAAGACCTTTCTGAGCAAAATCCTCCAAAAGTAGTAATAAAGAGGGTAGCCTAGGGAAGAGCATATAATTATAGATGTTGTTTGGAGGGCTCTTCTGTATTTTGAAAAACATTTTGAAAGCCACAGCAGTGATGGGATGGGATTTTGTACTGCAAGAGTTTGCAGGCATCCTGCTGCAAGGCGCTTTGAGGGAACACGTGAAGCTCTACTATACCACTGCCTAACTATATCACTTTGTTGTACTCACTACTTGTAAGGCCCTTAGAAACCAAGTGAGCTACAGTGAATGTTGCTGAACATCCATTTCCCAAGGCTATTGAAATGGGATTTTTTTTTTTTTTTGGTGTTGAATGCCTAATGAATAGAACAATCCTGACGGAAGAAAACCAGCCAATTCCTGGCTTCTGTGTCAAGGCCGAATAAAGAGGATAAGCTCACATAGTAATCAAAAAGGATACAAATTACTTGTGATAAATTCAGGTTGCCTTTTGTTACATTTGCTATTAACTTCCATGTTTTCTGTTTTTCTCCCTTCAAAAAAAATTATAAAGCCTTGTATAACACCGAAAATTCTAAATTATGGCTCTGTAGTTGCCAGGAACACTTCTTCCTCTATCCCCTTTTCTCAAGCAGAGCCCAAATCCTATTTTCCAGTTACATGAGCTACCCATGACTGAATGAATGTATTGCTGCTACTGGACTAGCCAATTCACATGCTTCTTCTTCCAGAAATTGGGAATGGAGACTCTCTGTCCCCAAGTTTCTCTTCCTCCTCCAAAGTGGTTGTTCCCATTTCTATAGCCTCATCCTTGTTTTCTTTCACTTGCAAATTCACCTCTGTCCTTCATTAAAAGGAAGGTGGTGCTCTCAGAAGCAGCCAGGCCAGTTTAACACTGCACAGAGCTGCATGGAGGCAGATCTCGCTCCGTTTCTCCCTCAGCTCCCCATGCACTGGGCTGCTCCCACGCCTCTCTCATGCTGATGCAGCTCTCCAGAGCAGATTCATTGGCTAAAATAACCAAAAAAAAAAAAAAAAAAAAAAGTCATTCCATTTATACTGCAGGTAATTGATGAAAACAGGTGAAAAGCACTAAATTGCTAAACAAACAGGAACTCCTATAACCAAAAAAAAAAAAAAAAAGAAAGAAAGAAAAAAAGAAAAAAGCAAAAAAAAGCTATGTGCTTTGCTAGAGTAGTTTTCTGGTGGGTTAAGGAGCTGGCACAAGACATGGGATGAGATTTAGTGACCCATGGTGGGAAGAATGGGAAAGAGTAGCAAGGCCTCTGCTTGCTGGCAGAGCTAGGTAATCTCTTAAGCCATCTCACCCAGTCTCACAGAACCTCACCCTGAGGCAAAGCATTTGTTCGGTTTTGGTGCCATATTTTTAATCTCCTTGTTCTCATTGAGTTGTTCTCTCTTATTCCTCTAGCTGAAAAAAAAAAACTTCTGCTATTGATTTTAATTTCCTTTGCGAGGTTTAACTCAGCTTGGCAGTTGGCGGTTCTCACAATTTCCCTGCACTTCCTGACCTCTAAGACGTGGGCTGCTTTTGCTGATCAGCCCTGTTTTCCAGTTCTGGTAACCTTCCTGCTCACTCTTCATATCCTGTCTGAGGTGGTCTTATGCTTGGTTCAGTTTGGGGCCTTCCTCTAGACCAAAAGGCTTTTCCACGTTTGCCTGAAAGATTCTCTGCATATCCTCCACCCTGCAGTCCTAGAATTCCTCAGTTCCGAGGATTTTACAGACAATTCCTTTAATTTCTTTAAATATGTCCCTTTGAATCTGACTTACAGATCTCCCTCTCATTTTATTTGAATTGATTCATCTAACGGTTGCAGATCCAAAGCCCCTCTCCTCTCTAGAGACCATACTGTCTGCAAAATCAAATCAAATCAAGTCTAAACATCTCAATATTTCATATTTCTTCTGTAACTGATTAATAAATGTGTCAGATCACACCACAAACTGATCTTTGTTGGTAGTGTTTGTTTCCCAGGACACATGTGCAAAATTAAAGTTCACCATAGTGACAGAATTTTCACTTGTAAAAATAATGCTTTCTCTCTATATACGAACAAAATCTTTAACAAAACTATAGTCCAGCATGGGAACCTGTGGGAGATTCCTAGTATGACTCAATTTTGAATATCTTTAACCATCTCATCTTATTGTGATTTTGACCCAAATGGGTTTTGTTCTACCTGAGTAGCCAGTTCTTATTTTTTGGCAACATCTTCTGACCTTACTGTACAGTACTACCTCTCCCTCCAATCTTTGTTTCTATCTGTCCTGACCACTATATATCCCTCATTTCCTATGTTCCAAATACAATGGCTATTCCACCATATTTCTGTTATCCTTGTAATATCCTGTCTTACATCTTGCATTAGTAGGTCAAATTCCACTGTTTTATTGTTAAGGCCCCTTTAATTAGTGGATAATGTTTCAGTGTTTTTTACTAACCAATATCAGTTTCCTAACTGCATTAAACAAAGTCTTTTTATTATCAAATTGTTTATTTGATTATTGCTTGCAGCAATATTTTCTCCGTTCCACAGAATTCGTTCTTCTACATTCTCAAATCACTATACACATGTTTTTTCCTAATGTATCGATTCTCCTCTTCCTATACTTGTTCCACCATTTCCCGTTTCAAGTTTCTCATGAGAGCTTTATATATATTAGCTTTAATCCTACAATACCACTCTCTTAACTACCAAGTAGAAATCAATCCACTGAGAGAATATCTTTTTCATTAGCAATTCCCTATAATCAAGTATTGCAGAACCACCCTTTCTGATGAATATTTGAATCATCTGTTGACCTTCAAGCAATAACTTCACCTACCCTTTCCTGGACTGAAGGAATCACCCAAGACTCTCATTTCTTTCAATGTTTTTCCTAAGTGACCACAATTATCCTTGGTTCCTCCTCATGTTCTTCAGAGATTTGCTTTAGCTTCTGCATCCACTTTCATTCACCACTATCCTCTGCACCTTCTCTGATGTTTTTCTTGACAAAGACCCTTCAGTTTTCTACCTTTCTGGGGCTGGCTTGAAGCAGTGGTGCTCTCTCTGCCATCTGCAGGTCATTGCCTCACTAATCTTCCTCACTATTCCACATTTTATCCTCTTCCCTCTTTGTAGCTCCTTAGATAGTCAGTTTCTAGATATGTCCATTTTCTTTTCCATCCTTGCTAAACCATTCATTCCTTTTTTTTTTCTGATGATTTATCCTCCCCTCCCTATAGTGCAGCAGACCCATTCCTCAATCCTAGCACTCCTCTGCTTGTCCCTTCTTCTACCTGCGGTTTACAGTCCTTTGCTTCTGTAAGTTACAACTGACTGATAGTTTGCTCTTCTGGAGGTCTTCTCCAGAAGATGTCTGAAAAACCTGAGATGTCCATGCAGTCTCCATGCATCTCCAGTAAGCCCTCAGGTCCCTTGCCCACCTCTACTCTTGCCTCTTGAGATTCTCACCTTTAAGATTCTCACCTTCTCCATGAAAGAACTGTACTTCATGCCTAAGTATTTCTAAACTAAAATACACCCAACATCTTCCTTAGTCACCGATCTCACCATTTCTGTGGGCGACTTCCATTTCTGGCACAGTGATTCTCATCATTCCCATTACTAATGAAGAGAGGACAAACACACTCAGCCCTCTATTAAAAACTCCCTTGCTTGTGACTCCCACAGAAGGATAAGAGTTCTTCAGGTCAACAAAGGTAACAACACCAGCCTTTTGCTTTTTAGGCGATGTCCTTCCCCTTGTGCTAATGGGATCTGTCTGAGATACCTTATCTGTTTATCTACGTCTAACAAAAACTATTGTTAAAGATTTTTTAGAGCCTGTATAAATTAAACAGCCATGCTCCCTGTGATGTACGTGGAAAAGACACATAGAGAGTGTGGCTTGCTCCTCCAGTGTGACTGCCATATGGGAATAACTGGCCCAGTTAACTTCCTCCTTCTAGCAATTGAGGGAATAAGGGATAACACTGTGGCTTTGGGAATTAAAATATGGTTTCATTTATGTAGCATGAGCAGCAAAAAGATGTGCTACTCATACCTTAGGGCTTGGGCTGGAGCCACAGCTAAGCTCTTATTAGAAATGTTTCATCTGAGCAGCAGTCTGTAATTAGCCTGATCCTGGTCTGTGTGTTCTGTACCTGGAGGAGGATTTACTATGTGGAGCTTCTAGAGTCTGAAAGGGGCTCTGCTCACATTTCTTCATTTCTGTCCCTACTGTCTCTTTCTTCTACTGGAGCACCAGTTTTCCAAAAATGCATAGAGGTTTAATATCTCTGAGAACCTGAAAAACTTAGCTGAAATCGGCTATGTGGCTCAGAAGCTGCTCAAGAAAAGTAGCCCATGCTACACACACACATGTGCACACACACATAGGCACATACAAATCCCAAACATGGGAAAAAAAGTGTTAATATTATTCATCTTTAGCTAAGCACTGACAGCAGGGCAATGTGTTATCTTTGCCAATCTTATTTTCACTTGAATGGTTTTCCTTTTATCCCCTGTGGTGTTTAAGGTCTTCCAAAAGAAATACAAATGATCATCTGAAATGAATAGCTGGTTGTGCACGAGTGTTGGGAGAGTGCTGAAAATGGGCTTTCACTCTGCATTCAGTGAGAAAGTGAATTACTCTTATACAAAGCTAGAGCCTAAAATGCAAGGAGAGAGAATGAAAGCAGGATGTGATTCCGAGATGACATTTGGTGTTGTTTATCCAGTGGAACCATGCGTGGATTTGGTGTAAGGAAACTCTGCATTTCACTGCTGGGGAGCAATTTCATCCATTTTGAAGTGATCTATTAACTCTTGGGTCCTTTAGAAAAACAAGAAAAAACTTGAGAGGAGGCAGGAAAGGGGAAAAAAAAAAAAGATAAAAGTAGAAGAAATTCTTCAGGACTGGCTTGAAGGCTCCTTGGAGGAGGCTGTGGAGGGGGTGGAAGCCTGGGTTTAGCAGGCTGGTGTCTGTCCCAGCTATGCCTGTTCTGAGGGTTTAATGCACTCTTAAATTCTTTGTAGAAGTCTCTAGCTTGTACCAAACCAGAGTTATAGAGGCTGAGATAAGGGATACAGGAGTTAACCAGCAGCTTGGCAGCTGTATAGAGTTAAAAATAAAACTCACTATTCCACTTAAAGCAAGAATGGGCTTAAAACACAGTCAGCTGTGTGGTGTGTGTCTGTAAGTTCGGAGTGTTTGAAAACTGAAAGTGAGTTCAAGTGCTGCACAGCAGATGTGCTGGATGTAATCGCTTCCTTTCCTCGACGCCTGCCTATTCCTGGATCCCTGTCTCGGGGTGACTCTCAGCCCATGTCGGTGCTTCAGTCCTCCACCAGCTGCCCAAGAAGGTCCTTATCCCTCCTGCTCAATCTGCTCACCATTAATTTGGAGTCTAATGCTTTGAGCACATAAAACACAAAGTCTGATTGCACTTGGGTTCAAGTCCCAGCTGATATCAATCAACGAAACTTCATTGATCTCAGCTCATCAGTGCAGCCATGCCAGCATCAAGAGAAATGAGCGCTCTTAACTTCATTCAGCTCACTTATTTCCCCATAGTCTTCTCAGAATCTCTTCCCAGTGTTTCTGCTCTCAAAACCTGGAGAAGCCTGTCTGGAGGGGAGACCTTTTAGCAGCTGGCCAAAGGAGCAGACGCTCGGTTTGCCAGAGCTGAACTGCAGGAGCAGGGGTTGTGTCTGTACAGTCGTGGTTCTTCCTGCCCATCCTGCCAGAGGTTATCAGCATGTTGAATGTAGACTCTGTCTCTTGAAAGAGTCCTAGGTGCAGGGAATGGTTGGGTACTTCAGAAGGAAAGTGAGGGGACACAGTGTCCAAAGTCTGCAGTTTTTCAGGCTAGGTTGGCAGAGAGGGTTTGGTAGAATGGATAGAAATGCCCAGTTTTCCAGCAGTCAGCTCTGGGGCTGACCCAGCATGCAGGGGCATCCTTGGTCCCCTCCAGCAGGTACATGGACCAATGGGGAGTCTGATGCAACCAGCTGGGAGACAGCAGGGATACTCCACAGCCCCATCCTTGATCATGGAGAGCATGCACACATGCCACTGCAGCTGGTGCTCGCTGTTAGAGCATGGAGGGATTGCAGGCCACTGGCTCAAGCTGTGCTGGAGTGGCAGCAGGGTCCTGCAAACAGGTGTCTCTCATGCAAAGACATGCTGTAAATCCTACTTTTATGGCCAGCCTCCTCCAGCTGAAGGAAAGTAAATCCAGCCTTTGTAGAAATGTTCTCCGCAGCCTCTCAGCAACTAAAAATGTGGGACGTATTCACTCTGGGGAGGAAAACTTGTTTTTGGAGATCTTATTTTCACTCCATCCTGCTACTCCATCCTACTCCTGCCTGAAGCTCTAGTGTAAGTGTGGGAGCTGGAGCAGGATGGCTTTTGGTGCACCTCCTGGACCACTTCATGAAGTCCACATGGTGCTAAGCTGGTTTTGCAGAGAGCAGTCTGCACCACCATGCTATAGTATAGCCTTATACCTTATATGATAGACAGTGATTGTGCTGATAATCTAGTGGCAGGGTTTAGGTACTCTTAGGACCAGAAAGAGCCAGCGTGTCCCCAGTGCTGTCCCCCTCGCTCAGGGCCAGCTGCATGCCAGCTCACTCTCTCCAGGTCTGAGTTTACCCTTGCAGTAATTTTCTGTCCGTGCTGGCTGCCCTGTACTTGCTCTCACGAAAAGCAAGTCCATCTTCACAAAAGGCAGCCTACCCGCAGAGTGTCTGGCTCCAGTGTTCCTACAAGTCCTGTTTGAATTAAGCAATTATTTTAATTTGTAGGAGATTTGCAGACTCTAATTGCCATTGGAGTTTCATAGAATGTAATTACCTTTTTTTTTTTTTTCTCAATCCATTTTTTTTTTTAATTGTGCAATGAATTGCTAGCAGCAGTTTGTCAAAGTTACATGCAGCATCTGTCCCAGACTATCTAGGGAGAAAATAAATCCAACAGTCTGCTTTATAAAGTGATGATATAAAGTGACTTGCAAAGGTGCTTTTGCTGGGTCAGAGTAGGAAGAAGCACAAAGGAATTTCTCTTTTATTCTTCTTTTTTTGGTGGTGAAGTGTGGGTGGTGGCTCATTATCAATTGTAAATTACAGGTGGTGGAGAAAGGGACATGAATGACAAAGTTCAGAAACAGCATCTGCTGAAGAAAAACGAATGAGGTGGGGGGCAAAGCAGGAAAAAACAGATGAAACACTGTAATTGCTTGGCAACAAGTTGCTATTGTAATTTAGAAAATTGGAAGCATCCGTTTTCAAACAGTTCAAGCTTTATTTCATTTCTTCTTTATTTTTTGACTGCAGCCTTTTTTTTTGCGATCAGCTGTGTCCTCCTATAGGATTACTGGCTCTCCCTCACACAAAGCAGTAATGGACCCCTCGTGTTTGGTTATGGGCCATGGAAGAAAGCATTTTGTGATTGTTTTGCAGTGCAGTCATTTAACAAGATTAGAGATAATTTGCCCCTTGGAATGCAAAACTGTTTCTACAGGTGCTTAAGCTTCCTGGCTTTTGGATTAGAGGCCCCATTTTGTTTTGTGCCATTGCATTCAGTGAGGTCTCCAAGGACTGTAAATAAATGAGCAGCTACCCTCTGCAGCTGTGAAACTAATTTTCCAGTCTGAGCTACAAGAGTTGCAAAGTACAAAGCTCAGTGGATGGAGATAAATATGTGCATGCTAACGTATTAAACATGCTGATTAACTAATACTGACTGTGCCTGCCTGTAAGCCATATCCAATCGGGAAACTCCAGAGAAACAAGCCCAACCAGGGAAAAGAGTGGGCTGCTGGAGAGAAGCGGGAAGTGCTGGGTCCTCTGCATTGCCTGGGGCAGTAGAAGGAGATAATCATCTCCTGATAACCTTCTTCCCTACTTCCCCCATAGGGGAGAAGATGAGCTCCAAGCTCTGGCTGCCCCCAGGAGGACTGGAAGTCTGGTAGACATCCGTTGAGATGGGGGACCTCAAGGATATCAAGAGGCCATGGACTCCTTCCAAAGGAAAGAAGAGGTAATACACGATACCCATCGGGACACCCCTGCTGTGTTTCCTGCTCCAGTCCCAATAGATAGACATGGTCTCTGGAGCAATCCTTCAAGAAGAATCATGAAAGCCCCTGGATGGGGCTCAAATATGACACAAAGCCTGGCAGAGTTGGTATAAGGATGTAAGCCTTCAGTGGAATTCAAATAAAAATCAAACTAAGGGTCTTCATTTACCTGGGTAGTTCCTGTCTCTCTCTTAAAATATTATTGTCAAAAATGAACACTTGTGTAAAAGTCAACATGATGCTTAACCGAGAGAAAAATGAAGGAGGAATTCTCCATTCTGACACTTTAGTAAAGCTTTTCCAAAGCAAAACTTAGGAGATACAGAAAATGTTTAGTAAACGTGTTTATTCCCTTGTTTTTGCATTCTTGTATTTCATTTTAGAAGTTTGTTGTTATTGAGAGCTGGACAGGGAAGAAGAATGATCAGTGGTTACAGGGATAACTCAAGATTTAGAAGATAACAGTTCAAGATCTTTCTGTGCTTTAGGTCTTTTGGCTACTTTGAATCAAACATTGCTACTTGTTTTTAGAAGTATTTAGATGCCTACTACCTAGCATTTAGGTGAAATAACTTTGGCTCTATAGGCTCACTAATAAAAGATTTCAGATGACTTAGATAAGACTCCATATTTCTAGAGTTTTCAGGTGGGGGGAAAAAAAATGAGTGTCCAAAGATGTGTCTAGCTGTGAGATGCCACTAAAAGCTGTGGTCCTGTTCCAAGCTGACCCTGGCTGCCCATTCGCATCTGCCCCATGTGCTGGTGGTGATGCTTAGGGTTCATGTTTTCCTGGAGATGCATTCTGAACCAACATGCAGTGAGACAAATGAGCACTGGGACCAGACAACGGAAACAACAAGATTTAGCAGTCACTGGTGAACATGGCCACCCCTCTGGCACAAAGTAGACCTTTTGGCTTTGCTGGATGTTGTAAAAGCAAAAAAGTCTTAAAACCAAAAAAGTCAAACTCTCATTTAGTTTGAATGTTTTCCTCCCTCTTTTTAAAAAATAAGGTTAGGTGATCCTCTCAAAATGATCTACATTTTTAAATGATTTTTAATAAATGTCAAACTCTTCTCTGAGTTTTGTTGTTGTTGTTGCTGCTGTTGATATTTTTTCAAGATATTACTCACCCTTAACTCAAGATCACAGAGTTGAGCAAAAGAGCATTGCTGGCCAACAGAATATTTGCACAGAAAAATTTTCCCAGCTGTACTCATAAGAATTACTGAAATCTTTTCTCACAGGTCTCTGTCTAGTAAAATGGTCAAATAGTACGTCCTTGTACTGACATAGAGATTGCAAGAATAAATGTATTAATTTCAAAACCCACCTGGATGTGGCCCTGTGCCACGTGTTCTAGGCATCCCTGCTTGAGCAGGGGGCTTAGACTAGATAATCTCTAGAGGTCCCTTCCAACCTGAACTGTTCTGTGATTCTGTGAAATGTGACTGTCGCACAGTGGGAGTGAAAAGGACAGGTACACAAAAGGTGTCCTTGAAGAAATAATAACAATAAGCATTCTTAGAGCCTTACAAGACACACACATTGAAATAGCAAATTCCATGTAGGTCATTTGCTTTAGGCAGCTGAAGCCTTGGACTTAGCAATATGCAGGTCGGTACCTGTCTCTTTACTGATACTCCTAGCTAACATCAATTGTGAGAGCAGATTTTGCCTAAGGAGTCATTTCCACAAGACGAGTGACATTGAAATTACCTATGAATTTCCTACAAGCCACTAGGCAGTCACTTGACAAACAGCACAGTTCACTCAGTAAGAAGCCAAACCAGGGGAAAAAAAATTCAAAGAAATCTGTCCAGAAACCACAACTCAAATAACCAACACTACTAACTAGGCAGCCACATGGAGAGCACGACTACCTTCAGAGCAAGGTGATGCCGGCAGGGATTGGTCAGGAGCAGACTTTCCAGATGGTTGCATATATTGCTCGAGCTTCATGCAAATAATATTTGTGTGATTTTAACTGCTTGTGTAAAGAAAATCCAGCCATCACCCACAAGAATGCTTAGGGAAAACAAACATTGCTGGCAAAACACAAGTAAACACACAGGTTTTACACAATCCAGTGCCTGTGGATATCTGATGGTAGGATTAAGCAATCTTTAGTACAAGCAAAGCAGAAAAGACTACAAGACAATTTGTAGTTTCGGTCCTGCAAGGCACAGTTCAGCACAGCTTGTAGGTGAGAATGTGCCTAGATAAGTATCCCAAATGAGGGCTTAGCCTTAAAACCTTAGCATAGCATATTGAGACTAGCCTCACTTGCCAAATTGTTACTACGGCTTCAACCAATATGTGCATCCTTGAGCATCAACAGAATAATCAAATTAAGCTCGGCAAGTTATCATGCAACCACTTGGATAGGTAAAAAGCAGCATATGATTGCTGCATGTTGAATTTGTCCTTAGAGTAGTTTTGGCACACATGAAATCAGCTTTTCTCAGAGGAAACCCTGATATTTCTGTGTACCCACATGACAACATGGGACTAGGGCTTCATGAGTAACACTAGACTTTCACAACATTTTTTTTTTGTATGTGTGTGTGTGAAAAGTATTCATCTCTTGCGATAAAAAATATATTGCAAAAGCTGGTTGGTAACACCTTTGCAGAAATTTGTAACGCCTTATGATGGTATGGCTGCCAGCATTGCGAAGGATCCTGCTCCCCATTCTGAGTGCACAGAGTACATCAATAATGCCTGGTCATTATTTCAGAGATTTATATTGCAGTGGTGCCTAAATAAACCAAGGTTCAGGAGCGCTTTGATGGAGCTGGTTCTACCAGCTCCCACTAGCCCTCATAAGTTCCTGAAATTCACAGTACAGTGGGATCCCAAAGGTAATGGTTGGGGATCATGAAGACTGCTTTTCCTAGGAGTGAGATACATCATGCATCTCATCTCTTCATGACATTTTTCCCCTGGTGGGTCTGGTCTCAAAAGAAAATCTTCAGGGCAGCCTGCTCCTTGCTCTGCAATTAGCTAGCTCTGGTGTTTCCCAGGGAAGCTCTGGTTTCCTGTGGTATGTGACCAAGACCTGTTCTCAGCAGAGGCTTCTCAGGGCTTTTCTCAGTGTTTTTTTTTTTTTTCCAAAGAAAGTTGCAGGTGGAGAAGCTTGACCAAGCCTGGATCCACCTCAGCTAATCTTAGGCACTCAGGTAAGGTGTCTGTGTTGGGAGCCTCCCTTTGGCCTCCCTCTGTCCAAAACGGAAAGAGGTTCTCTCCAGGGGGAAAATGAGACCACCCAGGGTCAGGGTTGCATTTCACCATTTTCTGGCTATATAGGCCCCTGGGGAGGGCCAAGGAAGCTCTCACTGCTAGCTGCAATTTGGCATTGATGGAGGATCACCCTCACTTAGGCAGCACGCACGGCCTTCCCTGGAGCAAGGAAGGGGCTTTCTTTGCATGCCTGGAGCAAGTTTTTTTCAGGGAGGTTATTTTTCCTGGGGGTTGCATGCAGCCCCCATTGACCAGAAGGCCTGAAGAGTATAAGTGCACATTGTTTTCCATGCATTGTTCCCCAGGCTCTCCACTTTTCCCAACTCATTCTTACCTCATCCTCCCCTTGCTGGCTGGAGAGCTGTAAGCTGCTGATTAGCACTTCATTTGACAAACAGGAAGTCCGGAAGAAAAGCATCATTTTCAGAATTAGAGCCTCGGAATGAATTGAAGAAAGAAAGGGGGAAGAAGGAAAGAAAAGACAGAAAGCCCTGCACACTTTCCTAATTGCTCGTTAGAACCAATGGCCTTTGTGGTTCCTTCCCCCTGTGTCTTCTTTATAAAAGAGTTTGCACAAGACATTGCTATTGTCTGCCAGACAGCCTCGGGGTAGGACAAAATGAACTAATTGATTTTGCAGTTATGTCGCCGTGAATAGTGTTAAACATCCATCTGCAGATTCCTTGTGAGGAGTGATTAATAATTTGTACTCCTGGGCCTAGAAGCCTGAATACCCTTTTTCATGTAAAGCTGAAGCATTTCATTCTCTCTGCATCACAGATATCTCGTCTACATTGTGGGTTACAAGGACAAGGTCAGGAATGGCTTGCAAGCATTGCCACATAGGCAGTTGTCTTCGTATGGGTGAAACTCAGCACGGTTGTGGGATTAATGGGAATTTGTAAAGCTGACACGACGTACTGTACAGCACGCCCGTTACAGCCATTCCAGCGCAGATGTTCCTCGTCCCCTGTCATTGTTCCAGGGACAGAGGATTTTGCATGTGTTTTCAAAGGGAGCGCTGGGAGATTTAAAATTGATTTTAAACACAGAACCAAAACCTAGACTGGGACAGTTCAAGGAATTAGGGCTTGGATTCCGATTTCAGGATTTTTTTTTTTTTTTTTTTTTTTGATCATCATTTCTATAACCACCAAAGGGAAAAACCCCAGTGCCAAACACATGTAAGCACTGAGGAGTTTAAAAGGTCAGTCCAAAAAACTTTACACGAATGCTACATAAATGTTGGAGACTATATGAAGAATAGCTTAAACTGTCTAGTAACAGGAGACTTTTCAAGATCTCTCCACAGAATATTATGTTTGTGGACCTGCTTTCCTAGAACCTTTGAGGTACCTCTTTTCTTTGTCCCTTTAGATATGAGCCCCGTAATATCTGCCCATTTAAATGATTTAAGTGCTAAGACTGAGGCTATAGGCATATTGTCACTGAGCCCTTTCTTCTGTGACCTCCTGTGGTCCCTGCTCCCAGACATATCGAGGTTGTGTCCCCAGCTCCACCACGCATTCTCGGTCCAGCTTCACCTGGAATGAAAAACTTGTAGCTGCTCTCTGAGCTATTTCCTGCTTCCTAATGAAATCTATTGGCCTCCTGGGGGAAAAATAACATTGACTCGGTCAACATTTAATGAAGTCATCTGTTTCCATGGTGTTACTGGTGCTCTCAATTTTCCTTGTTCATTAAGAAAACTAAAAGCCTTTGGATCCATCCAACCATACAGAGATATCTACATGGTCAAAGTAAAGCACTTCCAGTAGACAAACATTTTTCTTTCCCTATGACCATTTTCATCACCTGCTATCCCATACCTTGAGTCCTTTTTCTGGGTACATCTATGCAGATAAACAGAAGTCCATGAAGCCTTGCCTGATTCAGACTATCCAACCGGCTCTATCTAAAATCAAGCCAAGATACAGTCCTGGGAATGGTTCTCTCCAGGGACTGTGCCCAAAATGCAAAATGATGAGGACAGCTCAGATTTGATTCCTCTTGTTCTTCAGAGCCCTGCAGCCTTATTTCAAGAGGCTTTGTACCCTTAAATATTCCTTGCCACTCCTCTGGGTTTTCTCCACATATTCCACTTATGTCTCAGGAACAGCTAGGGCCACATGAAGTGTGTAATGTGTCTGCAAGAAGTCAACCTGGAGCAGCACAAGAGTGAGCCTGTCCATGACACTTGGTGTCAAGACCCAGGACGGCGTGCTGTCCGTTTTGAGAAGAGTGGCTTCCATGCTGAAACAAGCCCTGAGTGTTTAATTTCTCAATTTTATCAGCTTCCAGTAATCAGTATGGTGATGTCAGGTTGTTTTCACCTGCAGATAGGTAAGAGCTGCTGGGGAAGTTAACTGTTCTGAGTGCTACACTGCTTTGTATTAGGTAAAAGTAATTACTGTAAGTGCTTCACAAGAATATCTTTGGGTAATGTATTTGATATAGCTCTGAAATTTATTGCTTGAGGAAATAATGAGCTCAGAGAGTAGAAAATGCGTATTTCAGAGAACTTTCCTTATAATCTTTTGGGGGTGACAGGCCCTAGCTACTCATTAAACATAGTCGGAAAGCTGTATAGATGCATGGTTCTGTATGTGGTGAGATTAGATTGGATGAGGCTTCAACAGAAAGAAGTATCAGTCTAGGAGAGCATTAGCGATTCAAGATTGATGGCCTCAGGGATTTCTGCAGACAAGGGAAAGAGCAAGAATATGGGTATATTGTCATATTCTCCCTTTTCTTCTCCTTTCTGGACAGTTAGAAGCTAATTTAGCACACTGAAAAATAATGACCTGAGTGTAAATAGACATAATAGGTAAGTCTGGATGCTTTATGGCAACATCTTGCTTATAACATGTAGTCCCAAAGGCAAGACCTTGTTGGTCCGTCTCTGAATTTCTCCTCAGGGTAATAACAGATGATCAGCATACGCTTGTTGCAGAGTTAACTTGTGAAACTGATTGCCACACTAGATTGCTGAGGTCAAGAGTACAGTCTCTTTCCAAAAAATCAGTAAGAACGTAACAGAAAATATAATATTAATATTCATTTGTGAATATTCACTATAATATTCATTTGTATGAATCTGTACAGCACCCACATCTTGAATAATATAAGCTTTGGGTGCATGCCCACCTCAGAAAGGATATAGTAGAAGTGGAGGACGTATACAGAAGGCATGGACAGAAGTAGAGAATGGCTTGAATCCATGGGCTAAGGCGAGAAAGAAACTCCCAGGTTTGGTCTCATCAAAAACTAAAGGAGACAGTTTTCTAGCCCACATGTGATTCAGCTGTGGAACTCCTTACTGCAGGAGCAATGGATGCTGAAAGTGAGTTTAGAAAGCATTCAGAAATGAGAAAAATCCACTAGGGACTATTCAAAAAAAAAAAAAAAAGTATATTACTCTTAAAAACTTCACAAATTCCGAAGTCTCGTATTGTTATCAGGTGGAAGGATATTCTGGGGTAGCATCACTGCACAGTTAGCCTGTACCTGTTCTCTTCCTTGTGCATCCAAATCAAATGTTGTTGGAGAGAAGGTAGAAGAGCTGGATCTGTGGTCTGACCTGGTCTGATTGCCCTGTATTCTTTCTATGCCTTCACGGGCTAGAGATGGCATCTTCATATCTATTAATCCTTGATGAATCTGCCTCATTGCTTTGTGAGCCCATGTAGACTTAGGATCCAGGATGCTCTGCATCAATGGCTCTTTGAGAGGGAACTTCTGCAATACCTGAGCTACATGACCCCAGTTCTCATCAGGAGATGGCAAAGCACGTTAGTCAGGGCGTAAGCATCCCAGTACCTGTTTCATGGTAGACAAGGAGGAAACACATAGAAGGAAGGTGATTCGGCTGCTGTCGGCAGCAGGCTTGTGGCAAAAGAAGAACCAAAATCCATGTCTCCTGAGTCCTCTCCTGGCCATGGTGTGTACCTTATAAACCCAGCTGAATGTGATCTCATTTTATGCCAAGTAGGCACACAAAGTCAAAAATCCTGAAATTGTTTAGTGAGACAAAAGACACTACAAAATATTCGGCTTCGGCATTTTTTTTTTCTGTGCTATTACACCATCTGACAGGCAGTTAAAATTACCAAGTCAAAGTGAGAGGTGTAGCACTTGTCAAAGCAAAAACATTTTCCGTGAAATGTGAATGTGCCTCTCAGCATCAAAGGGTCGCACTGCAGAAAATGATATTCCCAGGTCTTGCTGCTCCTGTCCTGTAGTCTCAGGAAAAGGACTGTGGGACCCGACTGACTTGACCTGGTGGGGCTGTTGGCTGTCTTCTGCCTGCCAGCAGTGGTCAAGCAGGACCCGGAAAGAGTGGAACC
The DNA here is from genome assembly GCA_013398735.1 of Nothocercus julius. Classification (NCBI taxonomy): domain Eukaryota; kingdom Metazoa; phylum Chordata; class Aves; order Tinamiformes; family Tinamidae; genus Nothocercus; species Nothocercus julius. Next base: position 1,088,355 of record VZSV01000009.1, read on the forward strand.
CAAAATCAGTATAAATGAAGCAGAGAGAGACAGCATGAAATGCCATCAGCAGTAAGCAGCAACCAAATTGGATGACATGGGATGTACCAGCATAGCTAGCTTGTGCTTTCCCACGTGCAGTGCAGGGCTTTGGGGGTGTCAGGGGGAAACAAGGAATGAACACGGCCCTCTCTTCCCACGTCACTAGCCGCTCGAGACAGGGCATCGGCGTCTCAGCGAGGCCGAGCATCGTGCCCTTCTCTGCCTCCTCTCCGTTTGTTTACCACGCATCCTGTCCCCCTCTCTGTTTGCTTCACACATCGTCGCCTTCATTAATCGTCCTCCCTCGCGCCCCATTTGGGGCCTTTGGATCTGCGACTTGCAATGGGTAATTCTAATTACTTCAGGCATAAAAAAAAAATAAAATAAAATAGGAACTTAAGTAGGTGCACTTCATTCTTCGGCTGCCTTTTACGAGCAGTTCAGTGCTGGCTACCAAGGGAATCTGATTAAACTAATTACCCTGATTGGCTTGTTTAATCAACTGCTTGGTTTAATTGGGCCTTGCTAATGTGGAATGGTGGAGTCTGTGGTGCGTAATGTGAGAACCAGGAGACCCGTAACACCGGCGGTGACACCACTACAGAAACCAGCCCACATTCCCAGCCTAACGGGTGAATTTTAATAAATGCAGACCTCAGCTGAGAGCCTAACTGTATTCTCAGGAGCCTGAATGGGCTGGAGGTTTTTGTGATAATTAAAATTGGAAGCAAAAAAAAAAAAAAAGAAAACCCTTTCTCATTAAAGGACACGTCCTATCCCCCTCCCCCTCCTAGCTCCGGCCTCCAAACTTGAAGCCATATCATGAATCCTGTCTGAGTCTTTCAAACAACACTTCAATTCATCAGGGCACAGAATCCCCCCTCCTCCGTCTCCCCCCACCCTTGAGGATTTTTAGTCCATTTAAAAGCATGTATGGCCCAAAGTAAATACACAGACTACGGGTTACAAATTACCTTGCACTAGGTAAATCTGTTCTGAGTAGCTGGCGAGGTTTGTGGAACACAAACAGCTTCTGTGTAAGCATCCTGGGAATAATGGGAATTACTATAGCTCTAATTACTAGAACAATAATAACCTGGAGAGCTTTGCCTTTCCTCCTTCTATTTCAGCCCTAACATCGCACTCTCTTCCCTGCCCTCCACTTGTGTTAGCAGCAGGGAGTGATGAGGAAGAAGAGCTGAGCGCATGCCTTATTTTTGCAAAGTTCTGCTCATTTGAAGGCAATGTATTTTTCAGTGACATGCAGACTGAATTTGGTACTCACTGAGGATTTTCTCGAAGTCAATGTTAGAATGACAGCCCAGTGGGCATTGACAAGAGCATCCAATTCATGTGCTCAGGAGGACTACGTAACATTCCAGCACAGGGCTCCCTCATGGCACAGCGTGGGCCACCTGATGCAGGACCAACAAAAGTACATCATGCCCAGCTGTCATAAACCTCTATTTTCCATTTGTAAAATGAAGACAATAGCACTAATATGTTGCAGGAATGAAAAACTGTGTGTGTAAGAATCTGGTGGAGGCAGATACACCCACACTAGTAGTCCTTGAGCTCTTCTAGCACAATTTCTGAGTCTGATATTATAAATTTAAAAAAACAACAAAGAGGGCCAAACTAGCCGGTAACATCCAAACCCCCAGTGTTTCTTCTGAATTGTTCACAAAGTTGGGCTCACTTCTTCACTGCAAGAACAGATGCTGACCTAAACTGAAATATGTTTTACAGGGAAAACAGCTGAACTTTGCATGTGCAAGGTTCCTCAGATCCTTCATCCTCCTGGTCGTCATTCCTGGAGTGACAGGAGATGCCACAAGTGTCTCTCACCTGGGGCAACCTCCTGATGGTTGCACCCACCTGCCTGCACACGGGACTGTGTCAGAGTGCTTGGACATGTATTTGTATAGCAGACAGGACCAAGCTGTGCAAGGACCTTCTACCACATCTCTTTGCTGTCTCATGCCTTCCACATACAGGGGATTCAGAGACATTACAGAGTGATGGGACAGCACTGTGGTTGTCCTGCCTCAGTTCTTTACTTGACTTAGCCACCAGTGAAGGATTTATTCCACCTAATTTTTGGTATGGAAAATTTAGATGTATATTCCTGAGGTAACAGCTATAGGCTTCCTTTATAGTTGCTGTGGAGAAATGGGCATTTATGCCTATTTCAGGTGTCTACTTCATGGTGAAATGCATTAGCCCAAGAAGGGCCAGTGTCTGCTTCTTTGGTTATAAAGGGAAGTGCTGGTGAGTTTGGAAATGTTGGTCAGCATTTGGGTAAATGACCCCTGATCCCAGCTGCAGGCAGAAGCAACCGCCAGGAAAAGCATGAGGGCACCCCAGAGCCCAGCCTGTGCTCATGAGGGCACTGGGGACATCGTGTCTCACCAGCTTCCTTCCCTTGGAAACTGGGCTGCCTCTCACCAAGGCCACTGCTGTGTTTGTGAGCTATGTGCAGGTGCTGGCCAGATCGGCACTGGGCAAGGAATTTCTTGTAGGCAAGAACAGATGCACAAAAGAGCCTAGTCTTATTTACGACAGCAAAATCTGAGGGGTTTAAAAAAAAAAAAAAAAAGAACTTGATCAAAGGTAATAACTGATGTTTAGAAGGTGTCTGAGTTCTCACCATCATGGCTGGAGTAAGGTATTTTTTGCATTCCTCCACAAGTGGGTCAGTGAATTCCCATATTATCCCTGTAGCCTCTGGGTAACCCTCTGGTTACTGTCACCTTACATCTCAGCACTGCACACACTGGCTGGCTTCATCCCACATACCTTCCCTGCCATCATATTTTCTTGAGCAAAATACTGTAATAATCCACAGATTAGTAAAAGATATGTTTGAATTCTATAAAAATTCAAATGAGTTTTTCTCTAATCAGTCACTGTGGAAGTTTCCTTTGCATTATCTCACCTATAATCCACAGAAAATGAACATTGTGGCTCATAAACCCATTTATAATTGCACTGGAGAAGCCTCTCATTTTAATTTTGTTACTTGCTTATGGCTGAAAAAATGCCCATAGAAAATGAGTATGTGAAAGCATCTTAAAACAGTAGGGAGCTCCAGCATTAAACTGGAAAGGAAATAAAAAACTTCTATTCATGGACCAGATTTGTTTTATATCCCAAGTGACCATGCTGAAAAGGTTGTGAGGTGCTACCTCGGTGAGGTTATCCCAGTGGCTGTCCCAGAAGTACTACCTCCAGGATGCCTAAGTTAATGTGACAGAAAAAAACTTACAGTTTTTTTTTTAAGGAAGGATCATGGCATTTTCCATCGGAATATACTCAGACAGACATGAAACAAAGGAGTAAAAAGCAATAACCATTTGCTAATATTCCTGTTTTTGTGGGCTTTGTTCTGTAGGGATCTCCCTCCCCATTCTCCTGCCTGGCGGCTTCCATCTGGGACACCTAATGAATGATAGGTAAACATAAATTTTCCCAGCAAGACAAAATCTGTTTCTAGCTCATGACCTGCTGACACTCATCCATTATGTAGCCTTCTTCCAAGGACAGACTGTTTAGGAAAACTATCGACCAGCTACATACTCTATACAGCTATCCTTTAATTACTGGAGAGCCCCTACGAGTAGCTGTGTGATGTTGAAGGATTCCCGAGCAGATGTTATGTGTAGGGTAACACATAGTGTGGGACAGCACTTCTCCAGGGGACCTGGTGCTATGGGACCTTCTGCAGAACCAGTGGAGCTGGTCCATGCTGGCACAGGACCATGTCTCCCTGACAGTCATCTCACCTCTTGCTTAAAGATTTCACCTAAAGCCCATGTTAAATACGCTTCTGCCATCAGCTTGCAGCAGTGTGCAAGGTGTCATTCCACTATTGTTTGTGGACCGGGCCGTAAAAGCTAAAAAAAAAAAAAAAAGTCTAAAGACAGTCATTTCAGCGAGCTATTTTTTACTGGTGGAATGAATGACATTGCAGAGAAAAAAGCTACTTAACAAAGATTTATTTCCCACTCTTTCCACTGAGCCCTTGGGAATGAGCACAAGCTAGAGAGTGTTCATTTTTCTGTCCTTGGAGAACCGTGGTTTCACCTGACGTGCAAACAACCTTGTTGCTCTTGATATGCTTAGCCAGAGATCCAAGTAATTTAGGGATGGAAGGGTTTCTTTCCTAAACTATGCTTTATACGATTTTTTTTTCCCAGTTCCAAGGGGCTGCATTAAAATATCTTATTATTGATAAGTGGGTGATACTGGAATATCTCCACTAAATTGGAAAGATTCCAAGGTATCATTAAGTTCTCACTGCATTTTAACAGCTTTCATGCTTTCAGGGCTTTTCACGTTTAATTAGTAACACCTAAAACTTAAAATCTGTTAAACTTCATTACTCTCCCTGTGACCTCTGTGCCTTAAAATTGATTTCCCAGTGGCACGAAAGCAAAGGAGATTTGATCAAGGTCAGAATGAATCAAAACAATAGAAGCTCAGACAATCGCCTCTAGAGCCTTGGCACTGACACAAGTAAATAACATTGCTCTATGTTTACCCCTTCATTCAGTCCAGATGGGTTGTTCTCCTTATATTGCAGTCATCACCCTATATCAATACAAAGCCCTGAATGATATTTCTGTAGCATGTTGCTTTAATGAAGCTGTCCTAGAGTGGCTGTACTAGTGGTTTTGAAGTTGCCTCTGGGTCTCTCATGTGGTTAGGGTTACAGATGTCTTCTGTGGTATCTCTTTCTCTATCAGTCATCATTTCATTCTCATGCCTTCCAGATTTCCAGATACCTCCTGCCTGTGTCTGCTTGGCGGAAGGCTCCCTGTAAAGCCCTCCCATGTATTACAAAAAGATCTGCTTCTGCTTCACATAATGCAATGTACGCTTTACAAAAAAGTAGGAACTGACAGTCAGATTATTGATCAGTGCCAGCAATCCTGGCTCCTCTGTGTCTAACCCAACACCCCCTGAAAACAAGTCATGGACTTGTTCAGAGACTTTGGAGCTGATGAAAGCTAAGGTCAGGAGCAGGACTCCACCAGGCAGAGCCCCGGGAGGAACTTCTCGTCTGCTCTTCTAATTAGAGTCAGTCACAGCCTGTAGCGTTCCTGCATCTCGAGCCATGACTCTTGAGAAAAGCTTTTGTATGTTCAACGTTCTGTGCTTCAGGACGGATTCAGCTCATTTGCAAACCTGCCCAAGCAAGTATATGGGCAATCATTTCAAGATGGGAAGTCCAAGGTAGTGAGTACTTCTTCCCATCATTCTCATCTGCCTGCGGGAAGTGAAGTTCAGCAGAGTAACTTCTAAGAGTTTTGTTGACTCCCTTAAAAAAAACCAAACATCTAGCACATTATCAGAAGGAAGGATAAAAGCCGGGATTTGAGAATCAAAGTTCAAGACTCAGCCTTGACCTTCCAGTGCAACATGGGACAAAACATTTAGTGTACCTTCACAGCGTAGAAAATAATACAGACACACCTTGGGTGCACTAATGTGGATCCAAGCTGCTAAGTTCATAAAGAGAGTTGTGTGTATCCAGGCGGGAGTTACAAGCTCACCTGGCTCTGCTCCCCTGCTATTGTGGCTCATTAAAAATCACATTAATCTTAACATAAAATTAACAATTAATGCTAACATCTTTGCTAGTTTTCATACAGACATAGCCTTATCCACATGTCTAGACAGCATTTGAAACCTGGGAAGAAAATCTTTCTAACCTGATCCTGACACAAACCCTTAGTTCCTGTTTCTGCCTTCATTCCCTCCAGTGATTCAGACTTTGAGGGTACCAGGGACAGTTTTTAGTCAGTTTTTAAGGCTGAGCCGATAATTAGACCAACCCCAAAAGCTGGCAGCAAGTAAAACTGCTGGACAAAATCAAAAAGAAAGGCACAATGTCCAGGGACAACCAGTAGCATCAGCCCCCAGGAGTTCCTGATACAGACGGAGAACACGCTGCAAGCTGGTCTCAAGGTGTTTCCTTTCCGAAGCGCTGTTTAAAGAGCTGAGTAACCTCAGGACTTTGCATTGGGCTCTGCCCTGGCATGAGCAGGCGGCCGGGGTATAACTCAGCGCAAAATATGACCCGGCCTAGCACAGCCCGACTCTGGCAGGGCTATGGCAGAGCCGCAGAGCCTGTGTGAAAACGTCCTCAGTCAGCCTCATAAAACGTTGTAGTCTGCAGCTGAGAAGGGATAAATTAAACTAACAAGCGTGACAGCTATTTAAAAATACGAAATCATATTTCACAGAGTAAAACAACATCTGAGGCCCCAGAGAGTCTGCGCTTTGTATTTTTAACAGTCCTTTCACTGCAACAACACTCTCCCCTCCACTCAGCTGAAGCAAAGACCCCTAGTTCAAACACTTCCCCGCTGCTCTTTCCTGGCCTGCTTTCCTTCAGCTCTCATCTCTACTATCACTTTCTATACCACAGCATACCATACAATACTATACTTTCTATACTATATCTTTCTTCTGCAAGCACAAGGTCTTGCTAGGAGCTAGTGAAGCGGACAGTGGCTCCATGTCCTGCAGCAGAGCTGTCACCAGAGGCTGCAGGCCATGTGTGGATGTGCTGGTGGACAGACGCTTGGGGAGCAGAGAGGTGACTCCAGAGCCCGCAAGGAACCATCTGCCCAGGGCATGGGAAAGGCTTGCTTGGAAAGACTGGCACAGGCTTGGAGCATGTTTTGGGGTCAGAACAGTGGGAGTAAGAGGTTCCAATCCTCCTCGGCACTCCCGTGGTTCAGTGTCCCCATCACCCTTCTAGGAGGGGAATCTGGGTACTTTAAAAACACCAAGACACCCAAGTCCATCTGTGTTGCCTATAGAGTTCTGATGCTATAAGGAGAACTAAAAGCAACTGAGCAAGAATGATATCAAAAGTAGCTTTGAAGCAAAGTGTCAATGTTCATTAATGTCTAACTTCTTTAAAGAAGGGGACATTTCAGAATAAATTCATTGCACAGTCACACAATCTGTGGCAGGGGTACATCGATGAAAAAGAGTACAGAATGGGACCAGCCAACCCATGATGAACGTTCGTTCAGTTGCATATTTCTAGGTAGTGAAACAGGATTATTCCCTAGGGACCTTCAAGAGAAAAGAGAGGATATTAACATTTCATAAGGCCACACTGGAGCACTTGTCAGTCCAGCTTTTCACCGGGTGGCAGCTATGTAAGCATGGAGGGGGGGGGGGGCATGGTTTATTCCTACACTTAAACCTAAAGCTGCTCTCCAAATCAGAAGCTGATTACTTTCTTTAAGTTGCAGTAGAGCTGCAAAGCTGAGTATTTCTCTGTGACATATCCTGTATATTTTCAATGCGATGCACAGAGCCCCCAAGGTATGGTTAAAATGGAAGTTTTGATGAGGATATTGCATTTACCTTACATTCTTCTCTGAATAATAAAAAGCAAGCTTTTTTTGACTGTTAAGCTGAAGAGGATTTGAAGTGAAGGTGCTCATGAGCCCACTTGACATTACCACCTCCCCCCACAGTGGAGAACAGAAAGAGCAGACCCTGGAAGCCCAAAACAAGGCAGTCTTCACCTCAATTTGGAGCAGGTGAGCATCAAAAGTGACATCATGGTGCAGCTGAGCAGAAACAGAGCTGCCCCCAGCCAGCTACTTTCTGCAAGCATCCTCACCCTGCCCTCAGCTGAGGAGCATGTTTTTTCAGAAGCAAACCCTGATGCTTGGTCTCATGACAGTCTGCACGTGATCCGAAATAGAGCTAAGCAGCGCGTTACAAGCCTAAGCCAACTACAGCATAGCTTTCTGTAAAGCCTCATCACAAAATTTTTCATTAACCATGTCTGCTTTTGATGAAAAATAGCTCCATAATTGTGATATGATTTTTCATGGGAAACTTTGTGATTTTTTTTTCTATTTCTCAAAAAGTAAAACTGAAAAAAAATTGCAATCAAAGGCTTTGACCTGTAATGTTTTGGAATTAAAAAGTCAAAGTCTTTCATTCTTTTTGGAAAAAAAAAATCAGAAATCAAGCCAAACAGTCTAGTCACATCAGGAACATTTTCATACCCCTCCCTCCATGTGTGTATTTGAAAGTAAAAAAGCTTAATTTTCTCATGCATTTTGAAGTTATTTCCTGCTTTTTTTTTTTTTTTTTTTTGAGGACCACTTGCATCCCTAACCCTTAAATTCTTATTTACTTCTCCCACTCTGCACTGGAGGAGCATTTTCAAAAGCTGCCAAGGGATTTAGCTGGATATTGCCAGTGCAGATTTGCCAACCTTGAAGGTTTGCTCTCAACTTCCCTGCAAAAAGAAAACAACCAGAGCATCATTTGGTCAAGGCAAAGCAGTACCAGAAATGGTATAAATGATAAATGTGTAAAGGCTCTCCTAATCAAGGATTTTGATCCGTGGGGTCAAAAATGCCATTTGTTCCAGAGAAGATCATGAATTGGGGTCACAAAGAATAACTGGGTCTAATGGGAAACGCCTTCATCAGCATGAGCTGTGGGAGGCCTCGGACAACTTAAGCTTGCAGCACTGCAGCCAGCAGAGCAGCTCTTATAGCAAAAACAAAAAAACCCAACACCTGAATGGCAAATATCCTCAGAACAAAGGACAAAAGAGCAGTGTGTCTCACAATAGCTAGACTCACAGGTAGACATCTCATTTTTCAGAAACATTGGGTATCTAGCAGCTCTCTTTTTGAGTGTGCATCTGGATTTCTGTACACCGGTCTGTCCACAGACTACCCTTGTTCTTGGATGTGAAACAAATGGATCTGAGTTGTGCAGACCTTCACACATCAGATTAAACTGCGCTTGTAAACATGGTACGTTTTCTGCTGGGACAGGGTGCCTGCCAGCCGTCTGAGTATTGGTCTGTCTCAGACCTGCCCTTCTGTCCTTGCCGTGCCTTAAAGTCAGAACCCTCAGGGTGTGTTTAAACTTTCGAGTTTTACTGAACTGGCACTTTCAGATGCAATCTGATTCAATACTTGTAATGGACAAAATTAGTAAATAATAATAGAATTTATTATTAGTAGTAAAGAGAGTTTATTATTTTTAGTAAAGAGAGTTTATGAAACTTCATTCTTTGAAAATTTTAAGGCTTTCTTTTATCTTGGCAGGGAAGGATGATTATTCCCTTGCTGAACAGGTGACTTTGCTTTGAGTTAGGAATAGCTCCTCCAGAGCTAAAAAAATATTAGTAAATGTCATGCACACCCGCGTTCATAGACACGCTGCATTTTATCAAGGGAATATTTATTTTTCTGCTCATTTTTCTCTCTGCCCTGTTTTTCACCCCTTTTTCTGTTTTTCTTTACTCCCCATTTTGATTCTCTTCACAGCAAAATTTTCCCCAGCCTCTCATGCCTTACTCTTCGGGGGCAAAGGGGGTGTAATTAGTCAAATTTATCCATCCCAGCGAGAAGATGCTCAAGTGGCATTCAGTGTTGTTATTAAAATCCTAGACTTTATCAGTAGTCACCCCTGGTGAAAGAAGCCGTTGATTTCTTTGGTAAAACGGACACAGGTCAGGAAAGGTTACACTAAAAGGTATGTTTGTCTGTCAGTTAGCCAAAAGCAGTGAACACCCAAACGATACAGCTTTTCAGACAGACTTGCCCTTTCTTTATGGGTTGACTTATAAAATGTCATCAGCGAGCCAGGCTATAAAGATATGTATTACCTAATTTTTTTTTCTTTTTTCAGAATTAAGGAAATTTCAAACATGGATAATGTGAATCCCTCACAGTTTCAATTAGTAATTAGTTAATAAGAAGGGTAGGCAGGGAAGGGAAGACAGGGTTTAATGTGCTTCTGACTCTGATTTAAAATGGAACGGTGCCCCTGTCTCAGAATTACATTGGTAGTGCTTGCAGAGGAGTTAAATTGAATTACTTATCTGATTTGTCCAAACAACTCCAAAAGCTGCTAAAAAGCAGCAGTCAGGAGCATGATCCCACAGTGCTTTATCAAAAGGATTTGCTATTGTGTTTGTGAGAGAGGCTGTGGGAGTTCTCTTTATCAAAAATAAGCTAACAAGGTTTTATTGAAAGCTGGCAGCTTGAATGATAAAAAGGCTAGAAAAAAAGTCTGTGATCCTTCTGGCATTAATCATTTAAAAACATGAATTCTGAACCAAAGGAAAATTTGATACTCATGTAGGTATCATCACTATACTACCTCAGTTTCTCTGAAATGCCCTGATTTTCACAGAAGAAGTGTCAATGACTGGAAGCCATATAAGGCTCCTTGTGCCTTTGCCCTTCCAACAGGGCCTGACTGGGACAAGGTCAGGTTATTTCTTCACCTTAGAAATCACCTCTGCTTGATAACTTTCTGAAACCCCTTGTATTCAGAGTATGTTCTTTGGACTGTCCCAGGTCATGCCAGCAACATTGAAAGAGCTCCAGAGCTAGGAAAACATGACCTTGATCTGTCAGCCACTAATCTGAATGATGAATAAGCCCTGACTCTAGCCCTGAATATCCAGTGTGCTCAGTGTTTGGGATCTTGTTTTCCTCTCCATTTCTGTTTTGGGAATCAAGCATGTCAGGAGCATCATGGAACGATTTGAAAATTCTAGGAGCCCCCAGTGCAGTCCTAGTTCATGTAGGCATCTGTCCACCCAGCGCGTATTCAAACACATACTCCAAACCTTTCGATACTCGCCATCACTGGTGGCGTAGAGCAGGTAGGACTTTTCAAGCACCGTAACTAAGCTAAAAGTGTTTTTAGGCCTGGTGTTCCTATGCATTATTTCTGTTATTGCTAAGGTATGGATGTTGCTGAGAGATGGATCCACTTTACAAAGAGCAAACAGTGATGAAGGGAGATGAATATCCTTTCTATCACATGGCAGCATGGTGGAGGCACCTTGAATTAAGAAAGAACCAGTTGTGATAGAGTCACACAACCCTCTTCCCAAGTCTGAGTGGAAAGAGCAAGCTTTCAGCACAAGACAACCTGCAGGGACTGTTGATGCTGCTGATCTAAGTTGCTGGACATTGCAGCGAAACCTTTGCTGGCCCATCCTGCTTGACCCAGGTGTGATCAGCCCTTCCCCATCGACACAAGCAGTCACACAGGGCAAGGCATGGTCCTGATGAGAGCTGGGGAGTGGTCACCTCCTGGAGATGTGTCCACAGCTGCTCCTCAGTGGCATAAACACAAGGAATGAACGACTTGCATATGGATTACATATATATGCACATATGTATGCATGCATACACACACACAAATGGCATGTCTGTGAGTTATGAGGTGTTAAATCCCTTGAAGAACTCAGATGACTTCATAAACCACAAAAATGGTGACCTAATGAGAAATATTCGTACATTTATATACTCTATGGGTGTAAGGATCCCCAATACCTTCTAATTTCTTCTTTGGAGACTTCTAGAAGTTATTCTTGTCTGCTATCTTATGTGCAAACTATCTCACACAGTTTCAGCTTCTCCTTGAATTTTCCCTGGGAGCAAAATCCCTCTGTGTTGCAGTGTGGCAATCTCATCAATCCTATGCTCAGACCTGGTCTATAATGTTTTCTGAATCAATCACTTTATGAGAAAGGTTGCAGCAAAGTCAGTATTTTGATTCCTTGACATTGCTGGTGGTAATTCTTCATTTTGTGATCATCTTAGTGCCGAGGAACTTCATGTTAAGCTGAAATTAAAACACAGAGCAAACAGCATTAACCATCCTGAAATTCATCTTAATACAATTCCTCACTTACAACCAAAAGCTGAGAGAGGAGTCACAATATCTCATTTAGCAAGACACCCAGTCCTGAGAACAGAGAATTTACCACAGCCCTCAGGAAGCTCTTCCAATATCAAATCAGCAGAAGATATCTGCATTTCAATTCCAGTTCAGCTTTTTCCTGACTTCAGCTTGCAACCACTGGACCCTGTTGGACTTATGTCTATAAGATTTAAGAGGGCTGAACCTTTGTATATCTGTTCCCTGTACAGGCAGCTGTAGTCTATGAGCACAACACTCCTTAATCTTTTTGATGAGGAAACTGGAATAATTTAAGGTATCCTAGAAATGCATGCATTAAATAGCAAAATCAAACCCTGGAGAATTTGGAAGTATACTGCTGAGGTTGCTTAATATTGAATCTCATATATTCAGTGTGTACATAAATATGTATATTTTAAAGTTTAAGCAATTAAAATACCAAACACATTGAAAGTGAAAGCAAATTCAATTCCACAGGCTTTTCTTTTCTTACATTATGATTCATTTTGTTTTGTTATATACTTTTTGTTCTTGTCGAGTGTTTCAAGAAGCCTTAAAAACTTATTTTCAGTAGGCGCTGTTAGATGAAACACAGCTGCACAGAGACCAGATGATTCGACACCTCGTAGCTGCTTGGGGCAGGATGAGAAGAGACCTGCAGAGAAAGCTTGAGCGCTCATTCAAGGACAGTGCATGTGTGCTTTCTCTAAGGCCTCTAAAATCAGAGCCTGAATTGATCTTCAGCCGTCATGTCACTGTTGAGATGTCTCCCAAATTTCTTGATATCTTGTCGTGGTGTTTTTCTCGTGGTGATGTTTTTTAATCAAGACAGGTCGTTGCCCATGTTGGATCTCCTAGCAGCAGATTAGAGCTGGTCTGTGTGTACTGACTTTTTTAACCTCTGATACAACTTATACCACCCTCCCTCTGTCACCCGCTGTTCACCTGGGTATAACACTCCCAAGTTTCCGGAGGGGGGTCTTGCCCTGCCACTCCATTTTCGTTGGTGAGCCATGTTGACTCATGAAGCTTTTATAGAATGTATGAAGAGCTATCAATAAGAAGTAACTCAGCTTTCATGCCAAATACTGAAAGACAGCATTTCTCTGCCAAGATCAACAGATTACAACAAATTGGAGTTTATAGAATGTATTGTTTTGAAGAGATAAAGATCCAAGAGAAACCAAGGTTGTCTTTCAAAACCAAAGCCCTCTTTGATTCAGGTTTGCTCTGTTGTCCTTTTCTCTCTGCTCATGAAAGGAGGTTGCTTTCACTAATATCCCTCCATTTTTTATTTTTTTTTTTTTTAGTTTTCAGTCAACTCTATTTTTATTCTAGCTCTGTCTAAAGCTGCTCATTTCGAGGGTCTAGTCTAAACTACACAGAATAAGGTAAGGCTCTGAACACTAAAGGGGAATCCGGTCATTCTTGGCCATGAAAGGAACCTGATTGCTTGTTGGCATATACTGATACACATCCCTTAGCTTTGACGGCCATTCAAAATTATCAGTTTACAACTGAATAGAATAAAAATATGTCAGAAAAATGAAAATATCACTGAACAGTTCTAGAGCAGTTACTGCCTTCAGAGCTAAAGATTCCCAGAAGTGAACACATTGCTCATACATTTATCCTTAGTAATATCTGGGGAGTTGAGGTTTCTTACATGATTTGCCATGTGCTCAGCACTGTAATTGGTTAATTGCATTTCTTCATTGGTTATTCCACAAACCACTGTGATTTGAAAATCATAGTGCCAGAAGTGATAAGGTCATTTTCAAGCGAATTCTGGGAAGCAAAAGCCCCAAACTGGAACATACTGATAAAAATACACCAGTCTAGTATCATGTATTTTCAACTACTACAACTTCTCCCGAAGTTTTTTTCTGTGTTCTGAGAAATGCCTTAGGACATTGTAACACTTCTCTACGTGGCATAATTCCTGTTTGCAACAGCGAAGAGCTATACAAAATCAATGAAAGACCTTCGAATCCAAGCCAAGCAGTTGTCAACGTGTCCATACTCTAGTTGAAATCCCTTGAGTGACAGGAATGTGACACCCCTTTTGAACTCATTTCCAGTTATTTTTGTTTGTAAATAGTCTGAGGCCATTAATTACCAGAGCTGGACCACTGCTCCACTAGGCTATTTCTCTTTGAAGTGGATTACAAAGCCATTTGCTCTAATTTCATTCCGTATGTGTTCCTGCTCTGAATTGCATGCTAGTTTTGGGGACTGAGGAACTTCATCATCTGGTTTCATGTCAAAACCATCTGAAGTCACAGAGTTCTGCACAGAATTGATGTGGAGCCACAAACTGTCCACATTCACTGCAGATTGGCCCAAGCATGTTTGTTTGAGAAAGAGTGGGAACTGGAGCAAAGCCATTGGGGAAACCGAGCTAAGTTTCAAATAAAAGTCAAAACCAGGCAAATCTTGCACGATTTCAAGTTTTATTGCCAGCATCCTTAGAAATCTTTTCCCTATCTTTTGAACCAAAAATCAGAAGCTAGCACACAGTGGTCTTCAGAAGGGCAAGCAGAAGATCAACTGAGACAGGGAAATGTGCCAAATTGCGCTTATAACAGCCTGAAGCTCTATATTATTAATCTAGTGTACACATGCTTTTTATATGTTTGCTTTTCCAAACAGCCACACATGCAGAGTAGTGGACCTGATATATCATTTCCTGTATTCGAATATTCAAGCCTAAAGTAATCACAAATAGAGCCAGAAAACAGAAGAAGATGCTCTCATTTATCTGGCCAATCACAAAATTAGCCAATGTGGCCTGGGTGCTAAATATCAGAGACTGGGTATAACAACTCTTAGTCTTGCAAAAACATTTTCTGAAAAGGCAGTTCCACAAAAAAAAAAATCAGTTTGACTTTTGATAAAATAATATATCTGAGAAAACCACCATCTGTAGGAAGAAATAAAAAAAAAAAAAAAAAAAGGAAAATAATATTTTTTGTTAAACCTGCTTTGCCTAATTTTCACTCATCAAAACAGAATTAATTTTGGACGGAGTTGATATGGTATATATTTTAAATTATTTTGAAGAAAAAAATATTAAAGATAAATATATTTTCAATAATAAATTATTTTATGTTCTTTATGGGCTCCATTTTCTATTTCATACCTGCAGGAGTCTGTGCCCTTCTGGAGGGGCAGCTGAAGGCCAGGTGAGCCATAAGAGATACCTCAAAGACACATGGTGCACGTGGTCTAAAAGGACAGCATTTAAGCAGCTGAACTGCCACCTGTTCATCAAACGCGAAGTCCATTGGAGCCAATGCAGAAATTTATAAGAAAAGGGATGTATAAAAGTTGTCATTTACTTAAATTTATCCTAACTGGTTTAATTTAAAAATAAGTTTTAAAATGCCACAAAACTATATTTTGCAGAAAATTGATACAAAACAAATACCTCTCCCGCTTCCCAAACTTTTAATAAAGGAACAGGTTGTTGAAGTGTTGGAAATGCAGTGTTAAAGTTTAAACTTCCTAGACACAGATATGTGCAAGGAAGCATGTAACTGATATTATGGCTGTGCCAAACCAGCTGGAATTTGCTTTGAAAGGAAGCAGATCTTTCACAAGTGCTGAGATTCAAACCTAATAGAGAGTTTGGGCTCCTGATGCTCATTTGGGCTCCTAAATTCTTTCTGAGACCAATGGGAATAAATCATTGATCCCATGCCCATGTGATCTCTGGACGCCACCGATATGTCTGTATGTCTTCACTCCATGGGGGTAGCCACCCAAAAAGTGACAGTTCCAAGTATTTTTCAAAATCTCATCTAATCACTGACACTTACTTCCAGGAATAGGGAATATAATCAGCATATTCTCCTCCACTTTTTAACTATCTTGGCTGGTCATTTCACTAGTGCAGGTCATCCTAAAGCTTCTCCAGAAATATTTTATAGCTCTAGGGGACTCAGACCACATTGTGAAGTCTCACACGTGCTTGTGGATTTGCAACTCATGAGTTTGAGCTGCTGAGTTTGATCTGAAGTGAAATTCTACCCAACATCAGCTGCATCTGGTGTCAAAATTGTGAAGCCCCCCCAAGTTTCTGCATGCTATTCGTGGAAACAAATTAGACACTACTATCCACTTGAGTGTTAACCAACATTCAAGTTCAAAATAAAAATTTTAAACTTGGGACAAATTCAGTTTTTCCAGGTTTGATTTTCTTCAGATTTCTTCTGCAACTAAATCAGAGATCCACTACCCATGAACACCTGTGTGTCTCCTGCTGAGCAACCGCCAGTACTACGTAGTGGTAAATTAGTCTTGGCATTTTACAGCGTTCACTAATTATAAGCACATCTGTTGAACAGCAGTTACAGCCAGGTTGTGAAGGGATGAAAATCGGAATGTCAACGTGTTTGATGCATGTGTTTGTTTCCCCTTAGAGTGAGGGTGGGATAAACACTACTTTAAATATCTGTAATCTTCATTGCTCTTCCAAACAAATGTACATGCTCTCTCAGCTCCCCTGGAGAACATAATTGGAATGTAGAAGACTCTCAAGGAAGAAGAACAAGCTTAAGGGCTAACTTTTTTGTGAATCTCCTTGTGCCTATTAAAATTGATTTAAAATAAAAATAAAATTCAGAGAAGGAAACTGATCTGACGTCCACACATAGGCCTTGCACCTGGGATCAGGGGGAAATAGCTGTCACTGCAACATCATCAGTGCCTGGATGTGTGTGTCTTCACGCTTCGTACAGTCAAGGTCCATGCGTGGCTCTATGTGGTGTCCCCTTTCAACTTGTGAACTCTGACTTGAGTCCAACCTCACATTTCTGGCATTGCGAGAGAACTGCCTCATTCAGAAACAAGTTCATGAGATGGAGACATTTTGTTGTTTATCTATTTTAGCAAGGAATGCAGTGAGAGTAAAGAGAATTCTCTTTTGTTTACACAGTTTTGCTTCATTCATGGCAAAGGATCTCAGGAATAAGATCTCTGACTCCCTGACTGTGTTTCATATTCAGACAAATATGACTTTATATTTGATACAGACAGTGAGAAAGAACTACTTAGAGAACTAAAATCCTGTATCCTCAACTTTTCGTATTAATTTGGGTGAGAAAAAAATAATCCTGGATTTTGTAAAATTGTACTGGTCTCACAATCAAGTAAGAAACTTGACCACAAGCTATCTTCATTCCAGCTTCAGCCTCTTGTGGGACCACTGCTGCCTTCACACGAGTCCCTCCTTGACCGGCATCCTCTTCGTCTCCCTTTGCATGTCCCCTCATAGCAAGATAAAAGTTATTAGTGTAAGACTTGACCTTGTGAGAAGTCCTAGGCCAAATCCACCTCACGGATTCATCACTTCTTGCATTCATATATACAGGGGAGCGTTTAGTGATCGACAGAAGCTGCTTCAACCTCTCAAGCCTTGCAGCTTTCTTTGGATATCACTGGTCCAGAGCATCCAGCAGTTGGAGGCCAAGGGTGGAGGAGCGGCAATTTGTTCTCAGGCCACTGATAGCTTCAGCAGGATATTTGCCAGTTAATTCAGATATCCCAGAGTCATTCAGTCATTGCAAGGATAAGGTAAGCCCATTTATCCCCTCTCACAAATACTTGGAGCCTAGGTTGAGCTGAAGCTCTGAGATACATTGGCACCTTATCGGAACGGAGCTTTTGCTGAAAGAAACCTTAAACATGGCATGAGTGGCAGAAGACAAGGAATCTCTTGTGAAAATGTTTTTTAGCAGAAAGCTGCATCACTGTTGCAACATGCATCTCTTCAGTAAAACAGGTCTGATTCATACCTCTGCAGAGGAGATAAAAGATGTGTGGAAACCATAAAAACACTAATCCAGCATGCAAAGCTGGCAGAGCTGCTGATCTTCGTGGAGTATTATAATGTCTTTCTTGATCTTCCAGGAATGCTATGGAACCAAATACACCTTTAAATAACCTCAGCATATAAATATGTATCTAAAATATCTTTCCTAAAGATGCTTCTGCAAAACAGCACTAGAAGAAGCCACAACGCAGGACTTACTGTCACATTCTTGGTTTTAGTAGCCTTAGCCATATCTTGGTCCTTCACAAGTGTAATGGTAAGGAGGCAGAAATGCCTATAACAGCGAACACAAAGAGAGACGCCGATAGGGTAAGTCTCTTCCCATAAGTGCATACACCTGAGGGGCTTTTGGAGCCATTTGATGTCATAAAAAGGCTAGAAGAAGCTATCAGGATCTAGATTCGAGATCCGGCTAGCGGACAACACCACGGATGGGAGCACTTTGGTGTCTCGTTGCCCCAGAATGTGAGCCAACCAAAGATACAGGCACACAGGCCAGTCACACAGAGATCATTACATACACAAATGCACACACAGAAATGCACGCACACACACATGTAGCAGTTGCTACCTCTCCAAGGTCTGTCTGGCAACACTGAGGGTGACCTTCATTACAAAGTCTCTTTGGAGGTCTCATATATAGCTTGCAGTGCTTGGACTTCAGAGTCCTTAGCTTGCTATGATATTTATTGCAGACATCTCTGCATGTGAGACAGGTTTTTATTAATCTTAAATTATAGCAGCCTTAATTGCGTGTCTTGCTCCCCATCTCTAGACTCATGTAAACTGCACTTTAGATCAGTCCAATCTCACCTTTGGCCCTTCACAAATACCAAGCACATAAACTCTTGCTCAGGAAGTCTGTCTGTGCACACACAGCTGGCATGACCTTGGTTTGCTCCATTTTTCTCTTGGTCACGAGCTCATCTTCACCCATTAGGCAGAGACCTACTAGAAAACATAACATCGAACATTTTTAGGAAAAAACAAAGGTATTTTACTGGTGTCATCCCAAAGCTGACTGTGCAGCTGAGTCAGCACAGAGGAGTGGAGGGTGATTTGCTGTGGCTGGACTCCTGCATTCCTGTCCAGCACCAAATCAACAGTGCAGAGCAGAGGAGAAGCAGGAGCGTTTATTTAAAATCATAAGGCAGTACTTGTCAACATCAGAGCATTCATGACCAAAGCCGTTTCTGCTTAGTATGGTACTTAAAAGTGTTAAGAAACTTAAGCATTTAAGCATTTGTTTTTATGAGTGAGATACCATCCTGAATTGCTCAGTAAGGTGGAAAAAAATCATGAGGGCATCAGGCACTGCAGGGAGGAGAAAAAAACAGCGCTCAGCACTGCCCCTGTCCTTGTGCTGCAGTCAGGCACTACGGTTTTCCCCCCACAAAATTTGAAGGCTGTTTTCAAGTTCTTGATACTGAAGGCCGACACACTGGTATGAAAATCTGTTCACAAGAACATTCATGGCAGTGCTGTTGGACACTCCTTTAAGACAGGTATTCGTCCTCCCACCAAGAATCTTTCTGGCAAAGCCAACCTCGCCTTCTTTTCAAAAGCCTTTTAATAAGCTCAAGCTGCAAACATGTCAGGGCAGCTGAGGGGTGCTACCCCTCCTTCTGAAGCTGTTTGTAAAATAAAGGATTTTCCACTCTTACCATAATTCCAGGTAAAAGGGAGAAAATGCATTTAATGTGTTCAGGAAATGAGTAATCACTGCCAGGAAGTGGAAAGCACATATATGTAGAGTTACACTCTGGAAATGGTGTCACTGTGCTCAGCACGTGGATGCAGGAGGAGGTGAGCCCGCGAATGAGGCCATGAGGGAAAGCCTGTCACCTCCTAATTTGTGAAAACGTCTGATGCCTTCTCAGCGTTTCCCCCTAAATTAGATTTCCTTCTTTCTTTAATTCTTGCATTATTTTTCTTTCTCTCCCTCTTTCACCCTTCCTTTCCCTCTTCCTTCCTCTCAGTTCAAAGCCACCAACCCTGTAAAAGTTTATGTCTGTGAGCACCATGCTCACATGTGCAGATAAAGTCATCCCCAAGCTTTGGTGCTTGCAAGAGTTGAACCTGAAGTGTTAAAGCACACTTTCCAATTAGCCATTCCCTTGATAACAGATGGTCCAATCTCCACTCTAAGATTGTCTTTCACTCTGTCTGACCCAGCAAAAAAAAAAACAAATGTTCATAAACTGCAGTCTTTGGTATCCCAACATGTCCATTTTTGGCTGTAAATCTGGAGTGCGTGCTGTTATCTGAGACTTGTAACAGTCATATGCAATGTAGAGAGATGTGTTTGCTGACTTGGGGGAAACTAAACAACACCAGTTCTCCCTTTGACACCTTCAGCTCCTTCTCTGCCAGTATTTTCAGTGTGTATCTGGATACTGCACTACAGTATCCACAGTAAGTGTACCAAGGCCAAGCCATAGCAATGACATACAATAAAGGCCATGGAAGTTGTATGGTAGTTGAATGGGAAGGGGCTCTCTGTGTAACACACCGGAATTTGGATATCAGAATTTGGCTTCTTTATATTGGCATTAGCACTGCATCAAGGATAGGAGAGCAAATAAACAAACAAACAAAACCCCCTAATCCAGAGCCCACAGAAGCTATTGGAAGTTATACTTTGAAAATTTTGTTAACATTTTGAAGTTAATGAATTATGTGGAGTCTAGCAATATGAGGCTTGGATGTCTGGAGGAAACCAAGCTTCCCCAGCATTCGCTCCAAGGAGCTCCTAAGGGATGGCGACCACCCATTGCTGTCGTAAAGAGAATAGGGAGATTGCTCAGAATGGGGGCCTGGCCCTCCTGATTTCATGAGGAAAAGCCTGGACTTGCTATTTTTGATAAAGTTGTTAATTCTGTTAATAAAAAGCATGTAATAAGAATGCCTTTTGTATACCCTATGAAATCTTTGTGCCCTGCTTCAAAATAATACATGATTTGCTCTTAAAAAGTTCATAAAATAGACAAGTGTTCAGGTTTCACTGACACTAAAAAATGTTTTTTCAGAGGCATTATTTTTTGCAGGGCAGGGGGAAGGGGATTTTCTAATCTGTTTATCCTAGGATTAATATTAGGGTGAGTTAGTTTTTCCCAGTTTCAGCAGAGCATGAGGAGGAAAACAAAACAAAACTTATTTTCAGGAATGTTTACCAATGGGTTCTGGTCATGACTTGTGTTTTGAAACTTGGGAGGCCAGTTTTTGAGCCTCACTGTTAGTGTTTATCTTTAGGATTAGGAATTATTGAGTTAGGTTCATTAAAATAGCTGGGTTTTGTCCTTCGAAAATTTAAGAAAACATGGTGTAAGCCTTGGAAGCCAGGTCTCTTTCTGAGCAACAACAGACTCATTCAGCTATAAGCATATGGCAGGCTTTGTTTTAGAAACCCATGTTAAAATAAAAGTAACACTCCCCATTCCAGCAGACTCTTCAGCTGTACTCTCAGGGATTTAAGCTGCTCTCAATAACTCCAGTTTAAAGCCCTGAGAAATCTATTGAGATCCTAGTAGATCCCATAGTGTAACAGTGATGGGGGTCAGGTCTTCCCTGAATTTAATGGTCAGTTACCAGCTCAAAGGCAAAAAAAGAAAGAAAAAAAGAAAAAAGAAGAAAGAATGAAAAAAAAAAAAAGCATTATAGACAGAAAAAGGCTGGTAGAGGGTTTCTCTGAACTTTATGAGCAGAGTTATGGATGAAGATACTGAAATACTTGCACAGAAAAGCTTGAGGAGAGACTGCTTCCAGATGTCAGAAAGAGGATGTCCGCGAGGGAATGCATGAAGAGGCGATGAGGTTGCCCTGCCCCAAAGAGCCACCTCGCAAAGGGCAGACGGCATTCTGCCCTGAGGTAGCCTTGGGACAAAGGCTCCTTGGGAAGCAAACCCTCCTGCTTCAGCTGTCCCACTGCCTTGCAGCAGTCCCTGCAGCTCTGTGCTCACTGTGTGGTGGGATCTTCGCATTTTCATCCTCAGCAGGCCCAGTTCTGCCTTCAGCCACTTTAATGCAACCGAATTCAAAGCAGCTGCCCCATTATAACACAGACTAGGACTCTCCCCAACTTGTCTATGTGTGGTTGCACTCACAAATGTCCCATTAATTGGGAACAGTCCCTTGTGGGTTTTCATTTCAAGAGGAGTTTTAGAAGTTTGGGTCACTGCAAACAAAATCGTGCTTTTCTGTCTTTTGGGTGTTTTACAGCAACTCAACCCTTTTTTTAATCTGCAGCCCAACCAGCTGACTGGAGCTGACAAGAGGACAAGGAATCCATTTTATGACAATTTTCAAGGTTCCAAAATGTGTTTTGGATCTGCCTTGGAGTGAAAACTAAACCTTTTGAACTTTTCATACAGTGAAGCCATGTCAAGACCTTCTTAGTTTGCGAAAGCTTTGGGATCCTCTCCATAGCGCAGCTGGTGAAGAGAGTCTTGCTATTGCCACTGTCAGGTGGCTGGTTATTAGTCTGCAAAGAGCAACTCATTGCCATGTAGATAAACTTCGGTGTCTTCAGGAGCAGATACAAGACAAGTGGGTTCCTGCTGCACCTAAGTGAGACTTCTATAATTTTACTCAGGACAACTACAATTCCTTCTAACACTGGAATGTCCCTTTGAATTTCTGTGGCAGCAAATCAGTGGTGGGTGAAGTGTGCTGCAGATTGAGCACCTCACTTGCCATTTGAGCAGAGACCATGCTGATGTTGATACCACTCTTTTCCACTTTTCCAGTTTCAACACTTATTATAGGGGGACATTGCATGGGAGAACATTGGGCAGTACAGTAAAACAGACAGCCAAAAAAGAAACTGCTTTGCCAGTCTTGAAGACTTGTTTTTTCTCTCTTCCATTTTCCCCCGCCACCTTCTGCCTTCTTTGTTTCAGTCATTCATTGTTTAAGACAGATAAGCTCAATAACAGATGTAAAGTCTGGTCCAGAGGCCAGTAGTGACCCATTCTGTGGTTATTATTCCAGCCCAAGAGCCTGACTTCTTTGGAGCTAATGCCTTATTCGTGCTCAGCGATGTATGTTAGCGCTCACATGCCTCAGACTTGCCAAGCATTCAGTTGATGCTGGATTAGAGCACATGAGATTTTGAAGCGGAGAAGCTATGCCACTGCTTAGTAGCTGTTATTTAAAGCCTTCACTCTACTGAGCATAAGGCTCCTGTCTACCTGTAACTACCTCGCAGATGCATGGAAAGGGTCCACCTTTGGGGAAATTCCTCTCTTGCAGATGGAATACCAATTTTTCCATGAGAATGGGATTTCAGGTAGGGAGAGGAGGCAGAAGAAAATTGGGAAATGTGTTTATTGATCTTCAGAGCAGAGAGGACTCCTCTGAAACATGACTGTACATGTCAGGTACTGTAAAAACACAAAGTTTCTCCCCCAAGAACTTTCAGTCTGAATCAAAAAGAGTAAGAAAAAAATAATTTTTACTATATATCCATATTTTACTAATGGAGAAATAAGACAAGAGAAATTGTGCATTTTAACAAATTTTCGTCTGATTAAGAGAACCTCTTTCCAGGAACCCAGTCAGGTTCAAAGCTTTCTTTCCTACCTAATATCTTTCCAAAAAAATTTCACATAATATTTTTTTCCATTTTGGGTGAGCCCACACTAAATGGCAAAAGCAACCTGCTTTTACGTAAATTACTAGAGTGGACCTGTTGTCAGTTGTTCGAAAGGATATATTGCCTGTTTTTCATTCTTGATGGTATTGGGAAGCCCATGAAGTCCGTGGTTTACCCTGTCTTTATCTGTGTACGTACATTATTATTTATTTTTACTTCACATACAGATTATTTCCATACATGGTTGCTGAGCCAATCTTATACACTAGAACAAGGTAGGTGTGCAGATTTAGAGGCAAACCTGATGCCAAGACAATTAACCACTAAAGTGACTGTCCAGAATTCTTTGGACAATTTGCAGCAGGCAAACAACAGACAAATATCCAACAGTTCTTGCATATGTAGGTTAGTTATTTTCCCACTGTCCATCCATCTTCTTTTGTTCCCGTCTGACATTACTGGAAACCTAGATTTTCTTGGCCACAGAGTACCTAATTTGTATTTGAATATAGCCATTTGTAACAAAGACGACAGATTCATATAAGCATTCAAGGAACTCATACAGTCTTCTTCGATGTTTATATTCACTTATTGTGCTCTACTGTTCTCAAATAATTACATAACTAGCCACAGCCCTTTCAAACAGTCCCTCTACCCACATCAGCCAAGTGTATAAACATTAGTGCTTTATACAGTCATTTTATATGAAATCTGTCTGCAGGGCAGCAGTATGCTGTAGTCTGCATTAATTTTGGGAGGTGATTCATGCAGCAGTTAGGACTCAAAGTGCTTTTGATTTCCTTGCAAACAGTCTGTCCGCCTTCCCTCCTATCTGTATCCCCAGACCTAAGGAAGGCTTGCCCAGTTCAGTCTCAGGCTAATAAATCACTGCGCTGCAAATAACAGGCACTAACAGATCCCAGGCACCTGGACCCCTTAGTCCATAACTCTGGCTACAAAGTCTTCTTTCGTTTCTATTAAACAGATCCAGTTTCAGCTCAAGCACTCCCTTCTTATTTGCTAAGCGGGGCAGAAGCCATAAGGCTGCATTAATATGCTTCTGTGCCTGAGCAGCTTTAACTTATATGCGTCTTGCTATATATGTGTTGCTCAGTATGGGTCATTAGCTTGGGCTCACCCGGCCCTGATCATAAGGGAAGGGAGGCTGAGTCCACCTGCACAAGGCTCAGTGGCCCAAACCGGCAAAATAAAGAAGACCTGAAAATGAGCTTGCTGCACAAAATGTTGAAGGATATCCCAGATCCAATGAGGACAAAGCTGTCTCTTCGGAAAAAGAGAGAGAGAGGGAGAGAGAGAGAGAGAGAGAGAAAGAGAGAAAGAAAAAGAGAAAGAGAGAAAGAAAGAGAAAACTTCAGGCGGTTTTTAAAGCAAGAGCTTGGCTGGATCAGAGAGTGCAGGACAAGGCATGATCTGACTCTCCACCCAGCATCTGAACAGGAAAGGTGGCTGAATGGTCCAGTATAAAAAGAAAAGAAGTGTGTCATCCTGACAAGTCTGTGCTATTCAACTCACACAGTAAAAAATGCCCGGGAGGTTGTGAGCAATTAGGCACTGTGGCAACTAGCAAAAGGCATAAGCATCGTGTAATTCCAGTGTAAGCCCTTTTTAAACATCATTATAAGAGAAACCTGAGCCAACATCTTGGCTTGAGGATTATTTCATGTCTCTTTACCTTTATCCTGTAGCCAGTCACACGGACATTGAAGGGAAGGGAATATTCCAAAGCAACAGCCAGCCTGCTTGACAGGAAAGCTAGGGAAAAAAAAAATTCAAGGAAATCGTGCTGATTTCTCCCAAGGAATGAAGAAATGGACACTTTTTCCTTTCCCTTCACAGACAGGAGGGGAAGTATCCATGTTCTCTGAGTGATGTAAAACTCTGAGCAAAGAAACCTTTTCTAGAAGATGTCTCTTGCTCAGCAACACATCCCGTTATTTTACATCCATGTGCACACATACACACACACGTACATTTTCTGTTTTATTAGAGAACTTTCTGGTTACAATCAAAGGCAGCTCATAAATGTCATATTTCACAAAGCATAATGCGCGGTTCCCTCTTTAGAGCAGTTTTTATGACAAACAGTATACCAGTGTTTGTGTATCATTTCTAGGACTGTAAAATAGCTTTTTACAGCTCTTAGGCTAATATCTGAAAAGTACAGTACATGTTCACATGAAATTCTTTTGCAGTATTTAAAGCATAATATTCCTTTTTAGTCCACTCTCTCTCCTCTCCTTTTTTCGCTTTCTATGCAAAACCATGTGATGAAAAGCTAAGTGCTTTTAAGAGACATACCTTTGGCTTAGAGCCAATCCCCCTCGCTCTCTTTCTTTTTTTTTTTTTTGAGTTTTGCCAGTTGAAGCTGACAGATATCTATAGCAAACAGTTAACATATATAAACATGTCAGATATAAAACAAATATACTTTGAAAGAAAACAGATAGCTGGAATGGCTCATGCTGCAAGACAATGTTGGTGCAATTAGCGGCAGCGGGGTGTGGGGTCCTCAGAGCCAGCTTGGCAGGTCTGTCCAAGGTAGAAGTACCTTTCTTCTTCACCCTGTCAAGGTTTGCATGGATGGCATGGAAAAAAGGCAGGCCCCACTGTCATAGCCACCATCTGGTCTAGATGAAAAGGAAGGATAAGCAGTTTTTTACGATGACCAGTGAGGCACATCTGCAGGGTTGTGTTTCTGGAATACGTTTCATGGGTCAAACAAGCTGAGTTGTTTCTGAGATGCAGCCACTTAGAGGCTGGGTCCTGTCGAGCTGTCGCTGTTTATTTTTGCACAATCATGAACAAACTAGACTGAATTAATTAGTATCAGTAGAGGGAAAATAAGTGGCTGTGTGGTTGGCCATTTTATCCTGCTGAGCGGGACTGGCACCTTTGGATAGTAGGTCAGGGTGGATTTGAGCACCCAAAATGCTCCTGGATGGACCCAGGCTCCTCTGTGCCCTTGTCCAGGGGATCTCCTTCTTGGTGGGTCCTGCAAAACAAGCCAGCACAGACCAGACACCAGGGCGGATCCTTCTCATGCAGCCCTAACAATAGGTTATGAATAGACTAAACAGATAATTAAGCAGATTAATTCAGCTCTCGAGCAGGCTAGGACAGCAATTAAAATGGACTCAGATTCCTCAGGCTGGGAAAGACACTGCTGAAGGGGATGTGATAGTGATCATGAGTAGGATGGAAAATATGAATAGAGAATGACTGTTTGCCATCTCTTCTAATGCGAGAGTTGAGGGGGTCAGATGAAACTGCTTAGTGGCAAGTTCAGAGGGAGGGTAAAAACAAAACAAAGCAAAAGAGGAGCCTTTTTCCCCAGTGTGCAGTTAAGTGGGGGAGTTCTTTTACATGGGAAGTTTTTTAAGGGCCATAGGAAGCCGAGACACTGCTGTGGTGCAGGCGCAGAGCCGCACACCAATGGCTCATCCCTGCTGCCTTTAGCCACAAGGGAAAGCACCAGCACAAGGGAAAGCAGAAAGGTCCAGCTAGCGATACCTGAGTGTCTGGCAGCTGAATTGCCTTCCAGAAATAACAAATGGGAAAGCTGGGGGTTATCCCTCTGATGCCTCCCAGGGCCAGAGCCCAAACCTTTATTCTTTTGTGAGCAGAAGAAAAGAAGGATTAGCAGCAGTGATGGGTGAAATGCAAATAGTTTGCAGACATGGTTCAATTTGGGTGAGTCTAAAATAGATTTGGATTGGAATTTAAGCAGTACACCGATTTCAAAAAATGCCTGTCATGTAAATTCCTTCCCATTATACTGGTGTATCATCAGCTCACTTTTATCTAATTGCTGATTTTTCCTCTAAATGGAAAAAAAAAATATTTGGGCCATGAGAATATTTACAATATTTACATATTTACAATGTGAGTAGTAAAATATTTGTCAGAGAAATATTTGTCACTTGTTCTTTCAATTTTCCCAAAATGCAATATGACTATTAAAAGCTATTTTTTAAAGTAAATTAGATTTCTTCTTCTTCACCCATCCTTCCTTTCTTTCTCCCTCCTTCTTTCCAACCTAATTGCTACATTTTTTTGCTCATTACTCCTTCTCTCATCTTTTTCTGCTACTGAAAAAAAAAGGAAAAGGATGAAAAAAAATTTTTTTTTAATTTGAAGAAACTGATACTCATTTAAAAATGAGCAAAAAGAAAAAAAACTAAAATGGGAAACCAGGTCAATTGCAAGAACAGCTTATTTTGAATGCTTTTCTATCTGAAATCTGAAAAAAAAAGGAAAAAATGTGCAGAAATACGTTGAGAATTGAGATGCTTCTGGATTTGCCTGTGTTCTGAGCAGTGATGGGAGATCCAGTAGCTCCCTGCAACTTGCAGACGGGCGCCTGAGACGTCATCTACTAGAGGATAATGTTAGAGGTTCCTCTTTCCTTCATTAGCTCTGCTTCTGCAGACACGCAGGAAGTCTGCAACAGAGAAGGGATTAAGGACAAGTCGTAAATGAGTGACCTCTCGCCCCTCCCCGGACCAATTTCTCACATGTCAGCAGCGGAAAACGTGTCCAGGAAAGGACGGCAGCTCCGAAGATGCAGAGCTGCCTCGGGGAGATGAAGCAGACGTTGCCGTCCAGAGTAGAAGGATCTTTTTGACTTGTGCTTTTTCCCTTCAGCATCATGCACTTTTCAGACATAAATAAATAAA
The DNA here is from genome assembly GCA_013398735.1 of Nothocercus julius. Lineage (NCBI taxonomy): Eukaryota > Metazoa > Chordata > Aves > Tinamiformes > Tinamidae > Nothocercus > Nothocercus julius. The sequence goes on from VZSV01000009.1 coordinate 1,116,232, forward strand.
TAATGCACCTGTTTTCCATCCAGCTTTCCAGGGCAAAGATCCCAGCAGCTCCGAGAGCCACCGGAGCAGCAGTGTCTCCTCCGGGCCCTTTCCCGGGCCTCTGCCCCCAGCAACCTCCCTTTCCCTGGCCAGATGTGCTGCGGGCGTGCGCTGAGACGGCTGCGATGCCGATTGACACCAGCCGAATATTGGCCCCCGGAGATTAACTGTTAACTTTATAGCTCCGGTTTCGGGGTGGGATTTTTTCCAAAGCCGTCTGTTTGGTACAAATACATTGCAGTGCAGGAAAAAGCGCATACATGGCTTTATCCCCCTCTATGATATAATATAAACAAGTTCAGTCATATGTTTTAGTTCATGAGAAAAAAAATCACCCTCCAAAAAATAAAAATATGCAGAAAGACTTCCTGTCAGCTCAGCAGAGTGGCCACTCCGTCAGCATCAACTGTGAGAGCTGCTGGCACAGAGCTTCTTGAGAAGAGACTTCAACCCCAAAGCAAACATCTGTGGAAGTTTTATTGGAGCCTAGACCAAGAGGAAAGCCAGCATCACACATCTGGAGGCTTCTCTTGGGCCAAGGATGAGAGACCCAGTATCTGTGACACAAGGAAAGACTATTGGAGTTCGTTGATTTGGTTGCTACCTGGGAGGGAAAAGTCACAGCTCCCTTGGCACAAATAGGGCTGCTTGAAGTTCTGCTTCTTCTATCTTCATCATAGTCTTGGATGAAATCTCCTTAAAAAACAAAAGAGGGTGGAGGATGGACAATCCATAGTTAGGTAAATTCTGCATCTTTTCCAGTAACCTGTCTGCCTTAAAGCCTGGAGTCTTAGCAATATTGGACTGGTAATAGCAATATTAAAGAGGTCACTTTACGACCTGCAACAAAGCAGAGTACTCTCCCAAATCACATCTGGATTACTTGCAAATTTCCCTGTTCTAGCAGAAAATAATAGCAGAAAACAATGACTAGAGGACATGACATAGAGCATCCAAATTGTGGGCATCCTCTTTGTATAATCCTATTCCTAAACATATTACGTTGCCCTTTTTGCAGGAAAACACTGATTTTTGAACATTTGATTTGTCTCAGCTACCGGCTATAAGTCTTTAAGGGCCTTTGCAATTTCCATCTGAGGTTCTGAGATCAGGGCCACCAAAACTGGAGTTTGTCAATGAGTCTGGGAAGGACGCTGGCTTAGTAGAGTAAGAGTTTGGGACGGACCAGAAAGCAGGAGGAAATTGCGACAAAGAGAAGAGGGACATATGACCTGATGGAAAGGGCAGGAGGGAGCACCACAGTCACCGGGCAGGTCAACTTGTGCTGAGGAGACACAACCGCAGGTAGATAGAAGACCATGTTGACATCCTCTGGCTGACACGGGACACTGTGCCTTGGCCCAAAGTGTACTGCTGTGTTCTTGTTTAGTTTACAAGTATAGATGTAGCCAGCAGTCTCGCCACAGCCCTGAACTTCAGCTCAGCTGAGCTGGAGCCGGCGACAGCTGGAGGACAGGAAATGAGCTTGTGTGGATATTCAGTGGCTGGTGTCTCCTTTCAGCTGAAATTAATGTCAATGGTTGTTGATGCTACAGGTCATTTCCTGTCTCCTCTGTTAAATCTGGGATTCCAATGGATTTCCCAATGGTAAAGAGAGTTCTGGCCAGCTTTTTGTCTAGCTTTTCTGACTCAGTATCATTCCAGTGAATATTGTGGGGGTAATTATAAAGCAGATTATAAACCACATTGTGCAGAACCTCAACAAATGGCACATAGGAGGTCACACTCTTGTTTGCATGGGGAGCATCTTATTTAGCAAGTAGTAACTATAATCTGCAGATAGACAAATCAAGCTTGCACATGTTATTCTCTGCTGCACAAACAAAGCTCTGTTAACTGGAAATAAAATTACAGAGGGATCTTAATGCTAGATTTCTGTGAAAGACAGGGTCATTAAAGCGTTGTCACTTTTGAAGCAGCACTCAGCAACTTGGATAGTTGCATCCTCTTCCTAAGCTGCCCAGCACACACAGACATGCTGACTCACTGCTGCCAGGACAAACCTTTCCTTCCTTTTCCATCCACTTCAGCAGATGACCCCCCGAGCGTGTGCTCCCTTGCTGCAAGCAGCACGATGGCAGGGACAGCAGCAGGATTCACAGGGAGCTTGGTTTCCTTCTGCAAGCAAGCACTTGTTACCCAGGAAGACAGTCCATTCTGCATCCTGTTCAAAACACATGGATAACAGAATTATATGGGATAACGTGCTGGAAAGCACATGCAAAAACATAACCTTTTGTTGTGATTTCTTTATTCATTGGACAGTGACAATTTAATGAATGACTGGTATCTATGCCAAACACCACACAAAAAATAGAGGGAGAAAGTTTTCTCACCCTGGAGTTTGCAGACTACATGGACAAAGGAACGCTGCAGAAGGATGAACAAAGTTTGGCTTGCAAATATTGTACTAGCTGCTTGGTTTCTTCACATTTGTTTGGTCAGCAGATGTATTGCTTTCTTTGAATGGTTTTGAGAGGTGTGGCCATGCATGTCTGGAAATACGATCTTGTCTTTATGGCAAATTTGTCATGATAAGATGTTCCCTACTTAGTCTTGGCATGATCAGATGAGCACTCACTATTCTGGGGAAAAAAATGAAAGGTTTTAATTTGTTATGTACAAAAGATGAAGTTAATTGGAAATCAGTTTTACTCCAGAGTTAAGGCATCTACATGTGGAGTTTTTCAGGAAAAGCTATTCTTCCTTAAATCCATCCCTTCTCTTAATCTAAATTAACTTTCATAGATAGAAAAGTGCATGTATATGTAACACAGAAGGAGCTGGGGAAAAAGCAGGAAAGGAAAAACAAATGAAGGGGCACAGATACTGAGGGGAGGGAGAAAAATCAGCTAGTGGCAGGGAAGGCACATGAAGAGTAGCTGGAGGGAGAGCCCAAACAGGCGTGGATGGAAGGAGGGCGGGAAGTAAATCTAGTTACAAATTCTGGTCCTCACTAAGGTGGCAACATTGGTAAGTAAAAGCATGTTGCTTTTACTCTGTGATTAAGAGCCACCCTCTTCATGTACCACCGTGGCTTTTTCATAGGCATTTTCATAGGCATTTTCATAGGCATTTTCATAGCAGTGCCATGGTTCTGCAGCACTGCTGACAAAACCTTTTGCAGGTCTTCTGGAGAATTTACCCCGCAGGTGCAATAAGGAGACTGATGTCTTCACTTCAGCTACTACCTCAAAGGGAGGCTCCCACAACCATGGGGACACCTGCAAGGAGAGCAGCCTATGCTGAGAGAGCAATTCTACATCCAGCCATAGGCTTCCTAGACCACAGAATCACATGGAGTCATGGACAGTTGAGGTCTGAAGCCTCTGGAGAGCATCTAGTCCAACTCCCCTGCTCAAGGAGGGACACCTAGAGCAGGTGGCCCAGGACCCTGTCCAGGAGGATTTTGAATATCTCCAAGGATGGAAACTCCACAATTTCTTTGGGCAACCACCCAACCACCCTCATAGTAAAGATTTTTTTTTTTTAATTTAGACACCTAGGAGGAAATTTCAACACAAAAAGTGCTGGGACTGCCAATGACATTGAACTCTACTGAAAATGTAACAGTATCTACTGCTTTCCTCAGTGTGTAGAGAGCAGAGGAGCCCCTCAGGATAAGAAAACACTACAGGCAGACCCCTCCATTCTTAGAGGAATTGCACATCTCCTGCTTTTCAAGTCATAGGATAATTTTGTCAGGATATTCAGACTTCTTGTCTTCTGGAGGTTGCAGGTAATTTGGGTTTAGGAAGCCCCGACTAACACAGTCTTTTGAAAAAAAAAAAAAAAAAAAAGTTTTGTTGGGTGGGAAAGACAGAATGGGAAAGTGAATGTGGCTAGCAGTACAGACTGTGTGCCAGGATTCACACAGGAGTTCTGGATAAAGGCTTTTTTCCAAGGACTGGTCAACACAAATTCTAAAACAGCGCACAAAACCTAGTCATGACCCACTTTATCTCAGGCAAGTAACATGAAAAATCATGCTCTCTCTAGAGCCATGTGCTTTTAGGGTGCTGTGGGACAGTTTCCCAGTATGGTAGTTTAGACACTGGACCCTGCTGAGAGCACAAAAGTGCCCAAAAAACAGGTTTCTCGGTGCTAACTACTGTGGCATTTAAATCCTTTTATTTGAATCTGGGTTAGGTCACCTTCTAAGCATTAAGGGCATGAGCTAAGCAGTGGGAGTTTCACCACAGCTCTGGATAGAAGCTCAAACTACTTACAGGCATCATCAGCTGAGTTAGCACTCCTCGTTTGTAAGGTCTATGAAAAAGCTGAATGGATAGAGAGAGAGATGGGTGGATAAACAGACAGACACAAATATTCCTTGAACAGGAGGCACGGTTTGCCTATTTTTTACAGCAGAACAAAATGCAGTAATTCAAATAAAAACTCCCAAGCCTCCAAATAATCCAGTAATCTATTTGGACTTGGATCCAATAATCAGTTTGGATGTATAATATGTACAAATATATTTTTAGATATATTTATAATATATATATATAGTATACATATAAATATATAATACAAAATACAGTATAAAACAATATAAAACTGATTCAAAATACATTTTTATATATTTGCATATATATATATGTGTGTGGGTGTATTTATACACCCAGCATTGCTGAAAAGCAGTGGTGTGCATAAACCTCCAGCTGCAGGGGGGCTTGAGGAAGGGATGATCAGAGAAGAGCTCATGGCCTGGTGGGTGCTTGGCCAGGGCAAGGGAACGGTTGCCACCACCCACCAGGGTAGCAAGGGTCCTGCTCCCTGAGCAGCTCCCTGAGCAGGTAGTGGCTGGGGAGACCTGATTCAGGGCAGACAGAGGCATGCGGAGGCTTAGGAATTTTGTGTTTGCTCTCATTTTGGATAAATACTTAGATATTGAGAAACGTAGTCAAAAAAAAAAAAAAAAAAAAAAAAAAAAAAGGAGAATATTTTTATCTCCTTTATTGGTTTAGAAATGTTAATGCAAATGCCATCAGTCATCTGGGTGATGAAAGAATGATAGCAATGGCGCAAGCTGCATTTCTTTAAGAGCAAGTGAGGCCAGGACGATCTCTCGGTCAGGGGATGCTGGGATGCCCTGGACTGCTTAGCTGGACGGGAGGCTGAGGGCAGACCTGCTCCAGCGGACAAGGACCCGCAGACCTCTGGCTGCCCCCAGGGGCTGCACACGGGGACAGCGGTGATGCCAGAGACGTGCTTTTCCTGGAGATGGTACTTTAGATGCTCTTCCTGGAGATATTACATTGGATGGATTTCCTTTTACTCAAAAATATTAGCTTATATTCTTCCATAGAGTGAGTGGTTTGTGCTCCTGAGCCCTCAGGTAAAGCATGGTCTACTAGAGAGCATGGTTTACATTGGTCTAAGACAAATTACTTTATGTTAAACTGTCCAGATAGAGTTGAATGAACTGAATTGTGCACTCAGGAAACCTGTATTCGGTCTCAGCTCTCCCATGGGCTTCCTGGGTGGCCTTAGGAAATTGTTTATTCACCCTTTGCTTTGGCAAAAAAAGGGGACGGTGTTCTTATCTCCCAAAGGACTGTGAGGTTAAATTGCTAAGTTCTGGAAAATGCTAACTCGGAGGGCCAGAGAGGTGCAGAGAAACTCTTTTAACCTCTCTTTTATTTGAGTATGCAGTAAGTGATCTGTTATTATCAGTGTAACACAAAAGCAGATGTCAGAGATGTGCAGTTACATTTTTAATGTTGCTTTTATAGTGACTGCCTCTTTCTTTTCCATGTGTAAAATTATGACCTTTTAAATACCAAATAGTCTATATATTATTACAGAATAGTTTTTTGGTTCCTTATGAGACACAAATATGTTTTCCATTATATTCACCAGGTGCATTCTATAAAGGGGGCGTTTATGGTGGAATCATATATATTTCAATAAAGGCTTACTAGTTTTATGTCAGAGAGAGGTAGCCCTGAAACCAAAACCATGCATTTCAACTTCACTGAAATTGCTTTTTTGTCTGAAATAAGGTAAACCTACAACTGGGAACAAAACATACTGAACATTATATAGGTTTTAAAGAGAGTCACTTCAGAGTTTGGGCAGAAAAAAAAAGATATATTGAGCATTTAGTTGGGATTAAAGAAATTTGGAAAGCATAGTAAAACTCCATGAAAATGGACAAAGAGTTACATAATACTTCAAAACCTGGAAATTGTTATTCATGGCTTGATTTTTTTACTATCAAAAACTTCCTTAGGAAGATGGTTAATTAAAACAAAACCATAAAAATAGTAATATAAGAACAATGCTATTTAATACAATCCAGTCTGGAATAGAGGCCTCTAGCAGGCAGTGCATCACAGCTACAGCACACGACTACTGTACAGACGCTGCTGGAAAAGCTCAGCTTCTGATGGCATGTATATATTAATCTAGTATCTCTATGTATACAATTCAAACCATTCTGCAAATATTTATAATTTGGAGGAGGAGATGTTGTCAGGGTCTATCTTGATATGGTGGCCATAAATAGTGTTCCAACACAGAGCTCTGAATTTAAAACAAACAGCTTGAAGAAGGTTGTGACAAACATTTTGTTTTAAATTATTTTTTATGAAAAAAACAAAAAAGATCCAGCCTTCAATCCCAGCCCCAAAGCAGAAGAAATTTTTACAATTTAGAAACTTAAAGAATTTGTAAAGATTTTGGTTTCCATCCATTATCCATGACTTCTGCAGGTGATTTCTGTCCTCGCAGATGTATTCAAACATCTTGTTCCTTCACATTCTTAAACGGCATATTGGCCATATCCAAGTGCTTTCCAGGAAAAAAATAAAGAAAGGTGTTTAACATCTGTCAGGCCTCGTTTTGTTCTCATATTCTCTCCGCAGCAGAAGAAACAACTGAAACAGTGTCTTGTTTCAAACAAATTCAAAAAAGACTTGATCATGCTTATTGAGAACATCTACAGCAGGTAAGAGCCAAAAATATTCCTTTTCAGAGGCAATATCTGAGCAAGAAACAGCCACTAGTAATTACAGCAAAGCTTCTCCTATGCATAAATCACTTCATAAGCACCTGCCTTGTGTTTCTGGCACACTGTGAACATATAACTTTAGTCTTTAAATAACTGAAGATACTGCCTGATTCATGCCAAATGGGAAGAAAGTGTAGCCCCCACAGCAGTCAGTGCCTTATGGAGCCCTAGGAGAAGAAAAGCTCTTGTCCTTGCAGTTTATAAAAAAGACCAAAACTTGGCACATCTGTCTAAAGAGGAGCAGATCTTGGGTGATGTTAGCGCACTTTAGAACTCAGTCACATTGAAATTTCTTGTTTTTCTTCTGGAAAAAGCTGAAATCTCTAAATGGGAACCCAGGAACAAGCCACAATGCATTTGGTGTAAACACTCAGGAAGATGATGGTGAAAACACCTTTCCTGAGCACAAGTGGACCATATCCTGCCTTCCAATGCTGTTCTGCGCTTCCTGTCTTCCCTGATTTCAATCTCTGCTGAGCTGAGCCTTGTCTTTGGGAATAGCTTGTTATCGCATATCTGCAGAAATATTGCCCAATATTAACTTTCTGCAGCCTTGGGCCAGTGTGCCCTCTATGTGTCTGATGCATTCTGCTGGCCTTGAACCACAACTGCAAATAGTGGAGCTGTGTTGACTCAGTGCTTACTTTTGATAAATCTCAGCCTTTTTTTTTTTTTTAGATGACGAATATTTAAATGTTTTCTCAAAGCCTTTAGCCAAATCATGTCCAAACAAAAAATGTTTGCTGTTAAAGGTGTCCCAATTCTTCATGTATTGTTTGAGAGCAGTGAGCAGCCAGGGAGAGCAGTCGTAGGTTTTTATCATTGGTGTAGGCAGGAAAGCAGGCATGCCAGGTACATTTCAGCACTATGCACACAGGTGCATGTCTCAACATTTCCCTTTTCTTGATAAATATGGATATTGCTAAAACTGACTGAACCATCTCCTCAAAGAAAAGAAACCTGCACCACTTGATTCGTATTGCCTTCGCTCTGAATTCCCCCTCTCTGAACAGCTCAGAGTGCTAAAAAAAAAGGGCATTATTGTATAAAATCTGTATTGTTATAAAGTCATGGAATAACAGCTTGGATGGGTCCTTCAGAGGTCACCCAGCACAACCTGCTCAAAGCCCTCCGGCACTGGATGAGACTGCTTGTGGTCCAAGCCCTCTGGGACACAAGCCTGGGTCCAGGTTCTGAATAGAGAACACAACCAAATCTTTCTGTACAAAGCCTGACAAAAACTCATTTAGGTTCTCCCTTTACTTGACCTGGAGGAACGTTTTCATCCCAGATCACTCCATATTAGGCAGAGCAGGGATTAAGTCTGATTTCCCACATTCCTCCTCAGTACAGTAGCTTTTAGCAACTGAGCTCATCTCTTGTCAGTCTGTCTCCAGCCCTTCCAGCTAAGTTTCATTAGCGCTGACATATCTCTGCAAAATGTTTCAGCTTGGAGCAAGCTGCATTTGTGGGAGCGGAGGAGAGGAATCGTCAAAGGCAGCACTGGTTGCAGCGTCTGCCTGGGGGCAGGACAGGCGTCGATACCCTGTGCTCATGTTCTGTACTATCCTCATGAAAATCAGGAGGGTGTGAATCAACCCAGGGCTATTTTGGCCGCGTGCCATTGCCTGAAATAGTTACAGCTATCAACATTTCTTGATTCTCTTTTCTTCCTTTCCTCTCATGAAAGGGTCTGTTCCTCCCTCGGAGGAGGAGGAGGAGGAGGATTTTGAGTCTGGCACAGCTCTGCATGGCTATGATTTATACCAAGCATGGCAGATGCGTTTTTTAAAGCAGGCTTAAAAATTACTCCCCCTAATAGAGATTAAATATTGATTACCTAAGTAATAGCTCTGTCTGCAATAGGAAATAGATGAGTAGTGACCCCCACACATCACTCACTCACGTTATCTGAGGAAATACCCTACCAGAGGAAATATGGGGAGTTTGCATATCCTTTTCTAAAACCATCTCACTTTTCTACATAGACCCATATTTATATGTATACACACACACACACACACACATATATGTAAATATACACTGATACTTTGACTTTCGTTGGAAAGCTCACCTGGGTCCCGACTTCTCATTTAACTCCCTAATGATTACTTCACATGTTTAATTATGTTGGCACTGAGTCATTCCTCACCACTTGCCACACCATGTATCTTAATTCTGAAAGCGGGTAAATCTCTACTTTGGAATAGGAGGGCTTGCCCTGCAACGTGCCAGTCGTGTGACATGAGCGTGTCCCCTGCCAACACCAGCACCGTGTCATGTGGTGTGGCAATGCCACTGGTCTTAGGTCATGCAAGGAAGACGAGGACATGGTGTGAGGTGACCGCAGGGACAAATAGCCTTGGGATATAGCACAGCACTGCAGGGTGTCTCCTGCTCTGGCCAGCAAGTTCCTTGGATGTGTCTGCTAAGTGGCATCAAAAAGCTGTAAAGAAGTCACAAGGCTCCCAAGGATAAAGACCAAAATCCTTTCTTTCCATCTTCCTCTACATTCATCTTTGACTCAGAGGTTTTGAGGGCTCTTTAGCTATTTTTCAAACTGGCCCTTTGCTGTGACATTCAGACTGAACCCCAGGGTTAGAGTTCTACTAGTCCTCTAACCATACATGTAAATGTATGGAAGAAAGGGACTTTTACCTCTTGTATTTGCTGCTGAATCATGTGGGTCATGGCCTCAGTGCCTGTCAGCTCCACAGCACTCTGGGCTGTTCATCCCAGACCTCCTCATGAGCGTGGGTGCTCACAGACTTACCAAGCCAAGCAACTGATCCATCCAACTACAGCAAGCTGGCTTGAAAGAGACTGTCTTCCTTGCCAACTAATACTGCATGACTTCACTTATCTACTCAATTTGTTGGGAAAAGATAGCAATTTTTCCTGACCTTCCTCTTCTGAGGTAGCATCAAAGCAAGGTTAGATGTTAGATAAAAGCCAGGGACACATGTCCTCCAGCCTAGTTTGCAGCAGTGTGTCCTGTTTGCAGAGTGCACAGTCTGTTTGGAGCACATGAACACCATGCACAAACTGGAAAGAATGTCTGTAATGGCAGAGTTGGTCCAATTGCTCTGTTCTTCACCTTTCCTGGATCAGAGCATATCTGAGAACATGTGAGTCTTTCCCCTTCCCATAGGACAACTCCTTTGCCAGTGCAAGTGTTGCAGTATCCATCTGAAGGTGCTCGGAAAGCTCTCAACATTCATAGGAGAATGTTAGACACCAACACCACCATCTGACAATGTAACAGGAGTCTTGGCTTCTCCAATGCTGTGTATTCACTTCTCTAATTCCCTCTTGCCAACTGCGGTAAAAAGGTGATAGTTCTACTCCACATCCTGCAGAAAAGTTTTATAGCGGATAATGGGGGTTTACGTGGGCGTAAATTGCTTTATTTACATGCAAGGCAATCTTTCTGGTTTAGGTGGAGGTTGTTCAAAAGAGAACTGCCGTCTCTTTTACTTATGTCCTCTTTCAGGATTCCACAGCCTAAAACATCACTTTTCTGAGGCATGCTGAGCAGTCCTTTGTAAGGAACACTCATCACTGCAGGATAACCTACACGCTTCTCATGGCCGTTTCATTACCAAAGAGCTGTGGATCTCAATTTCCAGAGGCTCAGTAATAAAGAATTGTTTTGTGGCATTCCCAAAGGGATTAGCATAACTGTGCTGTACTCTGGGCAAGCCAGCTGCAATGTGAGGTTTGTTTGCTTTCTGAGCAGCTCCATTCCGGTCCACACTTCTCCCCATAGGACATGCTTGTACCTTTTCAGAATAAAATCTCTGCAAACGAGAAGACAAATTCTTTCTTAGGAGCTCCTTTGGGTCTGGCTCTGTTTTCATGGAAGCTTCCAAGGAGCTACTGCTCCTTGTTGTTTAAGTAACCTCATCAGAGCCACCACCACGGGATATATCTGCCAGTCCTTGGTGCTGCTCACAGTCATGCGAGGTACTTCTCTCCCCGGAGACCAGTGCAGCTTGGATGACCAGGTAGCCAGGCTGAAGTTCACGGTGTCTCATGAGCAAAAACCTTTACAGTTGGAACTGAGCACCTTGGCTCCATCCCTCAGTCGCCTCCCACTGGACCCCTGTTACATGGCAAATCTGTCCACATGGACCATCTGAGCTGACAGAAATTGGAAAGAAACTGTTAAAAGTAGAGCAAATGAGGCAGTAGACTTTCAAAGATGAAATATCTATTTGGTACCTAGCTTCCTTCATCCTCTGCAGGAATGAGACGTCTAGCTGACACAAACTCATAGGCAGGCAACAGCATGAGCATCCTGCCAGGAGATGCTGAATTATACTCAAACTGTGAGAGCCAGGCCAGTGGGCTGAAAATCATTCACTGCATTGCCAGATGCTTTGGTCTGAGCTGGGCTAGTGACATGGTCCTTATTAGCCCTTGTCTAAAACAACTATCTGGCAGTGAGGAGCTCAAAGCAGTTCACAAATTGGAGCTAAATTTCAGCATGTTCCTGTGAATTTGAGGGGGACCCAGGCTAGAGAACAGCAGCTTGCCAAAGCCATGTAACAAATACACATGGTAGCCCCAGGAATATTCTGCCATATGTCTCCTTCTGCGGGGAAGACAGAGAGATAGCAAAGGAAAGGGGGGAAAAGAAAAAAGTGAATTACGTCAATGATCTTGGGGACTAAATGTATCCTTCTGCTTTCAATGCCTGTGACTGCACCTCTAAAACTATCAGAGTGGCCCTCTCTTACGATATCTTACAATCTTACAATATCACATCAGCATTTGTTTGACTTGTGTGTTTTAACTAAAAGATTTTGATATGCTTGAAATAAGGGTAGAGTGAAATTGTAGCAGCCTCTCCTGATTACCAAAACTCATTATTCATGATGAAAGTGCCTAGAAGCAAAATAGGACCAAAGCCCATCACACAAATGTCCTGCAGACTCCACGGGTGGAACTGCAACTGTGGCCAGGAGAGGATAAAGAACTACAGTGACTGTAAACTGATGCAAAATCCACATGGACAAGCTTGTACATAATGTGGGCATTTGCAAAAGCCAAGCACAAGAGTCTGACTTGAATAGAGATTAACTGCCTTTCAGCTCACCTTGACTTACTGTGATTCTTGCAGTTTAATGCTGTGACCTTTGTAGCAATGTATGCTTATGCCTAGTAAATTTTTATTTTTTTCCACACCCTTCAGAACCATTCCAGGCCTCTTAAAAGAGCTATGAACACATAAAACGACCACCCTGGGAGCTTCCAAAGCACTTGCTATGGTTCGCGGGCTTTGATATTCTGCAGGAAAGCGTCACTGCTCTAAACAGACATATGGCAGTAATGGGCCAAAACAGATCCTGGTCTTAATATCTGATTTTCTAAAGTGTGTGATAAACACCTGTAACTGAGCTTTGATCCAAGCTCTGTGTGTAGCAATAAAAAAGGAACTTCTCTCTGATCAGATGTCTAAAAACTGATGTTTCATTAACATACTAATTCAGCCCTAGCTCATTAAAAGCATGTATTCGTCTTCATTTTATTAATCATGCTGTGGCATCAGATTTGGGTTATGAATTTATCATATTATCTGCCCATTTCCTGGCTTTTAATATTTCAAAACCACCATTAAAAATGAATATAGGCAGAAATTTCAATCTCAGAATAATTATCATTAACCATTAATTGGTTTTCAGCTGGTATATTGTGTGCCAGGTGAAACGTTCATAGAAGAGCTATGCCTTGGACTGAGTTAAAAATATATTTACTAGGGAAATCTTGATCATTTCAGCAGGATTCAAGTGTAAAGTTTATCAGCTGTTCCAAGTATCGGTTGCAATGTTTATTTTTTAATTAACACTTAAATGTGTTTGAGATTTAACTAAAAATAGTCATTTCTAAAACAGGAAACAGAAACGATTGTGAAAAGTTCTTCAGTTGCAAAGCTGGTGTTCTGCTGAGGGCAATAGCATCACAAGATTTTTTTAACCAATACTTTTATCCTTGCAGTAATAACTGTTATTAGAACCGATAAAAATATAAATAAATACTTGGGTTGTGCATATTTTTCTTTAATTGGCATTTAGTCAGTCTGAGAACATGATGTGAAAAGGATGATCACAACCAGAAAAGAAATGAGCTTGCTGGAAATTTTAAAGTGCGTTTAACACAAATAGACAAAAACCATAAGGAATGAACAGAGATTTTTCTTTTTAGAAGTGTGGAAATCAGTTAGGAAGAGGAAAATGGAAATCATGAACAATCTACAGTTTCTGGAGACACTTTTTATTCTCATCTGTCGATCTATCTCAGATGCCTTGCTTCTCACTTCATGGACACAGCAGCAAAATGGAAGTAACTTTTGTGGGAGTTTCCCTGTTACATCCTGAGAACAGGACTCAGAGACCTGAACAGTTTGCACTGGCAGATAACAGGAGAAATGCTTTTCAGTAATTTTAGTAGAAATTTTCTGATCATTTCAATGAATCATGAGATGCTGTAATTTTCCCAAAAGCGGTTAGCAATGAAGCAAAGTTTATTATTGGAAACCGATATTGGGTACTACCTAATAAGTTCCTACCAAGCACTGAGCACCTGCTAAGCCCAGTGCTTCACATTGAGAGCTTTTGGGCCCCAGCTCTTCTCAAAGGGTTGCACGGTGATGAATGTCCTAAGCAGGCAAGAGCCAGAGCAAGGGATTTCTGCCAGGTGGAAAGAGCAAAGTGAAAAATGTATAAGGTAAATTTAGCTTTTTGCTAAGGGATTTATCAGATTAATGGAGAGAAGCTTTGGGAGAAGGCAATAATGAGTGTGATCCCTTTTCAGTTGCTTTGTCTACATTTATATTCACAGAGAATTTGTTCTCTCTCTGTATTGATTTTGGGCCCAAACTCCGAAGGCAACGCTCTGCTCTTTAAATTATTGCAGTGACAAGTAGGAACAGATTAAAGACATCAGGATTTGGCCCTTTGTAGATTAAAAAAGGCATGCTGAATGGGAATTTTGTCTTTGTGATTTTCTTGGAAGTGGACGAATAAGTGCTTTGATCTAGAAGGAGAGTGTGAAAGGTCACTGGCTAAGCATGTGTGTTGAAGTGCCCTGAGCCATCCAACATGATCAGCATAAATTAGAATCTGACTACCCAGCTTTATTCATCTTTATTGATGTCTATATAGTTGCATAGATGTAGGAACTATAGCAATTCCTGCCAGAACAGAGAAACAACTGGGGCATGCAAAAATCCATAAAATGTTTAGTATTTCCTAAAGGAGGTAAATATATGACTATGTGTTAGTGATGCACAAGTCTCATAATTTTAGAGTTTGGATTTTGCTTGGATCTGGATCTAAACCTTTGGAAGCTTATCTGAAGTTTCCAAAACTACTTGTGCTTGCAAAATTGCAGCCAAGTTTTGAGAGTATATCATGAGATTTTTCCATTTTTTCTACCTTGCACTGAACCAGTAGTCATTGTTGTTACTAGTGCCCAACTGCAGACCTATCAATATAACATGAGTTCATTCCTCAAGGCAAATCGGCACAGTGATTATACTCTTCGCTAATGAGGACCTGACCATCATTGGACAAAACGATAGCCAAGGAAAAGGTCTATGACACATTCAAAATTTCTGCTTCAAGATCACTTTTAGAAGTACAGGCATTTTACCCCCAAAAGGCCACCAAGTGGGTAGATTTGTGACAACCCTGTAACAGCAAGAAGAGACAGATTCAGCTGTGCATTTGTTTGGAGTATCCATCTGTGAGGGGCTGCCTGCATCCAGGTACAAAATCTCAGTCCAAAGTCCAGTTGCTCCAGCAGTGCAAAATCCTCCATCTCCTGTCTTACATATGCAGAAAGTGTCTGTCTTCTGCACCACTGGGCTACCAGAACTTATGTGTTTCACTCAGCAGAAACATGGGCCTTTGGGTTTGAAGGTCCTTAGCTGGCAGCAATTATATCACCTTGTCAGAGCATGATGTTTTCCTCGTTTGGAAATATTGCACCAGTAATAATGGAGTACCTTTCATTTCCAATTAATGCTGCTTGTATGTTTTGCTTTCCAAAGACTGCACTTTTCTTCAATGATTCACTGAACCCTGAATATTATCTACAATTCGTCCAGCAGATAATTGGAAATGAAAGGTACCAAAAAAATATCTCTCTCTTAAGGAAGCTCCTACGGTCAAGGCACAACTATATAAAAAGAAAGTCCCAGATGACAATCCCTAAAGTCAAGAATCTTAAGGTCAAACCTTCATTTTGATCATGCAGCCTGACCTCTGAAGACACTTGCCTCTACAAGCAGTTCATGCCTCAAGCTTGTAATGTTTGGCACATATCTTTTGGAATAAGCTACAATCCTGAGTTAAAGATCCCAAATGATGGGAGAATCCAGCATTTGTGTTGGCATTTTCTTCTAATACCTAATAATTGTCATTGCTCGAAATGAGAACATTCTTCTTCTAGTTGTGCCATTCAGGGAGCAAATATTGTCATCATTGTACAGAGCTCAGCAGGGGAACACAGTTAACTCGTAGTTGCCAATTCTTCAACTGTACTAATTTTCATTTTCCCACAAGAGAAATATTTCCTAAATGGGCAGTGAAATAGCATAGTTACTATAGATGTTGAGCAGAAACCGAACTGAGGATTCAAATGGACTTTTGTTTTTAAAATTAAAGAAAAAAAACTATATTTACAACACATGCCTTTTGTTTCCCTTTAAACTGGAAACACAGTATATAATTTTCAGTAACCACAATGCCTCTATTTTTTCCGACCACAAATTAACCATAATTCAGTGCAGTGAAATGCAGTAAGACTGATGGAATGCTTCTGCCTAAGGGATGACTTACTCCTAACAAAAATTATGCTTTGCTTCCTATTTGTTGTGTTCAATAACATTGCCTCTCTAAATACTTTTGGTCCAGTACTGACACCAAACGAAGAGGAAAGCCTCCAGAATGTACAGACGTGCAGGATTATGTTTCGTTTGTCTTTGTTCGTTGTCCTAATTCAAACCAGTTACTCAACCGCTTACTTATGACTCTAGGAGGCATATTGTGGGGTTTTTCAAATATATTTCACAAAACCACCCAAACTGAAAGGGTAACATTCTGTCCTCAGCTATACTCCTGCAAGAGCAGCAAAGTTTATAAGTTTTCACATGTATAGCAGAGAGATGTTTAAAAAAAAATAAAAAATCTTATGCATTGCACATTTTATTTTGTAATACTTGAAAATATCAGTGATTTACTCCAGATATGCATGACCAATTTTTGCTAGGGACCAATAAACAAAAGTGAGGTACTTTGCATATGTACAAGTAGATGAGCTTATTCTGCTGCTGCTAGGTGTGAAAACCTACTGCTTGAGCACTTGCCTTCTTATCCACTTGTTTCAAAAACTAAATTGTCTTGTTAAACACAAAGAAGCGGAATAAAATTCAGATTCTTTCCCTCATTTTCTGCCCTAAGTTGCACATTTGTCAGAAGAAATAGTTCAAAACAATTCCCAGATGTTAATTAAACATTTCACTATCCATTAAAATTGCACCTTGGTACATATATGTATACCCAGTTTCATAGTTGAGCATTAAGTGAGAAGAGAGAAACTAAACTGAAAAAAAAAACCTGTGCTCTCTGTTAAAAGATCTATCTTGATTCTTCTCTGTAGAATTAGAGACCAAATGCACCAAGCATCTGCCATGTTGCTGAAGGCTGGCGTGAACCTGACATGCTCCTGCTTGCAAACAGCTCCACTGGGATTGACGGGAGCATTCAAGCATCATGCACACTGGGTGGCAGGAACAGGCCAGCAGTTAACAAGTCCCTCACAGTTCTGGTGACTTCTTTTTCAGATTTAGCAACTGTGACTGCTACAGAATTTCCACTAAATTTCAACATTTGTGTCCTGAAAGAACAGAGACTTAATAACTCAATAAAAGTCACTAGGAGGAACTTACCAATACCCTGTCACTGCAGAAAAGAAGTGCCTGTCATCATGCTATAACCGTCTGCTTTTAGCCATTTCATTTAGAACTTGATTGAAACAAGAATAAGGATTTACTCTACAAATCCAGAGGTTTGCCTTACCTTCCTGAGTCTCCCCTAAGTTAGAACAGTGAGCTTTTCTCCTTTTTTTTTTTTTTTCTTTTCCTTTTTTAAACTTCTAGAGAAGGAAAAGCTTGCAGTTAAATACTTGAGCTGTCAGCAGCTGAAGTGAATAAAGAATTAAAATTCAAGAACTCTCAGGAGGAATTTATCTCATCTAACCTTAATCATCTGAAAGTGGAAAACTAGTCTAAACTTGTCTCCTATGTCTCTATGTCCAGAAGATGAGCAATTCTATCTCAAAAAAAAAGCTGCCAAATAAAGTTGAAACCCATCACTCCCTAGAAATGCTTCTCTCTGCCTATAGGAAGAACCCAGGTGAGAAGCTTGGTCCAGGCACCTAAGTTTTAAATCACTAATAGACAGTGAAAGGAGCTGAACAAAATGTGTGTTGTTGTGATGAAATCCAGGCTAACCTCTGTCTGGTATACAGATTTTCTTGCAATCTTGTAGCTCCAGGCTGATCTCGCTCACGGACAGTGCATTTTGATAATGCCTCAGCTGCAAACCTGGCCAGTTTCCAAGTAGCAACAAGGCATTTCTGGCTGAGTTATGTCTAGACTGTTGGCTTCATCCTGGTAATCAGCTAGAAGCAGCTCCAGCTCTTAATTCTCAGTTCTGCAGGAATGGCTGGACTCAAATCCCTAAAAGAGGGAGCTCAGGAACATGAGCTCAAGAACAGCCCCCCACCAAACCTCTCGC
Source organism: Nothocercus julius (assembly GCA_013398735.1). Lineage (NCBI taxonomy): Eukaryota > Metazoa > Chordata > Aves > Tinamiformes > Tinamidae > Nothocercus > Nothocercus julius. The sequence continues at coordinate 1,134,115 of VZSV01000009.1, forward strand.
TTTAGAGCTGAACTCTGTAATTCTCATCTTTCTCAACCTGCATCCCAGCCCTCAGCTCCAAGATAACATGGTCAAGGCATTATATGGTCTTCAGAAGAAGTCACTGAATTATTGCTATGACATATCCTTTAGAAACCAGACTGCAAGGAGCAGTCCCCTGCATGAGGCAGAGTGAAGGACCTCAGCTTCCTTTGAACCTGACTCCTTGACGATCCCCTTGCGCTGGACGGACAATGAACATTTGCTCCATGGTCACCTTCTCCATCACATTTTTGGCTTCATATCCCATCTCCATTGTTTATTTTCTGGCTGGAGAGCCCTACACTAATTTTTCTTCACATGGTCACTACTCTAGACCTTTGATAATAGTTATTGCCTGCTTTGTATCTTTTCCAGCTCTCCAATATTCTTTCCCAGATGGGGCGATCAGGACTGCGCAAAGGTTGCTGGCACACCATGGATTTATCATGGTAAAATGATGTTTTATAGTCTGCCCTCTATTCCCTCCTTAATAGTTCACAACATTAGATCTTTTCATTTTTTGACTCCTGTCCAGCACTGAAATTAGGACTCTCGCTGACTTAGCTGTTATAACCCCAGATTTCACACCCTGTGTAGTAAGTCAGCTTTGATGTCCCTGAATAGATGATGTTGTGCCTGTGTATGACTGCTCAGACTACATGAGGTTATTTAAGAACAGGAAATGTGGAAAAGAGCTTTCCTTGACACTACATTGCTCTGTGCAGAGACTAAGGAAAGCTGCAGTCCTTTCTCCGCAAAGTGCAACTCCTCAAAGAAAAGCTCTTTGGAAGAAATACTCCCCTTGACTGGACGTGTGGGAATGAAAAATTACAGACATCTTTCGCCCTCCAGTGAAGCTCCTTCATCCTCCACGACTTCCACTGGAGCTGCACTGCAAGTGATCCAGTGACTGCAGAGCACAGGGAGAAACCTCAGCCCTGGCTTTGCAAGGATGCAGCTCTGGTCCCTGCGTGCTGGGACAACGGACCAGGACAAGTGGTTTGCTGGAATATAAGCTCTCCAAGCAGGAGAGATGCAGTGGCAGAGGCTGCATAGATGTGTCAGCTGTGAAGGAAGGAGAGGCAGAGGCAACCTGTCAGTGTGTGCACAAGACATAACACTCTGCAGGTCCACGCTGTCAGTGCTCCCATGGGCAGATCCGCTTGGCATTTCTCTTGGCGGGTACTCTTGCCTCCCTCGTGCAATCAGGTTCTACATGACCCATAATTCACTTTCTGCTGCTCTTGGAGCTTCAGTCTGACTCTTCTCGAGTGCTGCTCTGAGCTCCTCCTGTATTGCATTACTAGCAGCCCTGCCAGGCTGCTGTGTTACACGTCTCGATTTGAGGAAGGGAGGTGGGAGAAGGAAGGGGAACAGATTATAAGTGCTTTTCTGTTTTTCCTGGATGTCTTTCCTCAGCTGTGTTTTGTCCCAATTCAGAGTAAGTAGCATTCTTTGGGGCACATTTCTCCTCACAAATCTCAGGGAGGTAGAAGTGTTGTGGAGCTTGCTGCTTCACTAAAAATCCCGTTATTCCAAGGCTAAGATCTTGTTACAATTCCCTTACTAGAGCAACACATTTTTTCCACTCCTTTCCTAAACCTCAAATGTTGTTATGGCGTCAATGGTAAAGAAGTTTAGGCTTGCTTGGATTTCAGTCTCCTGGCCTTGGATGGAGGGGAAACATTATTTCTCTAAATACACAAACCCTTATGCACACACACACACATGCACACTCCAAGACCCCAAGAATCTTGCAAAAGCATCTGCTCATGCACAGCCCCGTGCACATGCAGACCATGCTGAATGCCAATCCGGCACCTTTGACAGCTCAGGCTGTTGCAATGCAGCGCTTCGTTAATGCTGCCACTAACGCAAACCAGGAAAACAGCAGCATAGTTCAGAGGAAGCCAGATAAAGGTCCCAGTGCAGCAGCAAATAAGATAAAGTTAATATAGAGCCATAGGCCAAAAGCGGTGGAAGGAGAGACCCCAGAACTTGTCCTGCTGCAGCTCCCAGCAAGGAGGCAGCTCTTCATCCCAACCCTCCCAGGTTTCTCCCCTCTGTGAGATGGGAGAGATTCGGGGGCATGGAGATTAGGACTGGATTTGGGGATTTGGGAGAGGTTGTTCCACTGCTGCCATCCCTATGGGCACCCCATGCCCCACATTTCTGGCCTCCTCCATGGATCACAAATCCGAGTGAAACTCTGCAGCTGGGGCCATGAAGCCAGGCAGAGGCTGCAGCGTGGGACGTATGTCTGGTCATGGGGTGAGCACGAGACAGGAGGTGACCTCTCTGCTTCCACGATCGCTCTTTCCTACCTCCAAGATCACTATTTCCTATCTCCCTGAAAATCAATGCAGAATTTGAACCCACATTTTTGACTTGCACTTGGTGCTGTCTTTTTCAAAGTGTCTGAGCACCTTTTGTCCTTTAGTGCATTTATTCTTTCAATGGCCAAATTTTCAGGAGGTAGGACTCTCTGTTTATCATATTTGAAAATGAGGAACAGAGAGAGTAATAGCCAGATTGCTAAAGATATTTAGATGCCTAAAGATGCAGATATGCATCTGGTAGAATTTGGAAAAGCGTGGAGGCCAGGTCCCACGATGGGTCTGGACTACACAGTGTGGGAATCAGACAGCATTTCTAATAGGCTCTTCTCGTTGATGAGGCTGTCAAAAAGCCCTATACATTCCAAGAACAGCTTGTTCTTTACCAGTAAAAACTGTTATTCTCGCACTGTTGTTTCACAAGTTCTGTTTCCAGCAACGTCTGATCGCAGATAAGACAAATGTAATCTCAATATGTACATCTTGGGTTCTGTTTATCCGGGACCAACTAGGCATCATGGTGGGAAAAATGACATTTCTTTTTTTTTTTTTCCCTTCATCAGCACCTCCCCTTCTTTGCTCTGAATTTGCTTTCAGTCAAACCTGAGTTCAAAACAACACTGAAAACCACCGAAGCAGGAATAATTCCCTGAGCTGGAGTCAGTTTCTGCCTTGCCAGATGGACAGCTACAAATCTGATCCTAAAACAAATCTGAGTTTCCTTGAAGCTCACACTTTACTAGCGGCTCCTTGTATGCTCTTTGTACTATTTAATACCTCTCATTGAACCAGTGACCGAGTCGAGCACTTATACCTCAGGTCCAAAGTGTCTTGGCTCTGCAGCTCAAGCGTGAGGTCTACGCCAGGGCAAGAGCCAGTTAAGTTTATCCCCCCATAATTGCCCTGAAACTGCTAATCCCAGTGGTAGATCGTGTGATGTGGCATCAGGTCAGGGACTGACACCTGTGGCTGGCCAAGAATCTTTGGCTACTAACAATATTGGAGCACTCGTACCACCAATGGCTTTGGAGACCCTTCTGGTGGAAAGGGAGTGTTTCCAATCCTGCATCTCATTCCCAGACTGGCTTGGCTTTTGCAGATTGAAAAATATTAGTGGACTCAAGTTGCACCTCCCTGAACAACCTATGTTTGGGAGATTGGCTAGAAACAAGAGGGAGAAAGCTGAAAGTCTTTCCTTGTTCTTGTTGTTGCTGCAGAAGCCAAAGAGACCTGGTCCAGATCTGGGCTGAATTTCATTCACGTTAACAGCGTTCAGGGCGTATGGTGAAGCTAGATGGAAATGCCATCACTTCAGCCAGTCTTTACTTGTTCTTCACTGGTCGTCTCAGCACACAGATGTATATAGCACTTTTAAGTAATAACTGTCAGAGAGGACTTTGTAAGAATGGAAACTCCTGCAAATTAGATGTCATTTACATATTGTAAAGGTCTGGGCACTGTTTTATCCCCATGCTAACCTGAGAGTTAACCTCAGGAGTAAGTCAGAAATGGGAAGCCAGTCTGGAGTTAAAATAAGGCAGGCATGAATCCTCCTCCAGCATGGTCAAGCACCCTCTGCATCATTCCCCCACTGGATCATGAAAATTAGCCTGAGAAAATGCAATATAGTGCAAAACAAGAGAGTTAAGTTGCACTTACCCTGAAGGAAAGGCAGGACTGCAATTGTTTAATCCAGCCCCTTGGCCTGATTTCTGATAGCAGGAGAGAACCCCAGTGAAAGCTAATATCCCTCTTATCTCAAAAGACAGAGGCTCGTTTTTGCTTCTCCGATGTGTTTTTAAGCACCACAAGCAGAAGGGTTTGGGAAGAGAGCAGCCTTTGTTTGGCCACTGCGTGCGGCAAAGCTCAACCCAGCTCGCAGCCGCCCCACCATCCCGGGAACATCCCCCCAGCACAACTTTCCAGCCTGGCCTGGCCTTTCCACAGCTCAGTCTGATCCCAGCTTTTGGAAGATATTTCACATGACACTGCTCCCCAGCGAGGAGCCTTGAGCCTGCTGGTAGTACCTGTAGAAAGGCCCCTCTTGGTCCCAGCCCTGACACCTTTGGTAGCTCAGCTGGAAAGGACCCAACACACGTATTGGCAAGGAAAAAAAAAAAAAAAAAGGCATTAAAAGTTCTTTGTATAGAGTCAACAAGGAGGTTTTTGGTTCCTTACCCCAGGGTGTTTCTGTTTCATCTGCCCAGCAAGCAGATCCCTTTGAATGCCGCTGATACCTCTAGCAAATTTGAGTCCATGTTCAGCCTTGAACTGCACCAGTGTTACTGTAAGTGCAACGTGGGCATCCCCATGCTATAAACACACGGAAGGGGACAGCCCCTTCCTCAAACTAAAACCTCTGACCAACTCCAGGCCAAGAGAAAGTCTGAGGAATGAGGGAAAGAAACTGAGTCCAAAGGGCAAAAAGTGTATTAGATAGGGCTGGAAACAGGGATCCCTGTTCTAATTTCATTGACTGCAAAGTCCTCTTGGCTGACAGATCTCTTCCTGTGGGTATCTGCTGTGATGCTGATGTGCAGATTAGATATAAGGAAAATTTTCTACATGGAAAGAGTAGCCAAGCAGGGAGGTGGTGAGTCTCTGTCCCCGGCAGTGCTCAAGAAACGTATAAATGAGGCGCTTAGGGGCATGGTTTAGCAGGCATGGTGCTGATGGGCTTACATTTGGACTTGATGATCTTGAAGGTCTTTTCGAACCATAATGACTCTATGATTTTATCATCTGACTCCTGGCTCAGCACAGCCTTCTCTGAGGACAGAAGAGAAACTCTGCCTTCCCATCGGAAGCATTTAAAGAGAAATAATGTGCTAGGAAAGGATATCTCCTCTCATACCTTGCAAAACAGCCCAGAAGTCTCTGAGATGCAAGGGACATTACCAGAAGGCAGGGGGAGAGAGGCTAGTTTTCCCAACTGTAGCCCCACACTAATCCCTGGAGCAAAGAAATGCTCGGGAGCCCTTGCCAAGGCTCTTGTTGGCAAACTTTATGCAAACAAGGCTCTGTCACAAGGGTCCTCAGTGTTCCCCTCCACCCGCGACTCTTGTCTGCGGAGGAGGGATGCAGGATTTGAATGTGAATGGCCCTCGCTTGCTCCCTAGGAAGAAGCTGGCACTAATCAGCAGCGTCTGAGCCGCAGCTCCAGCAGCTTCCAGGCTCTCAGCAGGAGCTGTGCAAGAGCAAGGAGGGAAACGTGTGCTCTGAGGCCAGGCCTTGGCACTGCAGAGGTGAGCAAGGCGTAAGGAGAAGGTTGCAGTCACTTGAAAGACAGGAACTATGTTCTTGAGAGCTCCGAGACTCAAGGAAGTTTCCTTCCTCTTACTGTAACACATTTGATAAAACACCCCAGAATGACTGAGCAGTCATTAGCAGACATTAATCTTTCTAATTTTGTTTTTTTAGCCTTGAGTGATTGAGGCCAGTTTGGCCATGAAACATAAACCAAAAACGCATTAATTTTGCCATGTTAGAGAAATAATAACTTAGCAAAATGTACGTGTATCAGACTTGCCTTCCAGTGGATCGCCTCGGACTAGATTTCCAGTAAATATAAATCAGTGCAGCTGCACTTATATGAGTGGTGATCTGCACCAGATGGAAAGCCAGCCAGGCCACCAGTGATGGCTTTGCCACCATTGCTCAATGCTTCTGCCTTAGGACACATTCCCAGAGCTTCAAAAGCTGTTGCAGAAGGAAGACCTGATAGCCAGGTACTAAGAACACCAAATCAATAACGTCTCTGGGTGGGGGATAACAGCTAACTCAGAACATGTATCACTATCTGCCCCTGTTCAGAGGCAATCACTGGCCTCTCATCTCTGACTCTACACCAGGGTCATACTCTATTGTCTTCCTCACAGTGACCACAGATTCTTGATTTTTAGAAAACATGGCTAAACTCATGTGTGTTGTTGAAAAATAAGCAGGAGGATTAACGGCATGAAGCTTTTTCACAGTTTTTAGCAAATGCTACTACCCCTCCATTGGAAATAGGTAAGGAGGCACAATTGCTACCATGGCAGGTTTTTATTAGAGGCAGATTTAGAGCATAAGTCTTTAATAAGGCTGGATAGATAGCTATAACTAATATAGTCAAGTCTCAGTAAAGCTGCTTCCCAGATGCTGACAAATCAGACAACTTCTTTTTTGGCTCAGAGATCCTATCTAAGTAGTAAAACTGCTTCCACATGTTCATTATGTAGTGCTGGTTTGCTTTTGTGGTTATTAATGCATATACTGTGCAGAGCAGAGATCCTGGCCTGCTTAAAGCAGGGGTCTCCTCTCACTGCTAAGTGTCTGTCTCCAGCAGCACGTCCTCTGATGTGGAGAGAGAGAAAAGACCCAATTTTCTACCCCATGAAATGAGTAACTCAACTTCTTAAATCATTTCCAAGCATTTTGTAATTCTCAGACTTAGGGCATACAATATTCTAGGTTAGCCAGAAAAGGTCTATGAACATTAAAGACAATAAAACATAAGACAGGAAAGATAAGGAATGAAAAGAAAAGAAAAAAAAAAAAAGGTAATATAGGACTTAAAATAATCAGTTGATGGCATTGAGCACTGTTTGGTGGCAAGCTGATGGAATGAAGCTTTAGGTAATACTACGCATCTAATCCCTCTCCTTGGCTTTTCTCCCTAAGGTGTGGTATTTCACATTAGGAAAGTTGCAGTAAGTCACAAGCAAATGTGTCTCTAACGTGGGTAATAACTCAGCCCTAGGATATGGCTGGCTAACAGTGTTCAGAGCTCATGATAAAAAACACTTTATGTGACTGCTGGTCTGAAAGCTGACCTCGTTTATTCATACTCCTGATCACAACTTCCTTCATCAGCCTGGACAAGCCACGCAACCTCTGTACCTCGGTTTCCTCTCATGCTGTGCACCTGCAGTAGTGTTTTAATCTGGGCATTCTGAAAAGGAGAAAAAAAGGCCGTATATACGTATATATGAATAACTAAATCTGTGTGTGTGTATAGGTAAGTGCTTAGTTTTGGTGCTCTACTAGGCAGCAATAATGCCCTGCCTTCTGATTTATAGCTCAGGGTCTAACATCTCCCTCTAACCCGCACAGGAATGCAGTTAACCCCCTCAGCTCTGCCCTGTCATGATGCCCACAGTTTTGAAAAATGGCACAAAAGTGTTGTCCAATTTGGGGCATTTGCACTGAGCTAAGGCTCTCTTCACATCCTTGCTTAGGCATATATGGAAAGCCTGACTCCTTGAACATTTATCCTGGGTTTTTGGATACAACAGTAGAATATCACTGCAGATGAGACTTCAATACTGCAAAAACTATGCATACTCTGCTGTTGCATCCAAAAACCCAGGATAGGAATGTTTTCTTCTGCTCCGGAATCTAAGCAGATGTGGCAGAATGAAATCTTTTACCTTGCAGGTATATTTGAGCTTTTTAGCATCGTGATTGCTAGCCAATTAAGGTATTATAGAATGAGATATTTATTCAGCTGTGAAACTACTACCTTATGAAATCACTGACAGCAAGCATTATTTTTAAGTGCACACATATATATTTATATGTATGCTGGACATGACTGTTCTTATCCATAATGGTTGGAGCAGCGAGGCTTGCATGGAACAATGAGTTTTGGAAAAGTCATGAACTTTCAGGTCCCAAGCCTTAAGACAACCTCAAATTACTGAGGTCAGGAAGACATTTTTTCCAAACCAGGTCAGTCCACAATTGCTTTCTTCAGTAGTGTTTCTAGTGTTTCTTCAGTTAGTGTTGGTTACTATTAGACCCAGTGACAAGATGACCACTGGTCTGATTCACTCTGGCATTGTTTCTGTTGGTGATGGTCAGGTCTCTTTTTAAAACCTTTTTTTTTTTTTTTTTTTTTTTTTTTTTTTTTTTTTTTTTTTTTCTTTTTTTTCTAAGCATTTTATTGTGGGAAGTTATTTGGGGAAGTTTTGCTCTTATGTTAGATTTCTCAGGAGAAAAAAAAAAGAATCCTCCTTTTCTATTATTTTTTCTAAATATTTTTTTAAGAACATAACTGGACCCTTTCTATACTGAGAAGTATTTTGCAAGAGATTATAATGATGTGCAGACTAATGATGAAGGCAAATTTAATTATTGTTTTTATTACTCCATTTTCCAGAGCAGCATAATTTCCCATCATCCTAAGTGGCTGGAACAGTCATGGGCTTGAAATAGTGATGATGGAATTTCCTGGGAATAAATTAATGTGGAGGCACCAGGATATTCCAGTAAGAATATGGTAAAAGAATGCGCCTTTTATTGTACGTATTGATGTATGTTTTCAAATGTCACTCATGAAATGTATGCTACATTTTGTGTCATGGTCTCCTGGCCTCACTCAGGAAGAAGTGGTGGGTTATACCATCTTCCTTATTTCTGATATAGGTCTTGCAACGCTTTGCCATACAAGCAGAATTCCCATGGATTTCCAGGCAGGCGTGTACAAGTTAGGACTTCTGGATCAGTCTCTTCAATGGTAAAAATAGACAGTTACTTGGTTGTTTTTATTAAAAGGAGGGAAAAGAGAGCATTATATAACACTGGGGCTTTTGGGGGAGCCCTGGTACATTTAAAATCTCCGGTGATAGCTGCTTTTCCTGACAGCAATTGGCTGTGCAGCCGAGCACGCAAGCTGGGCTTTTGCCATTGCTGGAGAGCTACGTTCTTTTCTCTATTAACAGACAATAAGGCACATTCAAGACATGTTAAAGAGTTGGAAGACAAGCAGCCAAGGCAGAGAAATTCAAAGTGAGGGCTGGTGCTGGGGAGCCTGATGTTTGCATATGCCTGCAAGGAAGAGTCAGACACTACTCGAGATGCGGCTGCTTTTGCCAACCCTCCTGCTCTCAGTGCTAGTGGGGATCTGTAGCCTGAGTCATTTTTAATTGCTACCTGTGTTAATTACTTGCCCAGACAAGGCAGAAGTCCTGCAGGACTGGAATGACTGGGCAAGGATGAAAGGCAGGACATGCTAGAGAAGAGGTGGCATTTTCACCTGGTGGTGAGGAAGCCTGAAGGCTCATGCACACATGGAGAGCAGGGTGAAGAGGCACCCCGTGGCCTGGAGCAATGCTGGCTTTGACCCTTGCATTGTGTTCAGAGACAGGTCTTGGTCCCCTTGCTGTCTTTGCTCCTGACGCCACCCTCTCACTCCCTGCAGCCAGCTCTCACTCATGCGCAGGAGATGGCCACCACCCAGGCCATGCAAGCTCACACCAAAGATTGTCTGTCTCCCACAGCATCCAGGAGAAAACAGCTCAAGAAGAGCCTGAGAGCGGGATTGCGCTGTGTGTCCCCATCTCTAGGACATGCTCCTGGCTGCTATTGGGCCTCCAGATCCACATCTCCACGGGAGAGACTCACCAAAGCCCTGGGAGACCTGGTGAGCACATCCAGGACAGGCTGTGGGCTTTCTGCAGCACACTGCTTCTCCCATCCCACTGAGCTGGCCGTCCTCAAGAGCCCTCAGACTGAGGCATTTCACATTGTGTGTGCGTTGATCCCAAGCCCAGTTTTCCTATTGTTTTCAGTGGCATTTAGTTTGGGCCACAAGGCCCTGAATCAACACAGTGCTAAGGCTGGCAAGGCAAAGGGGCAAAAACACCTGACTTATGCAATAAATTTTCTTAAATTATTCCCTGCCAAGGGTATTATAACACCTGTAAAGTGAGGATTTAGAGGGAAAACACACTGCCATTTCAGTGAGACTTCAATAAGTCCTGAACTACTTTGAAGAGTACCTGGTTATGGGTCATAAAAGAAAATCCTTTTCCAAATGAAATATAGATTATGCTCAATTGGAACAAGGAAGTGATGTACAGTGTTCATTCCTTGAAAGAGAGTTCTGTTGGGTTACTGGGGTTCACAATATCCACAGGCACAGGGAGGTGACATCTGTGATGAAGCCTGTTTGAAAAACTTCCTTTCGGAATGGCCATGTTGCTCTAAAAAATAAAAAATAAATGGAAAATGTACCATACATTCGGCAGTGGGATATTAATTATCAATACTGAGCCAAGGGGCATTTCTCAGATATAGTTTCAGAATAAAAAAAAAAGAGTTGGCCTCGCCTTTGCTGCAATGTCTCCAATGGAGTAATTAAGCAGGAGCCACTCTGGAGCTGGCTATGGGAACATACAAGCCTGCGATATCAGAGGGCAAAGGCTGTGCCCACATGTGTCCATGTGCACACACGTTTTTGTTTTTATTAGTCATATTTGTGCATTATTTTCCTATGAGTCCATGGCACCTCACTTCAAAAAAAAAAAAAAAAACAGTTTGAAATGCATATGGCATTGATGAAAGGAGAGGAAAACTCTCCTGTATTTCTTTTCCTCTTTCAGTCAACATGCCTCTTTTTGATGTTTTTCCTAAGGCTTTTGTGTTTAATTCATGACTCTTATATTGATATGACAAGCTCTGAAAAGGTGACAAAATGCTAAGGAGACAGATGCCTTCAGTATCTCTCCAGGATAAAATTTGCTCTCTTTTTGAGAGGCTGGCTCCTCTTCCAGGGCTCAGCACTGTGGCTGAGCCACTGAGTCACCTCTGCCATCTTTCTCCTTCAACCTGAGTTAGTATGTTTCAAAAGGAAAACCTTTCTCTCCTGTCACTCCTGTTGGAGAAGATCCATATGACACAATTCAAGCAGTGTAGCTGGTAAAAAAAGCCCTAACAACTCATAGGAAGCCTCCTTCTGGTTCCCAGCACAAGCAGAGCACACTTCACTCTTCAAGCTAGAAAATTGGGTTAATAATATCCGTAAAATAGGGTTGTTCAGGGCATAGCCAGCTCCACCTCCAGTTGGGACAGCATCCTGTTTTCACCTTGTTGTCATCCAGATCTTCCCTAACAAACTGTATCTTGGGGTCATATTTGGCTCGGTGATGAGCAGCACAGAAGTCAGACTGGACAGAAGTAGACCCGACAAAGAAATATTGTCCTGGTTTGGCTTCTCTTTGCCCAAGATGAGACACGAACAGTGCCTTGTGCCACCAGACAGGCAGAGCAACGCATACTCTCAGGCAGCAGCAAAATGTTTTGGCTTTGGGGGTGATCCTAGTGGATCCTTTTCCAGGGGGAAAACACAGACTTGGCTCTGTTGTTCCTCTACACTGTTTTGTTCTGCTACGCTAAGTGACACATAGAAACGCGACTAGAGTTACTGAGGCATCTTGGGGACATATTTTCCATTCTGTTTTTCTATTATTCCTGGCACTGGGAAGGGGAGAGGGCCCCAATGCCACAACTAGAGCCTTTAGGCACAGGGCAATCATTACCACAGTGTGGCTAAATAAAAGGTGATGCTCTCTGAGGGTGTCTCAGCGTGGATAGGATGTTGTTAGGGAAGGAACGGAAGGGGGCCAAAGATCCCCTTGCTCTCCTTGACAGCAGCATCACCATGCTGTGTGATGCCCTCCAGCATCACTGTTCGTAGATGCAAGCCCTATCTCAAATCATTTCCTCCCACAAATGAGGAAACATAGGTAGAAATGTGAGAAAGCAGAGCAGTAAAGCAAGCAATCTCACCTTAATGAAAATGAAAACTGCAGGGGTTACAGAGGCGCCAAAGCAAGGAGACAAGGAAATCTCCTCGCTTTGCTGCATCCAGAGCTACTCAGGAGTTTGGATCTGCAGAGGAAACCGAAGGCACAGCCCAGAGCCAGCCATGCTCCTGGTCCAGGGTCAGACCCATGTCCCCATCGTGGGCCTGCTCTGGGAAAACTTTGCACTTCTCACCCGAGACCAAGCGGGAAATGTAAGCCACATCCAAGCCACCCGCATCATATTTATCTTTCAGAGACTGTCCCAGGAAGATCGTTTCATCTTTGGAAAAGTCTCTTTTTGCAAGCAGGCATTGTGCTGGGCTCATCTCTCCTTTCACACTCCTTCCCAAGGCAGTTACTTGTCTGCTGTAATTTACTCTTTAATGCAGCACTTTTCTATTCTGCAGGACAACAATCATGAAGCATTTAAATTCCAATTGAGTAGGGCTGGAGTGCAGGGAGGCTGCGGCTTGCACAGCAAGGATAATGGGAACCTGAGACAGAGGACACCAGTTCAAGGCCCCCCAGGAAGGAGGGCTACAAGCTTCTCCCTCACATTCCCATCTCCCTAGAGATGTAAATCAAGAAAATGAAGGGAGGGGAAGAGGAGGAGGGGGTGTTTATAGAAAGAAAAGGGAAAATGGATTGAGTTGTGCTGAATTCTAAGACAAGGATCAGCTACACAAGAGAACTATTGAATAGCTGTGAAATCTGGAATTGAGCCATCAAAAAAAGCTGCTGAGCTGCATGTGAATCAGGTTGATTGTTTTTGAGAAGCACCTGATTTCCCCCTGCTCCCCCCAATCCCCCGGGCTGCGTGCTCAGCCTTGGGATTTGAACATGACTGACGATGCAAGAGCTGTTTTTCTTAGAGATAGAGACATTTGCGGGAGCGGGAGGGGAGGCAGAGCGGGGGAGCATCTCTCTGCATGCGAGGATCCAGGCCGGGAGCTGGCAGGTTCCCCATCGTTCCCGGCAGCCGTGGCGAGGCATTTTCACTGCTGGCAGTGAGCAAGGCAGCAAAGTGAAGAGCCGTGACAGACTCAGAGCCCAGGGCTGCTCTAGGGCTGGACGCTGCTCCGGGGCTGCGCTCCAAGGGTATTTTTCCCGCTCCTCACTCGCGTGCTGGGGACGTGCAGCGTGCTGCAGCGGAGCTCATGTTTCTTACCCTGTCTCCCCGGCTGGAGCTGGTGCCAATTTCCAGCCGAGTGGTCCCTGCTGGACCTCAATAAAACTAAATGGCTTAGTGCTGATTTAATACTACACTTATCATCTGAGCGTCTCAGGCTTCCATGAGCGCGATGGAGTTGTTATTCTCTCTGCAGCCCAGAAGGAAAGTAGTGTATAAGCCTTCACTAGCAAGGGAAGAAAATAAAGGGTGCTAAGGTGCTGTTTTACTAAAGGGTGTTATGATTATGATTCCAGGGTGCCTTAAATCAATGCAAAAATAAAAGTAAAAAAAAAAAAAAAAAAAGAGAAGGAGAGAGAAAGAAAGCGAGATTGCTTTTAAAACAATTTGCCTAGAAGGACAGAATGAGTTGGGATTGCAAGAGTGAAGCCTTGACTTTTTTTGGTATGGCTGAGAACCATCTCTATTCTAATTTATTATTATTGTATTGCATTATTGTGTAATTTTATTGCATGAAAAATCATGTGAACAGCACCATGGTGCCCTACAAACACAGAGCAACACAGAGTCACTGCTCCAAAGAGCCTTGTAAAACTGCATCCAAATTTGACTCCAGAGACCCATACTCTATTACCTTATGCAGCAAACACGCACATTGTTTTATTGTTGTTTATTTACTGAGCGCTGAGGGTAAGCGCTGAGACGGGCAAGCTTGTGCAGCCTGGACCATGTGGTCAAACTTCACGTCTTCTGCGTGGGACATATCTGCTGGGCCTCCTCCTTCTTTTCTATGATTGCAATACGGCCATACAACATGGTGGTGCAAACTTTCCTGCTCTCTGCAGCCCAGATAAACTCTCTGCTTCACCCTATGAAACACTCTGGCATGGCCTTTGTCTAGGCCTCTGCTTAGTGCCTGCCTCTTGAAGTTCCTGGATGGTTTTAGGACAAGTTTCTCCTAGCTGTTGACTGCCATAGCAGCATGGAGCGACCAGGATGGGTCCGACTGCAATGAAGTGGGAGATCCTGAATTAGCCCATGAAGCCAACACAAGAGGTCCAGCTCCTCCACCATCTCCACAGGGGCAGATGGCCTGCTCTGTTGTCCCCTCTGCGTTCCCGGTCCACACAGAGACTCTGAGGAGCCCCTGGCCTCCCTGAGCAGTTAGGAAGTACTGGTTATGTATTAGGGGCTACCTTAAGAAAATAAGGCCACTCAAAATTAATGACTAACCATGCCTGGCTGAGGGCGTTTCGCAAGAGCCTCTGCTGCTGAGTGACTCAGGAGCTCAGGAGAGGGCCACGCTTTGCATACGGCCATGCTGCCCACTGAAAACTTCTATGCTCAAGGTGCCTGATTGGGGCCGTCTTGAAAAGTTAAAGATCAGACCCCCTGGGACTCAGGCAAGCTCATGGTTGGATGCTGTGTGTGTGCGAATGGCCTCGAGCAAGCTGGGAAGTCTTAGGCGAGTGGATCCCGAATAGGTGTAGGCATCACCTGTTTTTTTTTTTTTCTTTTCTTAAAGGGAAAAGATAATTGACCTTCACCTCGAGTCCCAACTCGCATAGCCACAAATCAGATTCTGCTAATAATTTGCTTGCTTAAGTGACTCATAATAAACACTGACAGTTTACTTTTGCTTTGAGAGCAGCTGATCTTTGGAACAAACAGCCCATATCACCCATTTGCCCACTTAACCCTCCAAGTACTTGCATGTCTCTGGAGCTGGCCAAGACACAGTTTGCAGAAGTGTGGCTGCTGGGAAATGCCATCACAACACATGACATAACGGCATGATCTCTTCAAAGCACATATTTCACTTATTTAAGTGGTGGCCTTTTTTCAATTGCTATTATGAGTTCTAAGTATTCGTTGACCCATTTATTATAGATGAATGTGCTCAGCTTTCATTTCCGTTCAAGCTGGCCTGGTCTTCAGCACTCTGGTCTTGGCACCGTCCAAGTCATGTCTTAGCTGCTGAGGATCAGTCCATGCCCTGGCCCCAAGCTGCCACCAACGCAGCTGCTCGAGGCAACACTGGGCATCCCAGTTTCCACTCTGGGACCTGGGGTGAATTTTGCTCACTCCAGGGAGCCCATCTGCACTTGAGGCAAGGGAGGTTTGCAAGAGCAGTAAATTGGCTGTAGACTGAAGAACAACTTTCTGTGGAGACATTAGACTAACACATTTAGGGGAGAGAATTTTCTTCCATCCATCCATCCATCCATCCATCCATCCATCCATCCATCCGTCCGTCCGTCCGTCCATCCGTCCATCCATTCATCCCCAGCTTATGGCTTCAGCCAAGCAAAAACCTGCTTGACCTAATTTCTCCACCTTGCTGATCGAAGGTCGTGTTTTACTAAGATCATTTTTATGTTTGTTGTAGGCAGCGCTGGTAAACAACGTGCACTTTTTACAGTATTTAACTTTCTGATAGATTTATGGAGGCCCCCTTCCTGATCCTTCACTTCTTTCAGAGCATTTGCACTCGCTCTTTGGATGATACCATGTGGCATGTATCTTCAGTCCAAGAAACCCAAGCTGGCCTTGTGGCCTTGATCTCACGGACCCAGGGGAAAGGAAGAGGGTTGCCAGTCCAGCAGCCATCTGAGGAGGCTTCCAAGCTTGCCACCTGTAGGCTGCAGCCTGGTAGAGGAGCCGTCCCTCCTTCTTGGGCCACTGTGACAGCAGGAGAGGTCCAGGCTGGAGTTCCCAGGTTGAAGAAACTCCCACCGCTTAGATTTAAGGGAGATTTTTTTGCTGACTGCATTTGAGCACGCCTAGTGCGGATAGCAGAGAGCAGCACATCAGTCCCGAGGCTTCAGACCTCACTTGCTTTGGGTAGCAGAAGTAACAGGTGTCCCTGTCAGCATCAGATTTGCACAGAGGTCCCTGGACTTAAAACAGAAACCCTCTAACTTCCCAGACAGGACCCTCTTCCCCTACCCTGCACACAGACTCCTTCCCCAAGCTAAACCCCCAACTTCTCTGGCTTCTGCTACCCCTTCTTTGAGACTCCCCTTCTCTTCCTATGACACCTCAGACCAGCTTCAGGCCTCACCTGGTCTCCTGTCCACCAAGGCTACCTCCCCACCAGCATCCCCGGGCAGAAGTGACACCTGTCTTCTGGTGGCAAAAGAAATCTTTAGTCTGCCTGAAGGTTTGTGCTGGACTCCAGCTCCTTACACCTCCCTCCAGAGTCTATGTGCACGCACAGTCAGATAAGGACCTTGTTTCCCACTCGGTGCTGCTTTTAAGCGTTTTTATATATTAAATGTGGGGTGCAGTTTGGGAGCTCCTGCTTTTGCCTGCTTGTTCTCCCCATCAAAGAGATAATTCAAATCCTCTATTTCAAGTAGTAAACCAAAGGGAGTTTCACTGCATACTAAAGCAGCTATAGCTTTTGTACCTCAGTATTAACCCACAAGAGAAGTCAGTGACTCACAAGGAAATAGTATTTCACCTATCAAACAATAGTCTAAATATACAGTATTCAACCTTTTTTATCTTCTTCCCATCAGCCTCCTTAGGGTCACATATCTTATACAAACACCATGAAGTCATACTTTCCTGGTACAACCATTTTCAATTATTTATTAAACAATAGAAGCTGGCATGCACCGAGTCCTGCAATGGTCAAACACTCCTACTTTTTCTAGTTGAGTCAGCAAAACGTGGTAGAGGTGTCCCAAGGTACGAACTTATTCACTAATACTAGCTATTAGTAAAATGTAGGAAAAGTTTGAAACCAAGCTCCCTTCACAATAGCTTTGCCCCTTCTTCAAAGGTATGTCACATTCTAGCAGTAATGCAACCCTCATACATCCCCCCAGAAGATCCTGGGAAATAGCAGCATCAACAGTGTCACTAATTCTACAGCAGATCCAAGGCATGCACAGGGTCCAGTTTCCCAATCTCAGAGAAAAAGCACTGACGAGGCAGGAAGAAAAGAAAAAAAAAATGTTTGAGGATTTCTCCTTCAAAAATTCTCACTGCTGAGTGAAGAAAACAGATTTCTCATTGGGAAATCCCAATATTTTCTCAAGTGAGTACCAAGAGATACCAAAGTATCTGCATCATTGCAAAATGTGTGTAAAATAGCTTAAAGCTAAGGTACCTATAACTCTGGATTAAATTCTCCTCAGGTGTCAATAATCTACTAATTGCAATCTTAACACAGGAGATGGAGCCTACTGGTTTCAGGGGTCTGGCCTGAGTTTTACCAGGAAATGGTGTGAATGAAGTTAAGCTGTAATTTGTGGATAATTGAGTGATCAGTGACACATGTTCTTGTGACACACAACAAGCCTTCATGGAAAAAATATGCTCCTAAAGTTACGCCTCATGTGTGGTTTTAGACAGATTATTCTAAATCATTGGCTGTCTCAGCGCAGTGTTTGTTACAAAGATCCCCTACATTTGACCTTTACAAAGTTTAAATACAAAAAGGCAGTGAAAGATAATCTTTCCCCAGCCCTGCTGGAGTCAGCCAAGGCTTCACTACAGACCCAAGTGGAACCTGGCCTGGGTGCAGGGTGAGAGTCCTTACGCTGGTAAAATGAGATTGCCTCCATCTTCAGTTAAAGAAATGTCATGCAAACAAACATTTTCGGATCAAAAATCTCAGATGTGCTAGTTTCCCAAGTATAAAATAACAGCCTGATCTGTGGAGCTAGTGCTGCAGGTCCTGTTTGCACAGATAGGTGAAGGGTAGCCTAGAATCACAAACCTGAGCCTCCCCAAATACACTCTGTTTGGAACATTGTGCCATAGAAAATTAATTGCATTCCAGCTCCAGGGAACATTAGCACTTGTCTGAATTCAGGGCCAGCCTTAGGAATAGTCATGCCCTAGGCAAAGAATTCACCCCCCTCATGGCCTTTGCCCCTTCCTCCACAAGACTGAAAGGGAAAAATTATAATAAATCACAGCCTTTACAGACACCTAACAAACACTGACTGGAATATAAATGTATAAATAAAATAGGAAAGAAA
Organism: Nothocercus julius; assembly: GCA_013398735.1. Classification (NCBI taxonomy): domain Eukaryota; kingdom Metazoa; phylum Chordata; class Aves; order Tinamiformes; family Tinamidae; genus Nothocercus; species Nothocercus julius. The sequence continues at coordinate 1,152,167 of VZSV01000009.1, forward strand.
TGCTCTCAACACTTTGTTGGAGGCTTTTCTTCCCTTGTCATTTTTGTTTCTTCTTTCCTTTCTCTTTTACATGTTCTGCTCTCCATACCCTCCCCCACTTCTTCCTCTGTTTTTCCCCCTTGTTGTCTTTTACTTTATAGCTCCTTTCCAAAACCTCCTTTCTCACCCTTTCTATTACTTCATTCCTTGTAGGCTGTTAGATCTCTTTCCTTCTTCCTCAGCATTCTTTACTCTTTTCCCCAAGAATGTCCTGCAGATAAGAAAATGACCTGCTGTATCTTGCAGGGGTCGAATCCTTATCATTCTTTTCTTTACAAACAGCAGTTCCCATTTAAGATACCTTACAAGTTTTCTCAGGACAGGCATTGAAAGTGTAAAAAACATCCAGAATCCCTGGCTCCTTTGGAAAGCATGGTATATATATGATCCTTGCAACAGAATAAAATTACTTAAAAGAAAACCTGTTAGACTTTTGCAAGGGTTATGTGGTTGTGGAAGATTTGAGAGTGCAGATAGTTAAAAATTGATCTGCACCAGGAGAGAGGCTTTGTCCTAGCTATTTTATACTGACATTCTTACAAGTTTAAGTCACTGTGAGTCACACGGACTGCAATGAGTGAAAAATAGAAAGATCCATCTAGCTTCTTTGTTCATAGGTTTTGTCCCATTAACCATATAAATCTCTTTAACATGATACAACATCCCCAAAGTGGATGAATTATGTCCATATAACTGTGCTTGTATTGCTATGGTATATATTCTCATATATTTCTATAGGGGAAAGGGAATGAAATAGAAACCTAAGATCCCTTTCTGTTAGGACACCTGATTCTACCCAAGGAGTTCCATCTATCAAAATCATCACACTGTTGGCCAATGGAAGTTTATCAGGAAAAAAAAAAAAAATCTCTAAGAGTCTGGTAATAAGGAAAAAAAAAACACTGTTCTTCAGTCGGCAAGTTCTGCAGAGCAGAAGCCATGTAGTTTTACCAGGAACCCGTGATGCCCTGTTGACATATGAAGCATTCTATCTTTGTTATCACACCAGTCATAATGCTTCTCAATGGGAAGGATTTTGCCTCCTCTGAGTTTCCCACGAGCTCCCTCTCTTCTCTGCTCCTTTCTCACATGCTGATTCTGGCTTGCTCTGGGCATGTTCCATACGTGTGAGCTCCATACGTGTGTTGCAGAGGCACTGCTGGGAATGAAGAAGACATTTCTGCTGGCTGGTTGTACCTGTAATACAGCTAGAGTTAGGAATGCAATGCCCTGCTCCTTTGTCGAGAGAGGTGTCCCTGAAGGTGTGGGAAACCCTGTCTTGGTGTCCTCCTACCCCATATCCAGGCACACAAAACACCATTGCTCTTCTTTTCTCACTTTCCTTCCCCAACTCTTCATCCTGGACAAGAAGACTGAGGAGTGACCTTACCAATGAGTACAAGTTGCTGAAGGGAGGCTGCAGCAAGGATGAGGCCAGACTATTCTCAGCAGTGCCCAGAGATAGAACAAGAGGCAGCAGGCACGAACTGAAACACAGAAAAGTTCTCTCTGAACATAAGGAAGATGCCTTGTCAGGCTCGTTTGTGTGTGAAATGATGCCTCTTGACAGCTCCAGGCACATATACAGTACCTAGTGCAATGCACTGTGCATGGACCCTGCTCTGCAAGAAGATCACTGACATTGTAGCACCCAGAAATCCTTCTGGTCTGAGATACTCGATCACTTTTTCCAATTAGTAAAATACTGTAGACCATACAAGGAGCAGAAGAGTTGGGAGCAGCGTTTTGCAAACCTCATTTTTTCCATGGTCATTCACTTAAATCCTCTAAACTCTCTAAGATGTTTAGCTAGTCCTAAAAGTTTATTCCTGGTCAAAGACAAATGTGTTAGTCTGTGATTCTCCAGAGCCCTGAGCATGCAGTGAGGTATGTAGCTGATGCAGAGCCTGACTTATTTTGGTTGGGATCCTGCTACAATAGATAATAAAAAGTACAGGAAAGTTTCTTTGACTTAGAGATGATAATCCTCTTGGCAGAGCTGTGTACCTAAGCCTCCCTCATTAGTGCAATAATTCAGTAGGGGCTTGCTAAATTGGGTCTTTGGTGCTTGTAAAGGTTCAAGAGGTTGTTTTTGGAGGGGAAAGAATATATTTGTTTTTTTTAATTTGGCTCATGATCCTGCTCTGGAGAACCTGCTCTAGCTCTGACTGAATTTCATGTTGTCAGTGATACATCCATGAAATCCCTCAAAAAAAAATATTGCTATTCATACAAAGCCCAGTGCCAAACCTCCTTGTCCCACAAACACTAGATGGTTCGGGTATAGCTGTGATACCAAGCTGATCTCATCTGGTTCTTGTGCAGGGTTGGCCCTCTTGATCCCCACTCCATTGGAGTCAATGGGACATTTTGCTGCAGCTTTCAAGGAGTGGAGTAGGGAGTGGGACGCCTTGCTAAGGTTGAAGCACACTCTTTCTATTAAAACAGGAAGGTATGTTAAAAATGTTGCAAACATATCTCTTCCTCATCTCTGCTCTGGCAGATGGAGACGATTTAAATTTAATGTACTGAGCAAGGGGGCATTTTTCTCACCAGAAGAAAACTTAATTGATCCTTAATAAACCTGATCCTTAATAAGCCTAATTGATCCTTTCATTTTTAGCTCTGTGCCCGGTGGCAATTGGTCACCTCTTTGCAACAATATCTGCAAAGAAAATAATCTTTGCTGGATCAGATGAAAACGCAGAGAAAGAGTCACAGAATTAACTGGCAGAGCAATGTGGTTGTTGCCCTAACATATGGGAATAATAAGTGCCAGCCAGATAAAGCCTGAATGTTGAGCTTTCATTTTGTTATTCTAAGCACGAAAATAAATATTTTTATGACTAGATGTAAAGAATAAAAACAAATAGAGTTAATATTTAAAAATATACATTTTACTTCATTATGTGTAATAATACATATTGATTTCATTATGTTATTTTTTTAAAGATCAGTTTGCCTGGGAATAGGGAACTGTTTCTGAAACAGAGCCTGCCTTTTTTATCCAGTATTTCTAAGGTGTTCCACTAACATATAATGAAAGAGAAATCTTAACTACCCTGTATTATAAGGAGTTATACATTGCTTTGAATGAAAAAAAAAAAGAAAAAGAAAAAAGAAAAAAAAGAGATATTTGCAAAAATGTGAACTGCAAATATTTTCTTTACAATTGAAAGTGTCTGTACGATTCTCAGGCACAGACTTCTGTGGATGTTAAAGCAGAAGCAGAAAGCGAGGGAAGTAGCAGCAGTACTGCAGAAGTGACTGTGCTGGGCTGCTTTTCTTTGCAAACCTTCACCCCTGGGTCTTTGCACAGCCCCTATGTCAAAGGGAAGGGACTTCAACAAACCAGGAGTCCGGTCACAGAGGTAAACGCAGCCTTGTCTGCACGTGATCAAATGCCAGGCTCCAGATCATAGAATCATAGAATGCTTAAGGTTGGAAGGGACCTCTAGAGATCAGCTAGTCCAACCCCCACAGGGTTGGACACACACAGGGTCACCTAGAGCAGGTGGCTCAGGACTGCGTCCAAGCGGGTCTTGAAGGTCTCCAGACAAGGAGACTCCACAACCTCCCTGGGCAGCCTGTGCCAGGGCTCTGTCACCCTCAGTGGCAAGAAATTTTTCCTAAAGTTCCTGTGGAAATTTTGGT
>VZSV01000009.1:1156109-1263577 GCA_013398735.1 Nothocercus julius
ACTGGGGAACCCAGAACTGGACACAGTACTCCAGATATCAAACCATATTTTGTACACGGTAAGAAAAAAGCTGGAGAGAAGAAAAAGCAGTCAAAATCCCTTAGGACAAGGACAGGGAATATTAAACGAATGATGGAGGAGAACTGCTGTTTTCTTTTATTATTCATGGGCTAGTTTCATCCAAGAGAGCAAATGATATTTATGTGGACCTTGGGGGAATTTCTGCAATAAAGAGACAGAAAGCAGCAAAGCTGAAAGGCACGCAGTCCTCCCACTATGCCTCGCCATGGTGCAAAGTTGACCTGCCAGGGTTTTGCTGACACTGAAGCAACCCACCTCCTTCTGCATTTCTGCATCTGGATTCTGGAAGCTTCACTTGACCCTCCAAAAAAAAAAAAAACCCTCCACTGACTGAAAGTTTCTTTGGAACCACGCTCATACAAAAGCCCATCTGTCTGACTGGAGTACTGTGGGCAAATGGACCCACCAGTGTCATATCCCTCTATTGATTTTGGTCTGGGTGATGACATAAAGGTTAAAGATCATCATATATGTACATTATGCAGACTCCAAGGAATGCTGACACGAGGTGCTTGCAGCAGCAAGAACATTCAAAATGTTAAACAGCGAATCTTGGCTTTGCAAACATTACTGCTGGCTGCATATGAGAAACTTAAGCTTTTATATCCAGCTAGTCTATTCTATCAAGTATCACTTAGTCTGTGGGCTGATTTACCACATTGCTGTACAAGTGATTTAGCAGATATGGATTCTTTTTAAGAAATTTGCTTATTTGTTTAAAAGCCTGTTATCATGTTGTGGATTTGGACTGCAATGGATGGTTTTTTTTAATCTAGTGAGTGGGTGAGTTTGGGGATTTTTTTTTTTTAAATCTAATGAGTAGGTGTATGTATTGCAAAATATTTCTGAGAGTGGGCAAAAAATTGGTTGCCACAGATTTAAGCATTCCAAACTCTGAATAAATGAAGTGATATGTCAGCATTTGTTTTCTTAAGGAAGCAAATCAATTGCGCCTCCTAAAAGAGTAAAACAATATGCAGGCTTCGATATATTCTGTCCTAGAACTAGTCAAAGCAGCTCTCTGTAGGCAATGCATTATATTCCAAAATAGGGCTGGAATTGCTTAAGTACAGAGCAAGCATGGGAACAAGTTGACTCTGAAAGGTAACAAATCTGGAGTCGACCCTCAGAACAGAAACCCAGGGTTAAAATGTTGGACCCATACAGCTGGGAAGAGATTCAGTAGTGAATCCCATGCAATTTTAGTTTTGTATCAGACTTTTTTTTACCAAAGATCTATCTGAATGCCTTGAATGTGCCAAACTAGGGTGAAAACCATGAATGGGAGGTCTAGTTCTGTGTTTTTGTCTCAGTTAGAATTCCTCTAGTATTGCACCATTTTTTTCTTCCAATTTGAGAGTAAATACAATGTAACCAAGCATTTCAAAAATTTCCAAATGGACTTGTTCAAGTATGATTTTAAGAACAGGCAAAGACGTGCTGGTTATTTTGAGAAAGGGATAATTTCACAGACTCTGAATGGCTGATGGCCTCAGGAAGATTTTTTTTTATCAGCTGGATCCCAGTGTGGTGATCTTTGGCCTTCATTATCACTGAAAACATAGTAGAAGCTTTCAGATCACATCTATGGCTAAAGACAGGTCTAATAAGAGGACCTAGAAGAGGACAGTGATAACTCAGGTCTCTTCTGGACTCCACCAGACTTTTCTTCTCCCTTAAATACAAGATATTTTAAAGTTCTCCTCCGCTTGGAAACTCTTGTGTTTTCCCCTCTTTCTTGGCTGCCCTGACTAGCTCTACCCTAAACCATGAGCAGATTTTCCATGTTCCTCATTCTCACCATGCCCTTGCCCATTTCATGACATTTAATGTTGTTCTGAAAGGTCTATTCCTCAAGTCATGTCACTGTGCGAGATGGAGATTTCATTTAAAAACAGGCTAAAGACAAAAAACAGAAAATGCAGTCACATAAAGATGAAGAACCTGAATGATTATTTTTAATCTCATGATCTTCAAACCAGCTTCATCATTTCCAAATGTTGGGTTGGAATAATGAGAGTAAACCAAGGCAGACTTTTGGCTCTTCTTCTTCCTTATTCTGCTCTGGTTTTGTATCTTCTTTCATATCATCTGATCCTTTCTGTTTCCCCACAAAGATACCTCTTCTGGAAACGTTCAGCATCATGGCCTCATGCCATCCTTTGTTTACTCTTTATTATACCATTCTTGTGCAAACTTTTACTTTGGCTCATGGATTTGTTAGGCTTTGAAAAAGCTCCCCTTCTACACATCGTTTCCATGATAGGGAAGCTTTCTAAATAAATAATCTCAAACAACTTTGCAAAATGTGAGATGGATAATGCCCTCGAGTGCATTTGATATAAGGGCCCCAGTTCTTTGCCAGGGAAAGCTGAAGTTAATGAAGACGCATCTGTTTACAGCAATCAAGAAATTGGCTTGTTGATGTAGTTATTAAGTCGGCTCCCAGACGGTCAGAAGATGGGCCGACCAAAGGCAATCCACCCTTGTCTAGGTTGTTCTAAATCTACCTGATAGACAACACTTCTTTTATTGGTTTCTGTGATTCTTCTTTGAGGAGACATTTTAAGCATTTTACTCTTGATTTTTTCCAGTGCCCATATGTGTTTTTGCCCAGGAAAGATGGTGTCCAACACATCACATTCTCAACTGGAATCAATCAGTGTAGCCCAGCAAATACCATGAAGTTTTTAAGGCAGCTGAGATGTTGCCTGGAGGGGTCAGCAGAAGAGTGACACAGAAATGGATGCAAAGGACTTCATGGGAGCCAGTGGGAAATCTCCTCTTGGCTTCTACAGAACAAAGACTTCAGCTCAAATGACTGTGCACCTTCGTTTTAGGGCCGCGAGTACCCTGCAACCTCTGATAGGATAATAAATGTACCATCTTTAAGCTGCCATAAAACACATTTTTGGTCATGCATGCAGCTCTTGGGACAGACTTTATCTGTTCTTATTGTTTGCTGTGTGTCTTTTAACACAGAGCCTCAGGACACAGCTTGGCTGCTGTACAGTGTTTTGTATAAAGCCGACCCTTAAGCCAACCACAGCTAAGGCGCTGTAATTTTCATAGAGACATCATGTACTTTTTATGCTCCTTAACTGTAGTCACAAATCCCTCTTTGTATTGGCAGCTCCTGTGAAAAATAAGCTTTAGGAGCTACTTGAAAAAACCTCCTGTACCTCTGTGACATTTTGCTGTATTGCCTGTTCTTGTCTGCCTGCTAAGCTAGCCCTGAATAGTTTACTTTTAAAAAATACAAATAAAATTCAGAATTTGTAACATCATATGGAATAAAATGGACCCTGTAGTTCCAAAGAAAGACTGTCAACCTATTAAAAAGGTTGAAGTGATCTCTGACGTGATTTTCTGTTTGCAGTTTGCTTGTACACCGTATCCTCGTCTTTTGCACAGCTCCTCAGACCATGATGTGACTAATCAATATGGAGAAAAGCAACTTAAAGTTGCTTATGGAGACTGGTGATTGGGCTAGAATTTATCCTTGCATTAAATGCGAATAAAATTACTTATTTTCATGTTGACCCAAAACACCATGCTAAGAGGATATAAAACATTTCTGAGACACGATGTCTGCCCCAAGGAGCTTTGGGGCAGAACGCAGCCCAGAAGGCAGCATCCCAGCAGATGGGGAGACATGGCTCTGGATGCACGATGGCATGCGGAACTCCCAGCAGCACGGAGCAGGGCTCTGTGCGCACAGTAGTTGGCCCAGCTAATGGAGCTCCCTGAATAGATAGCACTACTTGGGTAATTTATTGCAGGCTAATTAGATAACAGATTAATTAACTAGTTTACTGGCCTTTAATTACAATTTTGCTGCCTTAATTTATTGTCATTTCTTCCAAATAATGGCTATGCTCAAATATGGCTATGCTCAAATGACTATGCTGATTTACGTTACAGTTGGAAGCTAGGATAATGAAGGTGACTGTGTGCACAAAGACCTCTCCACACTGCTCTGGGGGCATAATAGGGTCTTAAAGTTAGTGCAAGCTTAATTTCTGCCCTCCGAGGCTGCTTTACAGCACCAGTTCAGTGGGCGGGTGAATCAGAGCGAGTCAGCAGCAGTGATGGGAAGGCCGTGACTTGCACAGCTGCTGAGAAAGTGGGATCAAAGGAGCCGTCCTCATTGCCTCCCCATTACACAGGAGTGCCCGAGGGCCGGCAGTTGGTGTTTGTGCAGCACAAATGACTGGAGCAAGTGGCGGCTACAAGGTCTTGCTCCGGTCACAATTAGTGACCTGGCTATGCCAGCGTTCCCATCCTCAGCTATGGTTCCGTGTTGTTTTGTCCTCTCCAAGCGTGGACCGGAGCAACCTAAGGGTAAATCAAAGCTGGGTCTAAGGCTAAGACCAACATGCGTTGTAGCCTGGACTGAGGTGAAGAAAGGGGATGTGAACTACCTGACCTACAACTCCCATGGGCATCCAAACAAAAGTTTGAGGCTGAAACTTTGCAGGTTGCAGCTGCAGTATCAGGCTGCATACTTGTGTTGATTTTCTCTCCCTCCTCCATTAAGAACTGGATTCTTAATTGAGAGAGAAAGCAGGACAAAATCCCCTATTTTCTTGAAAATGCAAGCTTGAGCGAAAACCCTGGATTCAGCCAGAATGTTTATTCTGCCTTCCGCATCGTGTAATACTCGATTTAAAAAAAAAAAAACTCCTCTCTGTATGATTTAAAAAATCCTAAAAATGTTTCCTCTTTGTTTGCACCGTTACCTCCTAAAGAAGCAAAAAGCAGCAAGTACACTTTCCCGGTGTACATAAAATAACCAACTGATTGGTCTCCCGGAAACCCTCTCAGCTCTGTAGGTTTAACTTTCTCAGCACAGCAGCATGTAATGATAGCAGTGCCTCTAACCAAAAATCTTAATCACTACTTTGCAACCAGACAAGTGAGTCTTGCTGCCTATTGTTTCTCATGAGATTTTCGGATTTATCTTGAAAATTTTTTCCTGGAAAAGAGAAATAAGTGTGCAGATGTTGTCACCTTCACACCTGGACGTCAATATTTAGATCCAGGTGAATCGTATGTCTTTGCTGCTCTGTGTGCGACAGGCTTAGAAATACAAAGAATTGATGAGTCGTCTAAATCATTGCCCATGATCTTGACCACTAGGAATGACAAAATGATAATTTTGACTCTTTGGTCTCTGAAATGCTCCCCCATTGTGTTATTGATGTGTGTGTGTGTGTCTGGATCCAGACTGCATGCGTCCATACATAGCTAATGAGAGGGGAGCTGTTTGGATCCTGACAGGAAGACGGCTCCTGCAGAGCCCTCATGAACACTCCCAAACTGGCTGATGCTGCTTTGGAAATGAGCTCTAGTCTGAGGCTATGATATAAATTAAGGCCTGAGTACCAGGTCCAGTGGCCACTATGCTGGATAAAGATATGCTCTGGACTTGGGGTTCTCTATTTGGGTTACTTATGGGACCTATATCCTAGGGTTAAGATTTTGGGTAACGGAATGGAATAACAATTTTCAAAGGGCAGTAAAGTCCCATGAATACCAGAGGGACAGAGATAAGACCCAAGTGGCACTCTCAGCACTGAACTGTAGGTCTGCATATCTGGAGCACATCTCGGAGCACCCACTGCGAGGTCCAGCTGGGGAGGAAGAGAGCGCTGCGTCCTCCGCAGCTCCATCCATGCTCACTGGAGCTACACCCAGGTGCAGGAGTGTTAGTTCTAATGAGACAGCCTTCGTACGAGATCCAGCTGAAAAAGCTGACTCCAAAACTTTCTTGACCCTCTGCCACACATACTTTTTGAAGGGAAATAAAATGAATCTTCCCTCTATCTATCCTCTTGTGAAATATAAACAGTTCCTGATGGATTTGCAGCTTACGCTGGTAACTGACAGCTTGCTAGCTGCTGGCATTATTACTTACAGTCTGGCAGGCACCAGACAACTGTGATGCCTACAATTTGCAGACCCTGGTATGTGGTATTTTTCAACACATGCCGAAGACCTGATTTTATGATCTGCTCATTTCTCGCGTAAGCAGCAAAATAACTGACCAGAGTACAGAGCCGGAATACGGGAGACTGATCTCTTCAGAAAAATGCCATAATAAGTGGTTTAGCTCTCTTCTGAAAACTTGCTCTAAACTGTTGGTGTTGAGCACTTGGAAAGCAATCCCTAAGTTGTACTTGAGTGAGCCAGCTTTTTTTTTCTACATGAACAGTTAAAATGACCCTGTCCATAGCCCATTTCAGAGGAATTGGATGCCTCCATAGCATTCTTTCTGAGTGAGAGTCTAAATCACAAATAGATTGAGGACGGACTGGGCACAGCAAATGAAATTCCTTATTTGCTCACATAAAGGCTGTATTCAAAAATAGGGCACCACCACTAGATACACCTATTCTCATCTAACCAAGAGGCCGGTGCTCACCGCTGGACCAGGGCTGCGATGGATCAGTGAGGAAATAGGTACCCTCTCAGTTTGAAACTGGGTCATACCTAGTCCAAGGAAAAGCCTTCTGGGAGAGCACATCTGTGCAGGCACAGAGGGCTCTGGCCTTCAGTATCGCTGCTTTTTGCATGTATCGAGCCTCACTGTGGAATCACATAGAACCTGTCCACCTTGCAGGCATTGCTGCCTTTTGCAAGGATTTTGCACTGACAGTTTGGAGAGCCTTCAAAAAAAGCCTTTTACAAAGCACAGGTGTTTGATTAAAACATTCAGGTGCCCACTTTCAGCAGCTGGGTCTGCCCCAGACCCAGGAGCAAACACATCGATGGGGCCATGCAACGCAAAGTCCCTGTCAACAGAGGAAAGCACGAGAGAGCAGAGTTTGCCATCAGCTATAGAGCAGGGTCACCTCTGGTAACAGGTCATGCACAGAGCGGGTAACTCCTTACGCTGACTGCCCTCGTGACGTCCAGACCAAACAAGTGCTGCAGACCGGGATTTGGCCGCCTGCCGCTGCGTTCTTCAGATCTGGAGGAACAGCCAGGCAGGCAGGAGGCTGTCGCCCCAGGACATGCAACACGCTGTTGCCCTTATGGAGCCAAGGTGATGTGCTCTTCTATCACGTTGAGCCTGGGCACGAAACTGATGACCAGGCACTCTTCCAGCTGGCTGTCACCACCACCTCTGGGAATAGCTTGCTCCATTATTAAATAATAATAGTAAAAAAAAAAAAAAAAGCAATCCTTGAAAAAGAAAGCACTGTATTTGTGTTGTGGGGCAGGGCAGACAGGCTGCTCCTACCCAGCCTACAAAAGGTTACAGGTCCCCAAGTCATCCTGGGAGCTGAGTCTATAAGAAAATGAAGCTATTAAGAAGAGCTGTAGCAGCTGCTGCAGAAGAAAAAAGTGATGGAGGAGGGGAGAAAAAAAGACAGGCTTTTTTGTTGTCCTGAAGGAAGGTGGGAAGGGGAACTTGTCCTGAGTATGTGGCTTTGCACTGAGGATGGAATCAAGATAAGAACTGCAAATTGGCCTTTCAGCTCAAGGATCCCAATCTAGGAGCTGCTGTACTAAAAGTCTGTCCCTTATAGACCAAAACCTTCTGGAGACCTCGCTGGGCCGAGGCTGGGCTCCCCCGAATGGTGCTGTATTGGGGTCTACCCTGCGGACAACACTTTTGCAGCTGGTCCATGAGCTGCTCTGAGACCTCCATTAAAGAAAATGGTTTTCAAAGCACTCCATGAGGGCTGCACTCCTAGAAACAGCATTTACAAAGCTTCTACCGCCCCTCGGCCTGTGTTGTCTCACTCACGAGCAAAAGCATTTATTTTCTGTGTGCCCTCCAGCCATTTTGGGGTGCTTATTTGCTGGCACATAGCATCTTTCAGAAACAGGGAACATATGTGGGTTGCAAAATTGTTTGAGAAGGCTGTGAATCATCTGAACTCTTTCTGAGTGCCCACATCATCTCTCCCTGAACCAAATGAGTGACACGCCAGAAATATACAGGAGGTGCCATAGCATGCCAGGCCAGTCACGCACTTCACTGTGGCTCTGGAGAAAGGAATAAGAAACATTGCACTGGACAATTTAAGAATAGCTAACACACGGAGTAATTTTTTTTCCTATGCTGTTAACTGGCATCTGGCGTGCTTCCCAAAGCACGAGTGTTTTGATTCCACTAAGGCAGTGCATCCAGCTCTCCACTGGGTTATAGCTACCCAGCTGCAGGGTAGGCTCTGGCCCAAGGTGTCAGCTTGAATTTGGGCATGATTAAAATCCATTTAAGGCTGGCTGTGAGAAGGCTGGTGGTAAGGGCTACTCAAAAGCATCGCAGTAAAAAGACTGCGCGCCAAGCCCTGATCATGCAATTCTCTCCAACACTTCAGTCCTTTTGTAATCATAAGTGATTTCTATATTGGAAACTTTCAAAACAGTTGCTTAGTTTAGACTTCATTACAAAACTTGAATGACTGCTGAGATCACAAGATCCTAGAAATTCAGAGAAGGACAAAGCACTCTGAAATCTCCCTGTATCCCTGACAAATGCAACTTGTTCCAGAGACAGAGATGCCATGAGCCAGTTTCTTCTAATGTCTAAGTGTATTTAAACTTTTTCTAATATCCACCTTGCCTCATTGTATTCTTTCCTTTCTGTGTCTTCTGATATCTGTCAATACTGTTCATTTCTAAGCAACGTGGACTATGCAAGCAAAGTACATCAGCTCTTATGATATTTTTTCCTTCCTACAGATGGGTGTAATTAACAAGCTTTTAATTCTGGAACATGCACATTTTCTCAATCCCTGAATCAGAACTGGGTCCCTGATGGAGCAGGGATAAGAGTCTCTGAGGGACTGCCATGGCAGCCTGACCACCAGGCCAGGTAGGATAGAATAGAAAGTAAAATAGAAAAGCTGAAGACCTCCAATCCTCAGTTTGTGCTAAGGCAAAAAGTGGCATGATCAACGTGATTGCAGTTGCAAGTGATTATTTGTGCACTTTGATGAGATATGTACCAATTTGAGGGGAGATGTTGCAACATGATATTGCATCAAGCCTCTTTGACAGCCTCCGGACTTGACTTCCAATACCTCCACTGACACTTTTCCATGAAGTCCCTTTCTGTATCATCCTCTGGGGAGTCTTGTTGGGAGACAGGATCCACAGACATCCACAGGTCGCTACTGCCTGTCTTTGCCTCCCTGGAAAACTTAGGGTGCTGGGGTGTAGATGCCATTCTTGATCTTGCTGGTCCTTCCCTTTTGGCTGTGGCAACCTCATGCTCCCAGCTCAGAGTCTTTGAGAGCAAGCGCTGCTTTCACATTATAGATTTTGAACTATGCGTTATGCATCTGGATCCCCATTCATGGCTTGCATTAACAATTCAAATAATAATTCAGATAATATGTTACAATGACATACCAGCCCTTAGCAGCCTCCTAAAGGGGAAATGGCAAGGTTGAGTTCACTTTATTAGACTTATGTGACAGCCCAGCATCACTCTGCCTAGCAAACTGCCAATTTGCAGCCATTGAGAGCAGCCTTCCAGCCTGTGATTCGTAACAACTCATGCAGCGTGTGCAGGGGAGCTTCATCTTGTCATTACTCTGTTTGCATCTTGCAACCTTAATCTCACTCTGTCCAGTTACAGACATCACCATCAACAAGGAAAATGCTGTGCACCCCCACCAGCCTCCCAGGACCACTGGGGCATGGCTGAGAAACCTCTGGCTGGCTTGTTCCCATCTCCAATTCACTCAACATCTCTGCGCTCTCTGTAGCTTCCATGATGACATGAGGCTGTGTTCAACAGGGTGCATCAAGCGCCTGCTGGAAGACTGCTGTAGGATATTTTGGTGGGGCACCTATGAGTTCACCTTCATTTGTGGTTTCTTAAATTCACCCTGGCCCTGAAAACTGGAGGGCAGCTTAATGTTTCAGCACTGCTGCAAATGCCAGTGGGTCTGGGTGTATCAGAGAGCAGGCGCTTCTCTGAGTCATGACTGTTGAGTCCTGGCAGTTGTTTTCAGTGTGGAGACACTGGCCTTTGGTGGTTTTGAGTGTAATGGTCAAAGCTGTTTTGGCATCACTTGCTGCTGGGGCTGCCAGCCCAAGGCACAGGAATATTGCTGACACAAGCCAGGCAAATGGCGTGATTGTGTTTACTCGGTGAGGAATTTGGCTTCCAGGCTGGCCTTTGCAAGAGCAGAGATCCCGTCATCATCTTGGCATTCAAAATACACCTGGCAGAGAGGAGGAAAGGAGGAAGGAATCACTCTGTACTTCGATCCGTAGGGCTGGCAAAGTGCAAATCGCAAATACGCGAAGGCATCCTCCTGACCAAATGTCCCACCAGCAATCGAGCAGTCAGAACGCACCTTCTCCTGTGCTGGTTAAACCTTAATTCAGCTCCGACCCTCGGCACCCTGTCTTGCTGTTCGCAATGGGTGCGTTGGCCCCTGCAAGCCATAAGCAGGTTGATGCAATGAGATGCCAGCGCCCATTGCCTTCATGTGCATAGCCATGTAGGAGCTGAGCTTTGCAGCGCGAAAGCAAGTTCACACCTCATTTGCATTCTGACCCAATACAGCTGTTTTATCTAAAAGTGTCTTTTCCTCATGACAAATGTGTAAGTAACTGCATGCCGAAGAGCCTGGTTATGCAGGCAGCTTGGTGGAGCTTTGAGCTATGCTTATCGGATTTTTTTTTAGTGTCTTTTTCATAAAAAAGACATAAAAAGTGAAACATGAGTTGATGTGACTAGTTTTATATACTGTGAAGCGGGAACCTTGAACAGTTTAATATTTTACCACCATCAATCAATCCTTTCTCCCCAACTGAGAATACACTTGGACTCAGACCACTAAAACTGCTGATTGTTTCAAAATTAGGAAAAAAAGTCAACAAATAGAAAATGCTTTGGCTTGTCTCCTGAGAACTATTAGCCAGTAGCAACATTTTGTACTAACACGCATTCTCCTTTGTTATCAGCATGAGATATTCTGTAATTTATACAAAAGATATAATAAATATTTTTGTATGTAGTGGATCCCTAAGTCATGGAAAAACAACAAGCAAATCTGTGGGTTTGAACAGAAAACTTTAAAATATTCTTTAGGAAAGCAAGATCAGTTTGTATGCTTTATGTATTTTACATGTATCTGCACAGTTGCGGGCTTTTTTCAACCTTGGAAAAAAAGGTAAAGAAAAGCACACATGCAGATAAGAACTGTGACTGTGAAATCTAGTCATCCTGTAATGACATCTATTACCTCACCCAAGGCAAAAGCATCAAGTTTTCTCAAAAACATGCTGGACTTCAAACAAGAAAAGTTGCTTTATACAATAGGACTGGGTGGCAAAAAAAAACTGAATAATTTCCAAGTGTGACCAGTAACAAACAGAATGCACCATGTGGCATACATCAGCCACATGGGGGTTTGTTGTACTATGAAGTTTTTATTGCTCTGCGTTTCGGTTGTCTGTATTACACATGAAGTGACAGGAACACAGAAGCCCCATAGGCTCTGACCAGCAAGAGCCATTCAAACTTCATAGCAGCACTCAGAGTTGCAGCCCCAGAACAAAAAAGAAACGTGTGGGAAGAAGAATGTTTCTTAAAACAAAACAAAAACCAAAAAAAAAAAAAATAAATAAATAAAACAGAAAAATTTGGAAAGGTTTCAGAATGCTTACAATAGAAAGAGTGTATTCTATGTAACGTCCTAACTTTCCCATCAAGTTGTTTTTATTTACTTCAGTAGTCAGTTATATGTATAGAAAGGCCTTTTCCACCCCCAAGAAATCATTGCCAAAATAGATGTGATGAGATAAATGGGCGGAAAAGCCTCATTTTATGGAGTTTTGAGACAGCAGGAGAGATTGAAACCTAGATCAGAGAATTTATTTGTGTATCTAAATATCCTTCCAGAAATAGGCTTAAAAACTTGGCTGCTTTTGCATGAGAAATTCATGGTAAGGTTGAACTCCCCCTGGCCACCTCAGCAGTAAGACTTACTCCATTTTCATCTGCTGATGGAAGAAAGTGGAAGTCTCCTGTTGTTCCCTACACCTGCAGAGCACATCTGCAATGGGGCTTTTCCTGTAATATCTTGCAGCAGCTTCAAGACTTCTTGAAACATGACATCTGGTCTCTAAACTCTCTTGGATAACATATAGCGATAACTTCTCTCAGTTAGAGGATTGCTGTGGGGGGTGAAGCCAAAGGAGAAATTTTGCTCCCTCTTCCCCGTATGTATCCCACCTCCTGTGGTCCATGACCCATTCCCTGTCTGTATACTTTCAAATCATCTGAAGCAACATTAATTAATAATTTGTCTTTGTGTCCAAGATCAATTAGGCAGCAGACATTAAGCTTTTCCTTTGTTACTCTCCCTAGCTCCAGAGTGATCATCTCTCTCGCCCTTTTTGGAGAACATCTTTTTTTAATTAACTTTTTTATTGAGCTGTTCAGAAAAATCAGAATTACAGAACTTCAAAGATACAATTAACATAGTGTAACAGTAACATCATTAGTGAGGACTGGCATGCATTCACCCAACAGTGCATGATTACACAAAGCACAATAGCAGCTTATTTCTGCAAAACCAAGAAGTCCCAACACAAGCAACCATTGCCTTTGTATTGCACAAGCTAAGAACTGCTTCACACGCAAAACTCTGCTCCACACAGGGATGCTGTAGCTCTTGCAAATATGAAAGATCTGCAAATAGCATGACACACCATCACTAAAAGCTGGAGAGAACAAACTTCTAATTGGCCATTGCAGAAAAGCAAATGATTGAAAATAGGAACCAGACAAAATTTAAAACAGAAACCAGGCTGTTTCAAAAACTTATGAGAAACTAGACTAAAAAGATATGAACAATGAACAGAATTAGTGCAGGTTACCAGTAATTCTGAGGAGTTATATCGGAAATAGTCAAAATAATATATCTCCATAAGAAGAAAAAGCAATAGACAACTAGAGATTGTCAAACAAAAGTCATCACAAAAGATGTCATATTCTCATTTTCAGAGTGCAAATGCCTGAAAGGAGTGAATGAATTAAGCAGTAGAGATTATTGGGTTTTAGGTAGACAAGCTCAGATATCACTGTTGGCTGGAAATTGTCTCAATACCTTTTTTTAGTATTGTTCATATACATGAGTATATTAAGTGTTCTAAACCCAGAGAAGCATCCCACAAATGACACCTAGAATCATGTTATCCATTTTTTTTCAGAACTCCCTTAAAGCATGTCCCTCTTTTTATGTAGATATTTCTATATGTAGTAACAGGGCTGTGAATTTTGGTACACAGGAGTACCTAATTTTCCTACTAAACACTATAGATCAAGCACATAACTACACTTCAGAAAACGCTTAACTTTGAGTACTTAGGCTTAACCAAGATCTACACATGTTATTTGGAAGGTTTTCTAGCCCTAGCAGTGCTGTATATGCTGTTGACATTCCTATTCTTATCCTGCCCATTTATGACTATGGAGCTTTCTTGATTCCAATGTTTCTACAGGCTGCAGGAGAATGTTATGCTTTTTGGAGGAGAGGAGGAATAAGAAGGATAATGGTCTTGTGTTTGCAAAACATTCATCCCAGATGGCAAAAATCCACTCTCTGGTCATCTCATGAGGTCTGTCTTCTTGGATATTCGGAAAGACAACCTGTCCAAAGGGTTCTGTCCTAACCTCAGTTAATATTTTGTGAGACTGTCTGTTTCCTGTAAAAAATTGCCTGTTACCAAATTGTGTTTAAAATGAGAGAGATGGACATGTTTGGAGCTCAAACATGAATTCCTGGAGAGTCACCTGCAGGACTGCAATCCCCAGCTGTTTTAACACCAAGAACATCTTTACCTTTGGGGTAAAAGATGTGACACCAGGACTGCTATAGAAAAGAACATAAATGCCTGCTTGACCTTTCCTCTTTTTCCCCTGTGATGAACATGATACTGTTGTCCAACTTGCTGGAATTTCTGGGCTGCTCATTTTTCGTGCTTTTCAAATGTCTTGGCTACGTGGCTTTCACTGGCCTCATCTTCTGAGGTTCGCTCAGTATTGCACCCAAACTAACTGATTCGGACATTATGCAAGGGGCCATTGTGAAAGCTGCCCTGAAGCAGGATATGTTAGCAGTGCTAAAATGAAAAAGCGCAGGGACTGGAAGTTGCAAACAGAGCTGTGTATACAAAATCCATTTTCTGGCTACTCCCTTGAACCGAGAACAGCTAATCTTAACAAAACAAAAGCAGACAGGCAAGAGACATGGTCCAGAAAGGCACAGTCAACCTGACTTATCAAACAACTGTGTTTACCTTTTGACACTGTTTTATTCCATTAACAATTACTGATCTAAGACAGTTCTGCTGGGTATTGGAAATCTTTACAGCTCCAGGGGAAAAAGCATATTCTCTTAACAGTTTTGTTAGCTCAACATTTTATTCTTTATTTATATTGGCTTTGATGTGAGAGAAGAAAGTGAAAAAGAATGTAGAAAGTTGGCAGTTTCATAATACAAGTATATTTATCAAGTGAAAGAAGCTTATGAGACAAGGAAAAACTGTAATGTGAAACACTGCAAAAACACAATTAGAAACATAACTATGAAATTATCTGCTGTCTAACTTGAGTTCAACATTTGCTTGCTTGATATGAAGGTAAAGATTTTAATAGCATTTCCAAAGAAATAAATACCAGCTCTTACGATCTAAAACTCAACCAGGAAACTGCACTGGCAATTGGTATCACTTGGCTAGAAGGAAGTCTTGGAGTGCACAATATATGATGACTCAACATTTTTTAAACTGCTGGAAGGCAGCTGGGATCTTCAGCATCTCCTAGGGAGTTTTGGAATTAAAATCATTTGAGGAAAGAGAAGAGGGAACCCAAGTATCCATATACCTGTACTATACTTCTCTGGCCCAGTCAGTGTAATATCACTTCAGTATGATCAGTAGCACTCTACAAAAAGGCTTGTGAGTTTAGAGGAAAACATTTGGGCTTTCAGGAATTATCACTTCATGCAGTAAGTGCTGGTGCTCTGGTTTTATCTCACAGCCATGATGGTCTGAGGATATGTCATAACAACTTCAATCTTAAATGTATTTCTCCTTGGAGTGGTAAACCAGCTTGACATTACAGAGCAGAAGGGTGACAAATATCCAAATGTTTCTCTACACACGGAAATGACACAAGATACGAAGGCTGCTACCTCCCCATGCACACATTCTTCTTCCATTCCAAGCCACAGAAACTTCATTTCTTTTCCAGTTCGGCTTAGACTGAGCCCTCCGCACAGGAGTGGTGGTTTGTGGGTGCCTGTCCAGCCGCAGCACTTGCACATCGAGGAGGTTGTTGCAGGTGGGATGATGGCTGAGGGCCTGACGGAAGGCAGGTGGTGGGTGAGAAGGGAGGACATGTGGGTTGTGACTTCCAGAATCATGTTAAGTTCCTGAGCTTTCCCATCCTCTCTCTAGTTGTTCTGCACAGATGTGAAAATTCTTGCATACAGTATCTAGGGACCCAGATCTTTCTAGCTAGCAACAATTGCTTGATCTCCTAGCTAATAGGAAATAAATTACATCCTAAGTATTTAGTGTTGTTTGGCCTCCATCCTGCTTTTCTCCTCCTGTTCCAGAATAATCCTCCTTGTGTATGTGTGTATTGAGTTGCAGATGGTCTCGCACCGGCTTTGCATGCTTGGGAAAGCAATCCTGTGATGAACCTGTGAAGACAGAAGGTTTTGTTGCTTGTAAAGCTCCTCAGTTGTGTAAATGGGGAGAGGGGGATGAAAAGTGCTCAGCAGTTTCCCACCCAAATTCCAGCTTCTTTCTGTATCCCAGATGTACTAATGAGAAAAGGATGATAAGGTCCTGCTTGAGTCACTTCGCAGATTTACCTGCTCTGAGGTTCCTCTTCTTGAGTTTCCCTGGAATGACCTTTGCCTCTCTCTGGACCCATGCTTCTGTCAGGGATTGCAAACTCTTTCCTCTACCCAAGGAGTTAGGACATCCAACATGAAAGAACGGTGGTAGTGATGGGTTGTACACAGTCCCTGTCTAGAGACACAAACAATTGCTGAGCATGAGTATTACCCATAGCTATCAAATTAATGAAGTAAGGACTATACGTGACCTCATATGAGGCATCTGGAGACATTCAATGGGCAGGAATTTGCATGCACGAATTGGGCAAATGTGCATTTAAACACCTGGTCTGCATATCCTAAGGTATCTTTTCTGCTTGCACACGGGAAAGAATATTAACAGTTTCAGAGACTGTTTTGAAAAAAATACCCTTTTATGACATTGAGCAGAAAATTCTTTCAAATAAAGAGTTCCTGAGAAAGATTGCACACGAACATCTCCCAGCTGACCCAAGCCAAGGGAGGCCAGAATTCAAGCTGCTCCTTTCCCCGCCTTTACTTTTGTTTGTTTGTTTGTTTGTTTGCTTGTGTTTGTTTTTCATGAGAGACTCTTCTCAGGCAGCAGGATATCAGATGTCCTACATGGCAGACAACGAATTCTGTTTCGGCTTTTAGTTTCTTATCCACTTGTTTTCAGTGGGGGAGTTTGTTTTTCCTGTATGATTCAAATAATTACCCTGACAAGCAAAGGACTGGGACAGATGTTCTCCCTAACTGATAATAAAAACAATGTCCTTCAGCTTTGCGCAGGCTGTGAAATCCCCTACTGTCCCATGATACCCCATGATGGGATGCAGGCAATGAACTCTTTGGAAAGAGGAGTACTGTTGCTTATCTTCTTTTTAATTTCAGGAGAGGACAGGGCAATATCTGCAAGGTTAAAACTGCATGTTCACCTTCTCTTAAAAGGAGAGAAAGTTTTGTAAGGTTCCTAATTGTCACACGTTACCTGCCCTTTGCAAGACTGAATTATTATAAATTTGATATTTCACTATGAAATGGTGCTGCCAGCTGTCAACAGCTCAGGGAACAGTTAACTATATTTTTGTACAGCTGTTCATAAAAGGCTAAAAAGCTGCTTTCTCCTGCTAAAAAAATAAAAAATAAAAAAATTCTGGCATCAGTTCTTTGGGGAGAAAAGTTAACAAGTGTCCAAAATGCTTATAACTGGAAATCCAATTCTTCTTCCTTTCTAAACGTAGAAATGCATTTCCTCTGGTGTAAAGGGAATCAGCTTGATATTCTGGGGTTGTGCTGGGAATGTCTGAAAATCGAGGGAGTGTTAGCCTTCATTCCTCAAAATGCCACTTCAAATCCAGAGCCAAATTTTTGACTGACTCAGTCAGAGAAAGTGCAGAGGAGCCACAGATAGTACCCAAGCCTTCCATCTGTGTGGATGGACCTTCTCTGACTTCATGTACATCAGTTCCCTGGGTTGTTTAAGCTCCAAGTCCCATCTAAATCCAGGTTGCTGTTTACTGGTGGGGAGCAAACGCTTTAGCTTCACTCTGTAACACTCCATAGCTACACCAGCAGGTCAAGATTTGCTCAAAGGGTCTAGCCCCATTCCCCTGGATAGTGCAAGACATGCACTGCTCCAGAGAATTTACAATGTAGGCAGGCAAGGCAGGCAGAGAGTGTAGGGGGCTGACTGAACTTGTTTACCTGAAATTGTTGATTTGTCCAAAATGGACTGATATTATCAGGTTCTGTTTCAACAAATTCAAGCCCATCAAAAAAAAAAACTGAGATATTTTGTTTGGATTTTTTCTAAACCAAAACTTTGGCTCGCTAATTTTTAAATGAGAAAATTATTTTGACTTAGTATAAATGTAGGCTAGCTTTATTTTATTTTTTTTTCTGTTTTCAGCAGAGTGCTTGAAACCAAAATGATTTGGAAATGATAATATATTTGTATTGGCCCAAACAAGCCTTTTTTTCTTTTGGACTGCTCAGTTTATGAAACTCATGTTGCCTTTGTATTTGGGATGGAGGGGGAAATGTTCATGTTAGAGGTTTGAAGGTTAAGAAATCATTACAAATTACTTTCAGTGCATGGAGAAAAGGAGACATTAGGGTCCCCTTGATGTTATTCCCACCTCAGTCGAGCAACACTGGAAGTTATGAGTTTAATCCAAGCTATTATTTGTATGTCCTGTCAGCAGACAGTGGAGAAAGAGGTTTGTCAGAGGACTCGTCACCCTACACATTTTTTGTTGACTATTGAGAGACAACCAGCTGCTGTCTTCAAATGGATTCGTTGCTCCTTTGCCAAAGATAGGTGGGGAAAATCCCAGTCATATCCCAGAGGCAGAGACGGGAGGAGCAGAGTGCAAAATCCACCTCCTTTAGCCGAGGTGATGCAAGATTTGCAGTCTCACCAGAGTGACAACTAAGGTGGCTTGTACCAGCTTTCATACAACCAGGATGTAACTTGCGGAGGATTTCTACTTCATCATGGGCCGTGGATGCCCAATTAGCCCTACTTTTGTAGCCTGTTGACCTACGAAAAACTTCTGTACTGACTAGTTTTGCACCTGTGCCAGGAAATCCTATCTGTTGAGGCGCTGGCATTCAGGGTACTTCATTATATCATCTATATTGCTCTTCTAGCTCTTCTGCTGGGTTTCCTGACTCCTCATCCTCACTGGTAAATCCGTGGTCACTTCTACATCTTAAATGACTCATATGTAGTTAGTATTTCTGCTCCAATCATTTGCAATATTTGCCCCAAAATATTGTGCAAATTAAGTAGAGACCAATCAGCTATTACAAAAATGTCACTTAGCAGCATGAAGGTTAATGGATCTATTTGCTTTAGTGAGTCTAAGTAGATGAAATACTTTAACAGTTAGCCCCAAAAATGCTGGCAATCTCATATTAAAAAAAGTATAATTAATTAGTTTTGGCTTAGTCAAAAAGCTGCTTTTGGGGGATTCTAATGCAGCCAAAACATTTTTCTTTTTATAATGATACGGTTTGTTATAACTCTGCCTTGAAACATATCCATGAGACCCACGAAAAAGTTCTGAATTTCAGAAAGGCATAATTTGTGGTAATTTGGTTTAGGGATTGGCATCAGAAGACATTTCATCTTTTCTTTTTCAGATCTTTAAACAGTAAAACACTAATTGAAAAAAGGAACAGGTCCTGGACAATCTAAAGGAGGCCCCTTATGGAGAGATTAGACAAGGAGATGGTTTAAATATGAAAAAGCAGCTTTGTAATATAAAATCTGTCCCATCTGACAAGATCCCAACAGAATATTTTGAAACAATTTAAAAAGTCTTAAAAATACCTTGTGTAAATTGTTTGGGTATTAATGCAAGGTATTAATACAATAAATACAATACAAGGTATTAATATAATGTTAAATAGCTCACTATAGAAGAAATAATTTTGAGCTTTTTGTTCTGTCTTCTTCCTTCCTATGGGCAGTCTGTAATTTTTCCAAAATTAATAAACCAGAAAATACAGAAAACTTGCAGAAGACTAGAACAAGACATTGTTTATTGCCCTGCATCTTTTTGCCAGAAAAGAGACAACAGAAAACTCCCAATTAAATTACATCTTTGACAGAAAAAGAAGGAAATTGAGTTCCAAGCAATTTGCCTTATTTCAGAGAAGAAAGACCAGCTGAGTCATTTGTTAAAAAAACTGTCAAGGTTTAGAAACAGGCTCCTCTCACAACTATAGCCCCAAAATGGCTCCCGCATTCAATTTACAACTCTCTACTTCAGTGTGAATAATTGATTTTTACCATGAAAAAATGCTGTTTTACCAAAACAGTATCTTTCTGCAGGACAGTCTTTTCGAATAGATGGTTGATCTGGTAGGTCTGCTTGCTTCTTGATCTGGCTCAGAGGTGATAACTATCCACGTACATCATTTTGTTTCCTACAGGAAGAACCCATTCGTTTTCTAGATGTACAGAGCATCTAGAGCTGTCAGTGCCCTTCAGATGCTGGAAACACACTGGCTGCTGGCACCAGAGCATTGCAAGCAGCATGGCAGGATCTATGTCATGCTGTCGTGCCTACGAGTGTGACCTTTGCTTTTGGCTTGGGTGCAGCCTCGGTGCCAATCGAACATGAAGAGAGATTTCTCTTCCCATAGCCTGGTAGCTGTTGTGAGATCTTCCATCTCCCTTTGCGACTAGAATGCAGCCCGTCCTGAGGTTTACCAAACAGCTGGGGACAGCAAGTAGCTGTGAAGGAGGAGGTCAGGAACATTGGAAAATGCAGCCTAGAGACGTGAGTAAGTGTACTTGGCAAGGTTTAGGGTGCTGCCCTGTACCTCGAGAGAAGGATCAGACATAACAGTAATTCCTCAAGCAATCCTCCACCCAATATCCTTGAAAGTAATCAAAAAAGATGCACAAGCACTGGCTAAAACATGCTGCCTCAGTGGGCTGATTGAAGGACTATCAAAAAAAGCTCAGACCCCCTATCACCTCTTTTGCAGATAACTCTGGACTGAAGCTGAGTTATCCCCATGACCCATGCCCGGTTATGCACTCTGCTTTAACATTTCCAGAATATAAAGCAGCAGGGAAGATGAGAAATTGAGCAAGCAACATGAAAATGGAAAATAAAGCAGATAATTACAGTTTCGCTTCATCAGTGCAATTGTATGGAATTGAAAAGTCATTCTAGCAGCCCCAGGATATGTTAGCAGCCCTAGAGAGTCCAGACATAAAAGTCAGATATTTTCCAAACTTCAAATGGATACAAAGTTTCCTAGCAGGAAGAAATTGCTTTAGCATGTATTTTTCTAATTAAATGTTGGAAAAATGAAGTGATGGAGTAGATTAATTTACACTGAAGCAATAGCACTTTAAAGTATAGAAGTTACTAGGGGTGTATACAGCCTTACCCAAGAACAGAATTCAGCCCAGCATTTTTTAAGGTTCATACACCTACATGGTCAGAAACTCCTTAGTCCAGGACAGGAAATGGTGGCTAAAACTTTTTAGAACTGGGATCAATTAGTGTTAATTTAGTTCAGTCTTTCTTGCAATAAATGGATGTAAATGAGGCATTCCAAGTGGAGACAGATTTACAGCAGGCAAAATGCTATAAAAGAAAGAACAACAGGAAAATGGAGCTGGTCTCTGATAAGAAGGTGTGAAGTAATTATGAGCTTCTAGCTAGTGCATGAAAGTAATACATTTAACCCCACCAGATAGTAAATGTCCAACGTGACAATTTATGGTAATTGACAGGTGTGACTTTCTGTGGAAAGAAGAAAAGAGAAGTGACGCAGCGACTCTTTGTATTGCTCTGTAGACCTCTGTCTGTTATACAGGACAAGCCTCTAACATAGGCAATCTATGCAAAATGTAATTGAATCATGTTTCTTATGAAAATTTCCCTAATGGCTCTTTGTTTCCCATCTCAAGATCTCTCTGCCACTCGTAAGTCATTGCCTGATCCTCTTAACATCCCCTCCTTTCCTAAGTTTAGAACCTACTTAGCCCCCTTAGCCTGGATATAGACTCAGTTAAGGTAGGAGAGAAAGGAGGGAAACAAGAAAAAAAATGGTATAGCTACTGCAAAATTACATGGGCTGAGGTGCTTCCTCCCCTGTTTCTGCAGGAAATATTACAGTAGCACCTACCACTGGCCTTCAATGAGATGGTGAAAATCACTAGTGATATTTGGTTCAAGGGAGCACATTTTTTTTCTTAAAAAAGAAAGAACACAACTGGTGGAACATAAGCTCAGACAAAGGTCCATGCGGCCTAGCAGCAGCTCTTGATGTGTTCATAAGAAAGAGAAGTGTTAGGGAGCTGAGCCTGTACTGATTTCTTCTGAGATATTCTCCTAGCTTCTGGTACTCTGCTGGGCATGGCATGAGATTTTCTTACCCCTTGTATGTCCATGGTCCTTTTCACAGTTGTCTGCTACTCTAATTTGGGCAGACTAATTGTTCTCTCAAATTGCAATCCTTCCTTATACTGAGAAGTACTGACCTCTGAGACCATCTATGTTTTGCAAATAATCAGTGACCAGGGGAGAGAATTAAATGCATAGATAGAAGGGACAAGCCTGCCAAGCTCTGGCCCTCTGCATGTGTCTGAACTTGCTTGTGTTAGAATTTTGAGCAAGTTGGATACATCCATTGGTGGTTCTCTGATGGTTAAAAAAACCGTCCAAACCAAGAGGGAAGAGAGATTGAGTCTTCCTTATGGAGAACATCAACCAACATCCATTTCTCCATAGGTTCATCTCTTCTGGTTTGGGTTTGGGTGTCTGTCAGTGCAATAGGAAGGGCCGGGGAACAGGACCACTCTCCTGAGCTTTCCTCCTGATCGCAGGCATGCAGCAACCACAGGACAGTGCCACTCATGCAGGAAAAGAGTAGAGCAGCATTCAAAGATGCTCCTGGCCACCTCCTGCTACCTCCCAGCCAGTGTTAGATGGGGCTAATTTTGCGAACAGCAGGGCTGGATCAAAACAGCCTGTGAGTCCGGCCCCTGGGCTGCAGCCTAGCAGACAGCACATACACAAGTCTGGCCCATGGCTCTGCTGCACATCAGCAAAGGAGCCTTCCGAGCCTGTAAAAGTGGCTGCTGTTCCTGCATCATTGATGCAGACCCTTTCTGTGCTTTCTGTGCTGCCACCGGAGGTGTCAGCAGGGAATAAGGAGTATATTAAAAGAGGTGAGCAATTATGGAGAGCAGCTCACATATCCTCCGCGCCATGTGTGTACAGGCTGTGACCCTCCTGGAGGCTGCTCCAGCGCTGGCTTGCTGCAGACCTAACAGGTAACCAGAGACCTGCACTGGGGAGGGCTGCCTGGTTGCACTGAGAGCTGCTAAATAGCGCTCTGATGACGAGCATTTAAAGAGCCTTTCCTTTCCTTCTTTCACTTTTTTTTTTTTTTTTTTTTTGGTCTAATTTATTAGTGTGAGGTCATTTTGATTATTAACCTGAGCCCTTTGCTTTCCATGG
The DNA here is from genome assembly GCA_013398735.1 of Nothocercus julius. NCBI lineage: Eukaryota > Metazoa > Chordata > Aves > Tinamiformes > Tinamidae > Nothocercus > Nothocercus julius. The sequence continues at coordinate 1,179,040 of VZSV01000009.1, forward strand.
GCAAGTGGTTCCATCCTCATGCTGCACGTTTACATGCTGCCTTTCAGAACATTTTATTACTTGATTTTCTTGTTTGATTTCCCACGGTACTTCGGTTCCTGTTCTGAGATACTGCGTGCTCAGAGAGTTAGCTGTTAAAGTCTCGCAGATCACTAAATCTTCAGGGATAGTTTTTTTTTTTTTTTCCTCCTCCTTCTCAGTAGCTGACAGATGGTTATTCTTCAGCAAATAAAATCCAAATTGTACAAGTCTGCCCTGCTGTAGGAGCGAGTTCTTAATAAGCGCCTTGCTGTGATGAAAGGAAATGGAGGAAAAAGCAACAGCCCTAAAGTGGGGGTATTCAGAATTAAAAATAGAATCCATGTATCTATTTGTTAGCATTGCATGACTAAATTTTGTGTCTAAAAGGAACTTAAATGGCATGGAAGCCCGGCGCTGGATGTCTCCAAAGAGATGAGTTCTGTCCATAGCAAGCACTTGCAAGTGGCAGCTGGTTTCTGAGCCAGCAGTAATGATGTGCCAAGTCTGCCCTGCACGGGAGCCCATATGTGGATGTGCATCACGCAGGGCATGATTCTGCCTCCTGGCTCCAGCCCGCAGCACTCACCTGCGTTGACCCAGCCAATCATAAAAACCATAGGGTTTAGGATACTGGTACCTAGGTTTAGGACTTGGTGCCTTCTAGTGCAGTGGGCACAGAACAAGCATGGCATGATGGTCAGCATTGCCACAGCACCATGGGCTGGACACACTGCTAATCGGTCCCCCCACAGAGCATTTCTTTCCCTTACTGAAATACTGTGCCAATCTGAGGTTTGCATTCAACAGTTTTTGACTCTTCTAGTGTAGACTTGTCTTCTAGTTAAAAAATACTAAATGTGGCTGTGGGAAATCCAAACATTCATCCTGCTGCAAAAGGGCTACCACTCTGGCTGGTCCTGGGAAGCGGCAACCTCTAGCAATGTAGCTTCGTGGGGAGAGAGGCTTAGTGCCCTGGTGCTTCAGAGATGCTGAAGGTCTGCTGCTCTTCATTAGCTGCAGACAGTAAATGGGCTGACCTCCTATGACAATCCTCAGGCATACCATGGTTTTTAATCACTATATCAACTGATTAAAACAAAAAAAAAGAATGTTCTGAAGCAAGCCTGTTACTAATCTTTAATTACATCTTCAGATTTCAAAATCAATAATTCAAATCACTTAGAAGAAGAAATTGCTCCTTCAGATACTGAGAACAGACCCTGATTTTTCCCCCCACTGTGTCTCAGATGCTCTGAAAGACACTCTTCAATTCACATGTCGTCTCATTTAAACTTCTTCAAAGAAGAAGACATAGGAATATATGTATTTTCTTTAGGCTGCTTAGTCTGCATTAGCAAATGTCTGTAGTCTGCATTAGCAAATGCAGAGACATGGTGTGCTTGCATCCATCTCCTCTCCTTATTTACAGTCTCTGAATGGACTCAGATCCCAAATCCACAGATCAGTCTTTGACTGTCCTCTTTCTCTGGGATTGCTCAAGCTCTGAGTATCAAAGCACTTATGGCTATGCTTGACTTGGAATACAGGACATGCACATGATTGCTGAGTCTGGACTTCATCTGTCCTGCTCATTCATCTTTCTACTGCTCCTACAGCATTTTCCTAGCCCCAAGGAATCATGTATTATAGGGGAATCAGTCAACACAAATGAGGATCAAGGTCTGAAAGCTCTTGATCTCAAAACTCATGGAAAAGGAAACCAAGCTTTGTCATGACTATTATCTGAAGGGAGGCATAGAGACACAGAGATTTAGCCAACAACTTCTTAAAAAAATCTCATGTCCACGTTCAGGCTAGAACTTTGGGCTTTCTGTTGTAGGATGCGGTCAGTTGCCTTGGCTATTAGACAAGCTAATGCTTGGACCCTTCCTTCCTTTTTTTTTCTGAAACTCTTACCCCCGTGAAGGAAGGTCACAAGATCAGGCATGCCACATCAGAGGAACACGTTTTAGTTGCAAAAATTAAAACGTGTATTTTGGTGCAGTCGCCAAGCAGAGAGGGATTGCTGAGGTGTGAAATTCTCCCCTTCGTGCAAACCATGACCTAAATGAGAAGCACTAGCCTCGGTGTCACTTATGACCAGGAGAGACGTCCCCTGCCTGCAGCTCTCCTGCGGCCAGCATTACCTCTGAGAGCTCTGCTGGGGACCAGCTGGCCACACTGCCAGGTGCTTCCCACCGCCCGGCTTCAGCCCCATGGCCCTTTGTAAGTGAAGCTGAGCAGGAGCAACTGCCATCTGTCCCTCTGGGCAGATCATTAGGTCACCTGTGGCCATCTGCAAACCTAGCAAGTTTAGAGGAAAATGATCAGCAACACCAACGTCTCCTCCCAAAGCCTTCTGGTCAGCATGCAATGCCTTGGGATAATTGCTTTTCCCTGTGGGCCTTGAGAAATTAGCTGTGCATTTTTCATGGAAAGACAGAAGATCTGCATTATTTGCTTGCCTTTTTTTTCCTGCTACTGCCCCAGTCACTTATTCTTTGTTTCAAATGGCAGACCTAAACATTGCTGTAACAGGACAGAGCAGTTCTCCATTTCATCTCATTTCCCATTTCTCAATACAAAATTTTCAAAGGAGAGTGCATTCCACCCCAAAGCAGTGGATATAGAAAACTCTCATTGTGGGAGATGCTGTTCTGTAAAACAACAGATTTACCTAATCTTGGGTAACTAACCCACTTTGTGCCTTATGCCCTTAAGGAGAACCATCTGCTCTCCCCGTACACATGTATATGTATCTTGGCTCATCACCTGTTCACAGCCACCATGCAACATCTCATAGCAGTCAGTGTCTCTTGTTTTGTGCCTGCATCTCTTCAGTACTCTTTAGACCCTTGTTCTTTCAGTCTTGCGAAGATTTTGACTCCAGCAGTATCCTGAAATAAGCAATTCCACAAGTTGGATATGCTCTATATAATAATAGACAGATTTTATGTATTAGCTCTATGTTGACTTTTAGTTAGATAGAAGAATTTCTTGTGCTATGACGGAGCACTGGATAAAGTGCCCTTTTTCCCTTTCTTTTTATCACGTGTCACTCACAAGGGCCTGTGATGCTTCTCTTGAAAACAGCACAGTCTATGCAGCAGTGTTCCCTGCCTCCAGTAGTTTTCATCACTTGTTTCTCCTCTTCATGCGATCTTTTATGAAAATGAGGGCTGTGGCAGACCTGCCCGCAGGCTCATCCCTCGTGTGTTACAGCTCACTGAGAGCTCAGGAGTGGGTCTTGATAGTCCTGCTTCCCTGAGACCACTGCTGTGTCCTGCCTTTGATCTGCTGCCGTTCTGCCCAATTGCCCCGATCTGTGAGATTCCCCCGGCGTTATTCCAGGCTTGGCAAAGTGGAACAATGGGCTCAGTGCAAGTGCTGAGAAGAACAAAGGGGCCCAAATTTGCTTCTGTTTGAAGGTCTTGGAACAGCAATTTAGAAAAGCTCTTGCCCTGCTATGTGTGAAACTTAAAAACTGCAGCAAGAAAATCTTGAGGCAATTCCATTACTCTTCTCCACTGCTCTCTGAGCACCTCTTAAATCACCATTAATATGATTTATCTTCACAACTCCCCCTGCAAGATAAGGGTGATACCATCATCCTCATTTTACAGATGGAGAGCCAAAGCACAAGGAGAAAGTACTGTTGCCTAATCACTTTTATTAGTGAGCTTACCTCCTTTTATTAGTTAGCTCACCTCCAGCCTTGGCTGCTTATGTCTTAGTTCAGTGGATTCAGCCTCTCTGAATAGCGGCTTTTAGACGAAGGCTCAAATTGCCACAGAAGCAGCACTGCAAGAAGGTTGGCTTGTTACATTACTACCATTCTTGCTATAATACAAGGGCAGCTACACAGACCCTGAACATCCTGGAACTGATCTCTAATCTAAGCCAGCATGTCGAAAATCAGACATTGGTCCCCTTTACTCATGAGCAACATTTCTGCTGGCAAGAACATGTTGTACATCATATTACTGCTGGTGAGAACAGGCTGTATATCCCATGGAGACAATTTTCTTTCATCATCTATCTGACTCCTCTAATTAATGCTAAAAAGCATCTCTTACTGCCCCATTTGAATGTGCACACTTTGTTCCCCAGCAGGGAAAATTCGTGCTACAGTTCTGTGTTTTCTATGCTTGTTTTCTGAAAATGTATGCACTGATTTTCAGAAAGTGTACTTTGAAATCTGTGGGATGAAACTCTGAAAACCCATCAAAAGCCCCCTCTTAAATTTACTTATATATGCAGCATGGCTTTATATTTCATCTAAGCCTATATTTCAGCTAATCCAGCCCTCCTAACTCCTCAGCCCATATTAGTAGCTGTACCTGGCCACGCTCCTGTACCACATCCATAAGAATATGAAGAAGGATCCTGAGCTGCTGTGCTCCAGCCACGTATTCACCACTCTGGAGCTCCTTTTCGCCTTAGAAACGATCACTGAAACCCCAAATTTGGCCAAAATGAGAACAATTCTTGCTTCCTTTCTGTGCAGCTGCTCTCCCGATGAAGATTCCTCCCCTCCGTGGGTGATGTTCACTGCCCCCAGCCCTCTGCAGGCATAGCGTGAATGAGGTGGAGTCAAGATTTGTGTCGCATTCACACTATGGATAAAAAAATCTTAAGGGGTATTGAGCCCTATGAGATGCTATATAGGCTGTACCCAGCTAGCCCGCCAGCTCTTGTCCTTTTCCTTCTTTTCTTTTTTTCCCTTCCCTCTCTCCTCTCTCTTCTCTTCTATCTGCTGGTATATGACACCTGCTAGGGAATGTTGGTCTGAAGCCATCAGAAACAGAGAGCAGCTGAAAATTGTTTGGCCATTTGCGCTATAGTTTTACAGTGACAATGAACAAAGTGTCATTTCTTGCTTTAAATAGCTGAGGAAGAGGGGTAGGGAAAGCAGGGTGCAGCTTTCCTCACAATCCAAACTTCATAGAAAAGGAACACAGATCAATCTTGAGCTCTCTTAATAAAGGATAGAAAGCCAAAATTCAGTCATCAAGCAGCACGGCAGGTGCTAAGAGCCACCCAGACTGGCAGTGTCTCCTATAATATAAACAAGTAAACTGTTTGATTTCAAGCTCCAGCTATTTTGCTCAGATACCCCTTGTTTACCAAGTTCTGAATGGCACTCAGCATTTACAGATGTAAAGCCCCTGACTGGGAAGGTCATTAAAATTGGCGGGAAGATTGGGTAAAATCTGAGAAAATCCACAGGGGAGCCCAGCTAATTAATTATGGTTTTGTAACACACCTACAAGAACAATGTGCAGAGCTCTGAGCTGCTGAAGGGGCTGTTTAAAAGCAAATTAAGGCAGGATATCTACTGTAAACGTACAATTGAGCTGTGTGCTAAAGACACAAGCAAACTTGTTTACCCTGCTCCTGAGCCCTCTTGAGCATAGTAGACTTGAATATTTGAACACAAATGTTACTGGGTTAGGAGAGGCTGTGAGAAAAGAGGCTGACAGGAGAGAAGAGAAAATATCCTCCGGGGGGGAAAAAAAAAAAAGAAAAAAAAAAAAAAAAGGGAAATACTGCAGCAAAGAATGAAAAACAAATAGAGGAAAAAAAAGGGGGGGAGGGGGGTATAAAACATTGTAGAGAGAACTGAGTCCACTCAACACCCTCAACAAAATGAGTAGCTTTGTCACCAGAAAATTATTTGTTGGGGCTAATTATAATGTGCTTGAAGAGAGGCTGCTGCAGAGAGGCTTCCCCGTGCGCTGGGGCTCCTGCTGTGGACGCAGACTGGCCAGGCTGGGGCGAGCGCCTGCACCCCGGCGATGCCGCTGGATCCGCATCTGCGGCCCTGGAACCTGCGGCTCAGCCCTCAGCAACATCCTCACTCAGACTGCAGGAGAACAGCTCAGCCCTGGTGAGCAACAAAATCAAAAAGATCTCTCTGGCATGGGCCACAAACCCTCGGCTCCCAGCGCTTGCTTGTTCCCTACAGCTGAGATCTTGATTCTGGGAGGGAACGAGACTTTTTCACCGCAGTGTAACTAGAAACGCTTGGCTACTCTGGTTATTTCAGGAGGGGAAAAAATATAGCTCCGTCTGCTGATCACCTCATTGTAATTTGGTGCATCTGGCTAAAAACTCCCCAAAAAGTTGAGGCATGTGATGCAAGGACAGGTGAAGTTAGCTTTGGTGTGTTGGTGGCATCTGTGTGTTTGGTGGCACTTGTGTCACACCACAGCTTGGTGTGGTGGTGGCACCTCTGTGTTTGCGTAGACCCACTCTGCGAGCAGGTGACATGGGAGCCGCAGGACATCCTGTGGTAGTGTTAGAGTGTTAGAGGCGATGTCCATATGTTCCCATGTGGGGTTTAGTTAAGTGAAGAGAGAAACCACTATGTAACTTAGAAGATCATGTTATACAATAACTCAAAAATACGAGAAAAGATGCATCCCAGCCAACTGCTTCGGTGTGAAAGACGAGATTCGTAGGATTAGTAAGGCCTCCTATCTGCCAGATCTTGCTGAGCATTACGCCACGGAGCTGGGCTAACCCCATGGCTCCAGTGACTCAGCTTGGTGGGAGAGGTAGGGCCGGGCTAGGCAAACTGTGCTATCAGCATCTGCCCTGAAATGCAGCTATATTTACAACACTAGGGCTGATAAAATGCCTGTTGTGTTTGATTAACACCAAACATTGCAATACATGGGATAACCAGAAAGGGACTGGATTGGCAGCTGAATTGTTTAATTAAGATCAAATTACCAGAGGGCTAGATCTGGTTCTCAAGATGTAACATGGAGATTATTAGCAAGAACGGCATTTTGCTGTCAAAAAACAGCAGCCACCAGCAGGTCCAACACGTTGCAGCTGTCAGGAGAAGCCTGGCCTTTAAAACGCCAAGCTCTGCCCTTTGCCATTCCAAATTTCCTCAGAGGGAGACACGGGGCCAGGGCCAAAGCCACTGTGAGGGGCAGTCTCCATCCGTTGCAAGGCCCTTGGGCAAGTTGCATTTGTGCTCTCTTCCCCTCTTATTTCTTGGAAAGTGTGAGCCCCACCGCTAAAATGCCTTCCCCCCTTGGACATGCTGAGAGATTCAATAGACTTCCTCCTTATTGCTCAGATTTACGTGTGTATTTACTTTTGCAATGTGTTTTTCTCTGTCAAGCATGACTGAAGATGGCCCATGGATGGAGGAATTACGAGCAGGGCTGAGGAACTGGTACAACCATGGGATCAGTTGAGCTTTATTTTCACAGAGAACCAAGCTACGATCCACCCACTGATGAAATACGTCTTGCTCCTGCTTATCTGGGGAGACGCTGGTGAGGTTCTCAGCTTCCTGGTACTGCAGTTTCACCTCGTGCAAACGCCTCCCATGACCCAGAGTTACCCCTCTGCATCCCTCACCAGGACAACTGCTCACCCAGCCAGACCCTTTCAGAAGACATCCTTGCAGTGAGGGACCCAAACTCAGTTTTATCCACAGGGCAGTGTCCCTGCAGATAGGACCAGAACGGGTAGGAGTGTTAGGCATGTCGGGTTATGGCAGCGCTCTTTTAACAAGCTGTTGGCTCTTTTGAGACCAAACTTTTTCTTCATTGTGGCTCAGTGCTGGGGAGAGAGTGAAGAAAGAGAAGTGTGTTGGTCCAATGCTAAAACAACTAATTTATGTACTTACACTGTGACTTAAGAAAGTTCTGCTCTAAGTGAGTTTATTAAGTGGAGTCAGCATGTCTGACAGCTAGCAGAGCCTCTGCAAATAAGACAGGGCTGTTGGTAGTAAAAAAGTAGGAATCCAGTTAAAAAATAACTCCTCTGGTTACAAGACTGCTTGAAATATTGTACTTTGGAAATGTTTGTGCTTTAAGCTGTTTTAGTGTACAGTATAAGTCATTGATTTTTTTTTCACAATTTTGTTGCTAAACCCATGAGGGGAAATGTTTTTCTCCATTTGTTGGACAGGAGCCATGAATTAGTAATGACCCACCATGTTTCCAAAGCGCATGTATATTTTAATCGTCATTGAAAGCCATGTTTATCTTCTCTCTGGGAAGTTCTAGCATGCGTGTTGCTGGCGAAGCATGAGCCCTTTGGAGGACTGAGGACCTTTTGGGTGGTTTTAGTCCAGGCGAAATGATATCAGGGCAGCTTTGTTCTGCTTCAGGCTTAGTAACCTCAAATTAGCCTGGTCCTGGCCATAAAGGAGCTGATACTGACATACTGAGGGATAAGCCATTGCCCTACAGCTCTTTCCAACCAGCATTCTAGGTCAGGACCTTATTTTAACAACTAGTTCCTCAGCTTTATGAATTAATTGTATCTGTTATGTTGGTTTCCGTAAGGAGACAATTTCCTTTGTGTCATTATCCAGGGGAAACTGAGACATAGAAGAAGGATCATATAGAGGTTCAAGTATAAATTAAGTAGGATTTGGGAGACTTTGGTTTGATTCCTTCCACAGATTTCCTCAGGCAATGTGTCCCACTCCTCCCATTTCCAAAAGAAATGTGGAAATTTCATCCACTTTACCTGCTGGTGCAGTAAGCAAACCACTCATGATAAAGCTACAGTAATGGGGCTACAGGAGTACCTCAAAGAGATACAGACGGATATGCGTGGGCAGACTGAGTTCCCGACTGTGATACACCAAAATAAGTTGGGAGTAACTCTTCCAAAAGGAGTAGAAATGGGGACTGCGCTGCCCATGATTTACAGTGGTAAGTGCCCACAGTGAAGTCTCTCGATTCTCAGTAGCCCACTTTAAGGACCAGACTATTTTTCCTAATTCCCCTCTGCTCAATTAGACCAATCATTTTTGCTGGTGAGCAGACAAGCAGAAATGCACAACTCGGCTCTTCCACTGTTATTCCTTCTGCTCTAACTCTCCGGTCAATAACTCAGGCTCCCTAGGGAAGGCGATTGTAACACCGGCATCTTCATGACTGCTCTGCAAGTTTTACTTGTGCAAAATGTGCTATGAAAAAAAAAAAGGATAATTCTTTAAGGGCAAGCAAATAAAAATATTATCAAACCTTTTTTTTTTTTTAATCGACTAATCTCAGCATTAAAAGTGAAATGAAATTATCTTTTTTTTTTTTTTGGCTGCATCAGCTTCAGAGTACTTCTCTGTTTGGGTGGAACAGCACAATCTCTAAATGCCACACCCAAGTAATTCCAGTATTTCTGCTAATGTGTGTACATTTTGCTTCTGTAACCTGAGCTAGCATGTTCCCAGCTAGCTCAGGTATTTATGCATGGCACTTCATGGAATAAACACAGTGCAGTTGCCCCTAGGCCAAGGTCCTGTCTGATGACAGTCATTTATACTTACCGAAATAATTTCCCTTTCTTCCCACTTCAGCTGTGCACAGGACCTGCTGGAGTTGATGTGGTGAACGACTGATGGATTGGATAGAAAATAAAGACACAGTGGAAGAAAAGAGCTTTAAAAGGATTCCCAAGGATCCTGTGGAAATATATGACAGCAAAGAAATGGCAGCATACAGGTGAAATGAAGCAGAATCAGGATATTTGAAAGAGTTCTCGAAATTGAGTGAAGGGAGTCCAGCAAGAGCTTGAGCAGTAAACTGAAGAGATGCAAGAGATTCAAGGACATGGCCAAGGATGTAATCCTGTAGTGATATTAGCAATAAAAAACATCTTACAAGAGAAAAAAAAAAAAAAAAAGAGAGAGTTAAACAGCACTTTGTATTCTCCTGTTAATGTAAGAAAGTGATTTTGAACTGATTATTTTATCTGGAAGTTCAACAGTTTGGAGACCATGTTTTTGTCCTGTGTTGCATGAAAATTAATGAAAATCAGGAATGTGGGCGGGACTATAGATTCATACAACACAGACACATTTAAGAAAATACTGGACATGGTAAGCTACCCTGCACCATTCCTGCACTAAGAGTGTTCCCTAAAGTAGCTCAGCTGACTTCATCCCCCATCTGCAATGATTTTGGAGGAGCCTTCTTGGGTGTTCCCTGGGACAAGAAGAAGATGGATGAGACCATCACAGGAGTGCTAGGACAAGCAACAACTACATCACACAGATATTCAGTGCCAGGAAATGTCAGCTAGTAAGAGAAAATACCTTGGTCCACTTCACTCTGCACAGGTGAAGTTTGGAAAATCGCAACGCCTAAAGAACCTGAGAGGTGATCCTGGTAGCTACAGAGGTTTTTTAATGTTCATGTAGCCTTCAGTAGCTCTGTACATGAAGGAACCAAATGCAGAGTATATCCTTTACATTTACAGACATTGACCCATCTATGAATGGTGTAGATTGAAACCCCGCAATACCATCCACTGGCCATATGTATTCAGGCTGACCCTTCAGTTTAGACTAGATGATATTCCAAAAGGTTTGATGAGCATACTGGATGTTGCTCTTCCAAAGGGGTATACATGAACTTCAGTGTGGCCAGGCAGAAGTCTGGATGTCTGTGTTTCTCCTCCCTACACTTCCTACAGGCTGGGAAGCGCTCAGCTGAGCTCAGTGAGCAGAGCGCAGCATTGGGGCGGTTTCCAGGCCATGCCATGGGGTCATTCTGAGCAAACAAACACAGCCCTTGGGGGTCGTTGCGGACAGCATGGCACCAGCCTGGAGCTGTGGGGCTTGTTGTGGAGATTTGTGGCGGTCTGACTCAGGAGAGAAATGAGGGTAATGGCCTTCAGCCGGTCTTTAGCGGACAGCCGCTTCCATCATAAAAAAATACCACAAATATTCTCCTACAGCCAGGCAAAGAAGGACAAGCTTTTGCTTGTGCAGGAGCTGGGATTTTACTGAAATGAAAATTGAAATATCTCTCAGAGCATTGTGGTGGTTCACAGTACCTGTAAGCTGTCATTTCATTGTGCGTAGTTCTGTAAGTACTGTGATTTGAATAGTTTTGATATCCACCGTCTTTCCATTTCTAAGTAGTTGTCATGTACAGGGTAAAGCTGAGGCAACACATATGCATTGAACAGTATGCTGTTCTCTCTCAGAGTTTTGGGCTTTGCATTTGGATTGATTGCTATAGAAGTGCCCTTTGGGCTCCAAGGGAAAAACAGACATGCTTTTGTAAGCTGCCAATAGACCCAGTTCATCTGTGATATAACTCCAGAAAGAAAAAACAATGGACTTGTAACTCTGCTGGATATGACTCAGGCGTTCAGTGTTCAGTGTTAGTCTTTCAAAAACACTAACATTGATTCAGGGTATCCATTGCAGCGCCAAAAGCTAAACCACATGGCAGGGAAGGGCAACGGGAAAGGTGGAAGCATTTTGCAAATGGAAGACTGTGTGCATTATTCAGGCTTTAACATTGCTTGCATTCATGGAGCAATGCCCTTCAGTTTGGGAAAGCATCACAAGCACAGCTCCTGTTTGGCAGGGTGAATGAAAGGCATCTTACAGAATCTGTATGTGAGACCATTAGCCTGACATTCGAGACACTGCAAAAGCTCCTCTGATAAACCACACCTCTGGAAAGAGACTGGTATCCTTACATCACTGACACAGGCAAAGCCCTCAAACTTGGGCAAAAAAGGCCTTGTCTATGGGCCACTTTCCATGCCAGTGCTTTCCACTGTTGGTACCCAGGGGACGCAAATGCAGGGAATATCTTGCAAAAGAAAAAAAAGGAAAAAAAAAAAAGATTGATTCTGTCTGATCATTTGAAAGGTAATTTCATGAGCTTGGGTGTGGGTTTTGGAATTGCTGTGCTGGCAGAAACAAAATCCTACTCACTATACTGCAGTTCTCATCAGTACCTCTTTGACTCTTTCCATAATGGAGGGCTGTATCGTGGACCCTCATTTTTTAGAAGGCTATACTAAGGCACAGAAGGGAAAGGCAACTCAGTCAAAGCCGTGAAGTAGACCAGGAGCAGAGTCAGGATTAAAACCAGGTCTCCAATTCATAATCTGGCATCTTACCCAGGAACGTAGCTTCTCCTGCAGATCTTTTTAGGCATCTAAAGATGGAACAAAGTTAATCAACACAGTGTTGAGATCCCACTGACTGCCTGTAACCTTCTTAAACCTGAGTCCAATGACATTCGGAAGGAAAACTGTGGAAAGTCATCTGTGGCATGAAACCTCGAATAGTCATAGCTTATATACCGACACAACTGCCATAAATCTGCCTGATACTGGCCTGCTGGTGCACAAGTAGACATTTTCAGCCTACTTGTTTTAGCTACTATCATCAACTGTTCTAAACTTAAATGCAGAAACTGTTCATGGTGTTAGATTTTATTGTCTTGTTGGTTTATTTTTGTTTCTTAAAATCTCTTTCTGAAACATCTAAAGATCAGTAGCCCTTCAAAACACGGACATGACAAATCCGTCTTTGGATAAATCTCATCACTTCTAGAGCAAATGTGTGGGTATTTTTGGAAGCGGTCCAAAGCAAATCCCAGATGAATTGCATAAGTCTGGCATAAAGTAAAAATATATTGCGTGAAAAGAGTTTGTGGCATTTGGGTAAAGGAGAGGAAGGTAAAGAGTAAGTGAGAGAAAGCATGTTAAGCACAAAGATGATGTGGTCAGAAGTCAAACAAGAGACTACCCTAAATTTTGTTGATGAAAAAAGTAGTAAAATAGTTTTGGAAGTTCACGCTCTCCCACTCTTATAGGATCATAGGATAATTCAAGTTCAAAGGAACATCACCAGATCTCTAGTCCAGCCTCCTGCTCAACATAGGGTCAGCTATGAGGTACTTCATCCTGCTCTCTCCTTCTTACACCCTCCAGTCTTTAAATGATATTCCCTTGACAGCCTCTCCCCACATTTTCCACAGGGAGAAGGAGGGGAATGAAGAGACAGACTTTAATATCAGCGGGCAATAGTTCATATCAATATTCAATGACTGAAATGACTTACGGGCTTATTTTTCCTTTGAAAAAGAGAAGCAAGGAAAATAAGAAATTATTCTTTTGGCTGAAGCTGTTTGGAAAACTGTGTCAATCGTATCTAACTGATATCACCAGTTTATTTCTATTAAGGCGTTCTCATGGGAGATGTTGGAGTAGACGCTTGTCTGAGCAATCTGACGCTGCTTCTCTGTTTGCAGTGGCATCATCCTCATATACTTATCTCACCATATCACTGAGGTTACCCAGACAAGTTGTGAACCAGAGGACAAAAGAAATTTCTTTCCTTACCCATCCTGATAAGAGAGATCACAGACTGAAAGCAAAATACCAGGAAAGTTTGTATCTTCCCCTTGCCTGACTGCTTTGCATGTTCTTGCAGCTTAAATACACATCAACATAATCCGAGAAACCCAAGATGGGGAGGAAAGCATGTGAGTTCCAGCTGGGCTAAGGGACACTAACAGATGTACAGTACAAATTACTTCTTAGCACCCTTGCTGTGATTGCTAATTCAGTCCAAGATTTCCAGGCCAGTATGAAGGGATAATTATTCACACAATCATGAGGATTTGGGGCTGAATATGCAGCGACTGTAGTGCCTCTGTGTCCTGAACACATGCCTGTGTGATGATCTAAGCTATGTTGGGTCAGTCAAACTATAACTTCGGAAGTATTCACACCCCACCTCATATTACAGAGCTTTTTTTTTCCAAAAGCAATTTGATGGCAATTTAAAGTCCTTAAAAAGATATGATATACAGAGGAAATATAGCACTTTTGGAAAATTGAGTTAATAGGGAAACAAAATCTCCTGGACTGGCCATGCAACCATTAGACAATGTCAAATATCTGATCACTTAGAAAAGCTTCCAAGGTCAATGAAGTGTTTGGGCTGCATTTACAAGGAACACCCCAAAACCAGAAGAGCAGTGCAAAAAAAAAAAAAAAAAAAAAAAAAACAGAGGAAGCTCTTCAGCTAGGATGGGAGTGGCAAGGTTCTCATGAAAATGTCCTTTTGGAAAAAAACTTACATTATAAACATGACTATTTTCAGAAAGACTGTCTTACATCATAATGTCAGAGGTATTTTTGTGACTGAATTGCTGGCACTGTCCTATATGATTCTGGAAAGTCCATGAAAGGCACCTAATTCATCAGTTTCAGTGTAAAATAGGTACCTAAGGACGTATTTACCTAAATGCATTTAACAGCCTAGCACTTGAAAATTAAGCTGGAAAGGCTGTGAATTGAATCTACAGTATACAGCTGCTATTCTGCTACCACGCTGAGTACACCAGTTTGCATTCTGTGATAGGCTGAAGCTTGTTAAAAAAAAAAAATCTAATAAAATGTCAACATTTCTTGGAAAGCATTATAACTTGAATTTGCAAAATTAGGTAACCTTTAGGGAAAACATCTTGGAGCAGGGCTCCTGCTAGGAAACAAGTGGAGTTTTTCACCCCGGAAAACACAAACTGTTCTTTGAAGATTTATCAAAAAGTCAACATGAGATAATGATATTGATGCAATTTCATGTCAGTTAATTAGTTATTGTTCCTGTCTTAAACAGAAGGATTATTTCCATGTAATGCTTGTTTTCAACTAATAACTGTGGTGACAGATGTCTAGAAATAACGCACGGCTCAGGTGGTTTCCAGGCAGTGCGTTTTGGAGAGCTGTCTGTGGAGCGTTTCTCCTGAACGTACTAATGCAACAATTAATTCACATTATTCTACACTGGATTGTCCTAGTGTTATTTTTTTTCCCCTCAGTGTCACTGTTGTGAGTAATTACTGTTTCTCTGGTACTTGTTTAAGCACAATAACAGGAAGCATCTACTTTCCTTCCTAGGAATAATTCCAATTATCGATAAGAGAGCATGATCAGCATCCTGCGTTGACCAGAATCTCTCTGCGCTGCACACTATCCAAGCATGGTTTCTTCATACGTATCGTCAAATGCAGTGGCCTTATACTACCCAACTTTTGACACTTCACACCAGCTCACACCAGCCAAAGGGCAACCAAACCCATCCTCACCCGCAGACCCTGCACGCCTCTCCGTGCCCCAGCTCTACACCTAAGAAAGAGAAGGTGTTAATGCTCCTTCATGTCTGTTGGACAGAGATATTTTTCTGTTGTGTGCAATATCACTGAAAATGGTGGGAGCCTTTTGGGACTCCTGTAACTCTCCTCATAGGAATTGAGGGAACTCGACACACAGCTTTCATCAGGTTCCTTACCCTCCCTCTCCCTCATCACTGCTCATAGCTACATATTTTTTTGTAAACAGACAGAGAAATTAGCAGCTCTTGACTCAGAATTTCTGAGCCAGAACATTCAAACTGGGACAGAACATCATTGCTTAATTCTCTTTATAATGATTATTCAGTTACCCTAAAGGAGGATATTTGCTACATTACCCTTTATTAAGAGATGTTAGTCCTTCAAGCCTGACCACATTCTCCTTTTGTAAAAGGAAATGAAAGAAGCATGAAAATTTAAGTGTGAAGAGTCCAGCAAATTTACATTTCTAGGCTTCTACTTTGGGTTCCTCTTTTGATGTTGATTTCTTTTCCGAAAGCTGAAAGAGTTAGTTTGTCTTCAGTTTCTGGTACAGTTTTGCTTAAATTAGAGGTGATTTATTTGGAGGTTTTTGATGTGGCTTGTTTCCTATGACCTGGATTGAGTCCTCAAAAATTCATTTTCTTCAGATATTTGACTCGATACTCAAAGGCCTTTCTGTTAAAAAGTGAGAAATGACAGAGATGGAAGAGGGGCAAAGTTTTTCATAGTACTCCTCACATTGTTATCCTCCCTCCCTACCCTGCATCCCTGTAGAAAACGGTGCTCACTAGTTGTTTTCTCGCCAAGACTCTTCCTCATTCCTGTCACTCATTCCTTAATATTTTATAAATACCTGAAAAAAGTACTGAGGACCTCTCATGGGCAAGCCTCCCGTTGAGACAAATGGAAAGGTTACCCAGGTAATGTTCTAAGACCTTGGCCCTCCACTAGTAGCTCAAAAGGAAGGAAAGGAAAAAATCACTGAGAAACTAAAATGCTCTGTGTTCTTACTTTAAAAAGTGGGTACAGGAGATGGATAAAGGTTGAGGCAGGGGTTTGGAGGGAGGTTATATTTAGAAAAAAAATCTAAGTTTGGAGTTCATGCCAATGTGAGCACATGGACTTTCAATTTGTGGTTTCTCTTTATGCAGCGCATTTTGAAATTGGAATTTAAAACAAAATATACATAACCATGTTTGAATGTGTATATAATAATTTGTCATTTCTTAGTGGGAATTTGAAACTATTTTTAGTGTTCAGAAATAGTCTTCCTTTCCTTTACCTCCCTCCTCCCCCAATCTCACTTCCAAATTACTCCTTAATCAACCCTATAAGATTGTTAGGACTTTCCAAATTCTTGAAGTAAGGAAAACAGTGACAGGAAATTAATAGTTATTGAGGAATGGGGAATATTTTCATTTCCTGGCCCCTTTGAAGACAAATGTTGAATTAGAGCCATTTGCCAAAAAATGGAACATAGCATTTACCTGCAGATTAATTTTAACAAATTCCATTCAAGAACAATACTCTTTAAAAAAATATCATTAAGGAAAGTCAGGAAAGCCTCCTAAAGCCTAGGTACTTGTGTTTTATACTGATATTTCGATCAGAACAAAATCCCTCCCATAGAAGGAGTCTGTTGGTGTATTTGGTGAGTTGCCCCTCAAAAACACAGCATTTGATAGCAGCGACACCAACGTGCAGTTTTTTGACTATCTGTGGCTGCATGGCAGGGCTGAACCCCAGGTATGGGAGAGTCATCAGGTCTCTGATCCGGATTGCCAATCAATGGCATCGGCATCTCTTCAAGACAACCAAAATACTTTCCTGACCTACCTTCAAGTCCCAGCTTGCAGCAAATGTTATGTTTGAGCAAGATGAAGGTAGCACAGCCTGCCAGGCCATCACCTCTCCTTTCCAGTCCTCCTCCATGCCATAACCAGCAAAGAGCCTGAGCTAAGTTGTGCTTCTGCTCCAGCTAAGAAACCTGGCCTTGACTGTGGTGCGATCTGCCAAGCCCAGAACCTGCAAAAACACAAAAGACAATACTGGATCAATCAGTGATCTCCTTACCCAGTGTCCTTTCACCTGATGGTGGTTAATTTTGGATGTCCAGGGAAGAGCATAAAGGAAAAAAAATATATATGTATACATATATATATATATCTCATCATGTCCTCCTGGGCATTCCTAAAATTCCACGGGGTTTGTGGCCCATGGATTTCATGAGACAGAGGCTGATGACTTTGTATTTAATATTTGTTGAGTATTTTGTCTATGATCTGGGCTAACCACTTTTTGAAGCGTTGTAGACTTTCACAACACCATCATAATTTCCTGTGTGTAGAGCTTCACAGTTGTTTTTCTTTGTTTCAAACCTGTCACCTACTAGTTTCAGTGCTGACACCTCTAGTTCTTGTACTGGATAAGTCAATGAGCTGCCATTTCCTAATTGCCTTCTCCATTTCTCTCTCAATTTTATAAATCACTTATATTGTCCCCTGAGCATTTATTTTCAGAGCTGAAGTGCCCCATTCTTTTCATTCATGCTTTGTGTGGGCACCATTCTGTTCCCATGGTCACTCTTGCAAGCCTTTTCCGTGTCTTTTCTGTACCTTTTCTAGTTCTCTCCAGGCTAGACAAGGTACCTATAATTAATATTTGATATCACTTGCATGATACCAACTAGAAATGGTAGACTGTTTTTTGGATCATAAGACCTTCTTCAGTTCTTTGCTGCCTTTGTTGGATGCTCAGCAGCATGCTTAATTTTTCTGATTGTTCTAGCTCTTCTAACTGAAGATACTACATCCATCTACAGGTCTTGTATTTGTATGACATCCCTTGACTTGCATCTCTAGAAGTTTGTAAGTGTTGCTATATAATTTTTAAGACAGAGAAACTGGAACTATGCACAGGATTCAAGATGTGTTTGCACCACAGTTTTATAAAGTAGCATAAGGATGACTACTTTTTGTTCTCTATTCTTTTCCAAATAGTTTGTAAATTCAAAAAAGTCACTTTTCTTGACTGCTCTTGACTGAGCACGCAGCTGTTTTTTACAGAGCTACTCTGATCACTCCAAGATCTCTTTCCTAAAGGGTAACAACTTAGAGAATGTCTGAAAAGCATCATTATGTACTTTAATTGAGGAACATTTATTTTCTCAGATGGATTACCTCTGATTTATCAATGCTGAATTCCATCTGGCATTTTTTCATCACTGCTGCAGAGCTGATTTATTGCCTCTGCAAATCTTCATAGCGAGCTTTCATTTTCATGCTGAATAGTCCTTGGCTTGATGAGCAAACCATCCTTCCATTAGATATCCAGGTCATCTCTACATGTATTGTACAGCATAAACACCACAAAAGATTTCCTTAAAAGTTCACTGGTGAACTCCCTCTTTGCACGAACTGGCCATTATTTCCTACTCTTTGTTTCCTATCTTTTAGCCTGGTATGTATCCATGTTAGGGTCTTGCTTCTTATCTCATGGCAGTTGCTTTAACAGGCTTTGGTGAAGGACTTTGTTGATTGCATTTAGGAAATCCAAGTAGACTCTGTCAATCACTTCTTCCTTGTCTACACGCTCTCTGACTCCTTCAAAGAACAGTAGAGGATTTGTCTTCCTGTCACAAAAGCTGGATTGATTATTCCATCCAAAATATTATTTGTTTGGGTGCCCTATAATCCTATTCTTTATTCTAATTCTTACAGTTTGCTTGGCACCACTTTCATACTTACTCTATATGTGTATTTGGAGGATTTTACTGAAAGTTAGCATCACCCTTGCAGCTTTCCATTTCTTTAATGAGGAGGCCAGTTTAAATGAGAGATGACACATGACAGCGAGGGGTCCATTACTTCAAACTTGCACTTCTTTTGAACCCCTGGAAGAATATCATGTCAGGCTGCCAAATTGTTGCAGTTCATTTTTCTTAATTTATTCTATTTTTGATAATTGAAGATGAGCTAGATACTCCAAAATATGTGTTAAGGCCTCCATGGTGCATAAAAATGTTGAAAAAAAGTTTTTTCTCTTTTATGCTGTTACTTTTTTTTCACTGCTCCTTTCATACCTTCACACTCCCTGGGAGACATTCATAATACAGGTAGGAGTTTTATTGGGTTTTGTGACTTTTTCAAGTTTATCCTCAAAACCTTTTTAGATTTGTTTTTATATTTAATCTACCAGTATTTGTTCATTTCTCTTTTTCTAATTTGAACACAGTTCCACCTTCTTTTTTCTTTCTCACAATATGCCCTTTTAGGCTGTTGTTTAGCTTTGCCATTTTCTATTTGGTTTGCTTCTTTGGTGGCTAAAGTCTCCTTTGGTATGTAGTATGCATTTGATCTGAGCCTTCAATAAGAAAGAATCCTCAAAATTGCTTCATCTTCAAATAATCTTTCTGTTAATTGGTGCTTCATGCCTCAAATAAACTGGAAAAAGTATGTCCCTCACTTGTTGTCTCCTTGCCAAATCAGCTTTTGTAACTTTTTTTTTTTTTAACATGTCAATCTATCTTCACATTTTTGTTGCTTTTATTTGAGTTTCTTCAGCTACTCAGCTACCTGTGAGGACCTGTATTCCCGATTAATCTTATGTTGACATTTAGCTCTCCTTTTGACAAATCCTCTGAAATACACACACGGTCATAGTAGATTTCAATAGATATCTGTCTAGGGACATCAGTCACCAGGATGGCTCAGGTCCATGCGCTCCTCTTTGTGCCTCAGGACAGCACCAAGCTGCCACACAACCATACAAATAAACCTGAAAGGACATCTGATCCATTCTGTCTCCAAATACCAGAGCCGTATAAAGAGACATTTAGGCAAGAACAATGTGGTGCAGGGTTGGCACTGAGCGTTGGCAAGGCTGTACCTGGTAGATTTCATCACTTCATATCTCTGCTTTTCTTGAGTCCCTTTGTACATCCCTCTCTGCTCAAGGAGTTTTAAACCATATCTTAGAAAGTGGAACAATTTCAAGAGGAGAGAATGAGAGGGAGAGGTTGGGGGAGTGGGGAAAGGGTTCTCATCTGATAAGTATGTGAACTAAGCTTAAGACCTAGATCTGAATGAGACAGATCAACACCACCGCAAGTGAGGTCTCTGACCACTCTTGTGTTATTGGCAGTGCTGGGACGCAGTGGGGAGACCGGGACTGGTCTCCTAATGTGGTCAGAAATTCCACCCTCACAACCCCAGGAAAGCGTTGCTGGAGCTTGCTCTGGAAATGCCATATCTGATGTCCTGGCATTTGCAAATGAAAAAAAAAAAAAAAAAAAAAAAAAAAAAAGTTCTAACAAGAGCATCCTGGACAGCAGCCTTATCAGCAAGTGATTTAGGAAGGTGGACACATTTCTTTAGAGCATTTAACAAATGATCTAAAAAGGTTTTTCACTACAGTTTACTCCTTAATATCAGTGAACCTTGTAGCTGTAAACTGGATAAGTAAGAGACTACTACTGGCCAACTTAGGGGATAGTAAATCCCTGCTATGTGATAAAATTCACTCTGAAATGTTCACAAACATAGGTCAATGGGAGGCTAAATAGATTCACAGGGTTTGGCAAGTGAGGTGGAAACTGAAGATTACTGACAGACCAACATCATAATATCAAGAAATGATTCTTTTGAGTATCCACGGAAAGTGTAGAGCAAACTCCTGGAAAACAAACTTTAATGTGAAGCAGCCATCTGTCCAATAGCTGGATTTATGTTTCTGCTGAGCATTATTAAGGGTTTTAGGAGCACAAACTCTGATGTGAAAGTTTAGGTTCCTTCAACAAGTGTTAGCTGTGTTGGGTGCAGATTCTCAGATCTATTGTGCTGGATGAAGCCTAGAAATTAACAAGTAAAATGACGGCCATCAGGAGATAACTAGTTTATCTCTATGCTTTGAAAACAGAATTTTGTGGCTAAAAGCTTACTCTATTTCTTACTGCAGTCGGAGAGTCATTGAAAATATTTCTCCTCCATGACAGTTCTTCACTATCAGAACTGCTTTTGAAGATGTTTACTTTATACCAAGCCCTTCTTGGCAGAAAGTGTAAAATTTCACTGCATTTCTACCTGAGAAATGGCTACATAAAGAGTGACTTTCAGGAAAAAAAAAAAAATCATTACCCACTAGAATTGCACACATGCGATGGCAAATATCACTGGAAGTGAAATCAGCACATGCACATTAGGGTCCAGAACTGAAGTGAAAGAATTGTCCTCTGCAAAGAGCCAGTGTTATGGAACAGACTCAAGACCATGTAAGTCGATATACATGGTCTTCTTCTCTGAAGAACAATGCTCATATTTTCTTAAGGTTAGGAAAAAAAAATTTAAAAAAGCATGTATTTGATGCTTTGACACAAAATTGTAGGGAGAACTCAGGCTCCAAACCCTTAGCCTTGCAATGTGAGTTTGTTCAGAAGCAATGTGGCAGCAGTGATTTACAGTCAATGGAGTGGGAGAGGATCTTCATGCTCAGTACATATAGATACATAGATATAGATTTGTGCTGCATCAGTCTTGATTTCACAACATTGCTTCCATCATAAATGTGCCTTAAAATCCTCTTTTGATGAGAATTTCACTTCATGCTCATTTAAAATGAATATTGCTTAACAATGTGTGAGAAAGCACAATGACAAAGCAAAAATCATAAAATTAAGCATAACTGAAGTGTTTGGTAAAACAAAACTGAAGTCAACCTGGCACACTTGTATTTTATTCAGTCCTGGTGATGGAAGAATTCTTTCCAGGAGAAAACCAAAAAGATCTGAACCTCAAGAAGGAAAACAATTCAGTACAGACCGAGCATGTTTCAGAAAGTACGAGGAGAAAAATCTCCACAAGAAGGAGATTTTAAGCAATAAGGGCTTTGAAGTTATTTCTGTAGAGTTTCAGGACTGTCACTTTCTATGATGAAATATTATTACTCTTCAATATGCCAGCTTTTTCAATCTCTGGACACCTGAAATCTAGCTTTTTCACAGAAATAGTACAGATTTTTAAAGGTACTGAACATCAATTTAACTAAGGATCAGGACTGCTTTTATGTAGGAACTGAAATCCAGGTGTCAGAATAGCTGTTTGTAAATGAAAACATATGTTCATAATGCTGTTGTTTTCCCTGTTAGGGAGGAAAGTTATTTTTAATACCAGAGGGCCAAACTGTACAAAGTGAATTTATCCAAGAATTCAGCAAGACCACATCAGCTCTCTAACGGGAAGGACCTAAAGAAAGGAATTAGCAGAATCGGATGTGGTACTTTCTGACAGACAGCCAAACTTAGGAGGTCAAAATAAGAAGCCAATGCAAAAACTGGCCCATGATTTATGCCTATATTGAAATGCATACAACAGGCATTACTGCTGCTTGCTGCACCCTGCATTAAGCAGTTATTGTGCGACAGTTTTTAAATCCCAAAGACATAGGCGCTAAGAGCTAATCATTTTACGATAAATTAGGCTAGGTTCAACACATGCACAAACAAAGGAGCAGCATTTCTAGTGGAATCATCTCCCCCCATTTCTCCCGAAAGAGACCAGCACCTGCATGAGCTTGCCTGGTGATTTACGGTCCGGGCCTTGCTTTGGAGCGTGGTGTGCATGAAGTCCTGTCCTCTCACAGGTAATCATCCCCAGCTAAGTTTCAATGCAGATTTCCATCTCTCTTGACCTGATTCTCCACCTTGCCCAGTTTAAGAATGAAATGATATTCTTCAGACTGGAAGGAATTTGCTCCCACTGCATAAGATGGACTGTAAGAAATGCATAGGATTACATTTCCTGCACATATGAGGCTTCCCTCACACAGACCACACAACCACAGTGATAAGTACCTGCTTCCTGAAGCGGGCAAGCATATGTCTTGCAAGAAGAGTGTAAGAACCCACACTTGAAAACTCAGCCTGAAAGTGCTGACCTTTGCTGAAAAGAAGTGCTACAGACTGCAATAGGAGATTTGCTGTTTTGTCACAGCATCTCATGGTCTTACATACTCAGCTGGCAAATATTCAGCTGGCAAGTAAACTTCTCTTTCCCATCTGTCCCTTATTGCTTGGGTTGGGATGGTGTCTTGGAGTGAAGACCCTTGTTCAGATGCCTCATGTTTAACCTTCTTTCCAGCTCAGGCATCTCCGGAAGTACATATTCTGCAAATGGAAGATATTTGACAATGTTTTTGGTGAGGGACGATCCAGAAGATTTTCCAGCTCTGTGGGTAAGGACTGCTTTATTAAGACCAACAACCTTCTGCACTTGTTTTCCTTAATGACTTTTAGACATCTACTGAGTTGTCAACATCAGATTCAGCTTCCTGTTCTGGGTCTCACGGTTGCTAAAAAACGCCTCGGAGTTGGACCACTGCTGAGGGGACAATTCACAAGCCAAGAGTTAATGCATATGAGGGCATGGAGCAGAATAAGGTTCCAGAACTGTACCTCTGTTATCTAAAGGGGCACTAGTCCTCTCCTTGGTGGGAAGTCCATTCCCAGTGGCTTCACCATTCACCATTCCAGGTGCCAGAGCAAGAGAAAGCAGAGGGCATAATTTGCTGCTGAAATGGGATTAGGTGGAGGCACAGGTAGTGAGGTGCTGCGGTGGTGCAGCTTTGGCAACACGTCAAAACGCAGAGCTGGCTAGTATAGACTCCTCTTTTCTCTCCAGCCACCTCAGAAGCATCTATTGACTCTTAAAGCAGTAATATTCATCCGGCATCTCATTCATTCCAAGTTAATTGCTTAAATGGGTGGAAAAGGAAATTTGTGAAACGAAATGTGCTGCTGCATCAGGCATAAAGGAAACGTCGTCCCTATTAAGCTGGAAATGTTTCCCAAAGACAACACATAGGCTTTACTGTGCCGAGGCACTTAAGTTCAATTCTTCAGTGGGGCCACTGTTTAAAGAAAGCATTACTAACTCAGTCACAGCAAGCTTCTGTACTTCAACTTCCCAGTCACTCAGTTTACTCTTCAGGATGGTTTTCCCCTACAGCTTAAAAATACGACCTTGGAAAGAATCACTAAATAAGTAAATACTTGCGTCTAGCAAGGCTTTCTTCCTAAATCCAAATCCTGGCAAGCTTTGAAGTCTTGCAACGGTGCCCTATCTGCTAAGGAGATTTCTGTTGGTATTAATTGTCATATTATTCAGAGAAATATCACATTTTCATAAGGAAATGAGAAAACACTCCAAATGAGCTTCTGGTTAAACAACCTTTTTTGTGCATGTCAGCAGCTTGGGAAGAAGGAGATGGAATAGAGAAGTTTCACATTAACCGTTTCTCTACAGAAAGAAAAGTAGCAATTTATATTTCAGACTGCCTCTCATTTCCCAGAGGTAATTTTGTTCTTTCTTCTTACTGAAGACTTTGTCTATAATCTATATAGCAGTGGTCCTTTAAGAATCGACTGCTTTACTTTTCTGCATAAAGATACTTTAGTACTTGTATTAATTCCTTGCATTTTTGCCTTGACTGATAATAGCATTGCAACTATTTGTTTAATTGTTGAAAGAAATTGTCATCTCTTTAAAGAAGCTCTTTAACAGTTTTATTCATTCTTGTTTTTTAATGGCATTTGCCTTTGTGATTCCCTATGTACTCGCTCACTGCTAGTCATGCAGTGACTTTCTAGAGACTTTTCCTTTTCCTGCCTATGCATATAACACCTGAGGAAGGTCTGTGTGTTATTTGATGAAGCAACAGAGAATTCCATCTCAGGGTCTGCTGCCTATTAGCTTGCTTTGCCTGTGACATTTCTCAAAAAATGTCTTTTTCAGTAAAAGAGTTAATGGTCTTTTTTTTTTGCCCTGGCAAAACCTTGCTTGCTGCTGCTCCCTAAGTCACGTCTCCTCAGCCTTTTGCTTCTTGTTTTAAGTTTGCTGGTATGGTTACCCCAAATGCCAAACTTGCAAAATTGCACAGATTAAAAGCAGCTTCTCTCTCGTCACTATTTTAAGGGCAGTCTTTTAAAGTTGGGCATTTCAGCAAACATGTTAACAAAACAGCCCTTTAACAAAACAGCCCTCACCAACACGGATGAGAAGTAACTGAAGAACAAGGAATTTCTTCTGGAGGAGGTGAAAATGGGTGGCTGGAGCCAGGAACTTTTAAGAAAAAAAAGCCTTAAGCAAAAAAAAAAAAAAAAAGGCCCCTAAGGTAAAAGCCTTTGGAGCTACACCCTTGAATATAAAAAACACTTCCTCTTTCAAGCAGGAACACTGATGCCTGGAGGAAATGTCATACAATGTGCATAATATCACCATTACCTACTGATGTAGAAATGCAAGATACCTATAATGAGTCCAAATCTGTCATTGTGGCTCTAACGTAGGTTGAGTAAAAAAATGAGCTTTTCCTCTGACACTGTTAAATATCTTAATAGTGGGAAGTTCTACCAGAATGGTGAGCTTCAACTTTCCCATTCACAATTTCAAACAGATTTTAAATGAAGTTCTATTAGAGGGAAGGGCAGGCACATATTTACTTGGGCATTTGTTTATGATTCGCCTGAGGACACATCTCCAGAAATCTGTGATCAGCGCTCTGCAGCCTCTTGTACATCAGTGCACTGTGTGTTGCAAATGATCATCAAGCAACCTCTGTTTTGGAGGAAGGACATGGAAGTTCAACAAAACGTTTGTGTCCCAAGGAGTCTGTGGTGAAGGAACTCTCCAAAGAGCTATTAATCTATCTGGAAAGACAACCTACTGAGAATACTTTAGCTTTCATAAGTTTTCACCCCTGAGGAGAGGTGTAAGGGAGGAGCTGAAAAAGCACAGCAACGTGTTGGTATTTGTGTGTTTGTTTGCCTTGGTATAAGTTATCTGGTATTTGATAAATGCTGAGATTGTATTTATCGAACTGCTGGGATGATGAAATTTTGCTTTGTTCAGCTGGTGTGGTACCGGCAATGGAAAAAGAATGACCACAACACAGTTACTAGGAGAATTAAAGGCTGAACCCTGGATTTTCCGAACTGTGCTCAATATTTACTGAATTCTCTCAAGGAGGAGAGCACTCACTGCTGTCAAAACCTAGCCTTGGGTGAAATTAAGTGCTAAATTCCTGAATAAACATGTAAACACTCCCGAAGTCTTGAGTTTGTTACAGTGAGGCTTTCTTGCATGTTTTCCAGTACATCTGACTACCAGAGAGATTAGAGATGGTGCGAGAACAACTCGTCTCTGGAATCCAGGGCAAACTGGGACCATCACAAATTGGATTAGCACAGGTTCAGTGCCAGGGACAGAGAGACAATATTGCAGGGCTCTTTGTCAGCCTCTTACTATTTTCTCTGTGAGAAATGCAGTCATACACATACAATACAGTCATACACATACAATGTATCTGGACAAACTTGCTTTGCTTCATTCCAATCCTAAATGAACATCTTGCTCTCAGAAGTTTAGCTGTAATGTACAACAGCAAAAACAAGAAAAGAACCCAATAATACAATAATACACTCCAGAAATGCTGTATAATGTCAAGATAGAACTCACCAAGCCATTTCCAAAAATGTGAAATATTTGCAAGATATGACAAAGCGAAATGGATTATAGCTCTAATTACCATTTATAAAATAAGCCCTGTCAAATGTAGTATGGATTTTTTTTTTGATTACTTATTGGAGGGGTGAACAAAAGAATGGATTTGTAGCAATTTATTAGAATGATTGTTTCACCAATAAAAACAGTAATCTGATTTGTAGCCTGTGATTTACACTGAGAGCAGATTTCAGTCTAATCAAAAATTTCTTTCCCCAAGCCGGTTTCGTGATCTTTCATAGAAATAGTCCTCAAAGCCTTATGGTTCTGTAACTGCAGTGTGAAGCCCAGCACATTCTCTCAGGAAATACAAAGGATGGGCGTAATAAGGCTAGTAGGAGACTGGTAGGAGAGTAATAGTTACAACAAGAGAGGTCTAATTAATAGATTAGATGCCTGTGAAAGGTGGCATGCTAAATGAGGAAATGACATGGTCATGAGCTCTTTTAGACCTTGTCTTCATTCAAAGTATTAGAGCAGAGGGGTGGGCAACTCCCTTGGAAGATTCACAGGCGACTTTAGATCCCTCCAGGATAGGCAGCAGTCAAGTGGGAAGTTTCAAGGTCCCTCTAGGGAGAGCTGAACAGCATTTAGACTCTACTTTCCTCTCCTGGAGCTGACTTTCTGGTGTCTTAGATCTTCAGCTGTGAAATGGAGGTACCTAACTGATTATCCTTCTGTGACAGAATAATGTGAGATCGGCTCCAATTAAAATTTTAACATCTGGCTCCCAGCTATGGGGTCTATGAAGATGCCTGAGATGAGGCTTTTCCTTGTAACGTCAAGAATTACTCTTGCTACATCATTTGATAGCTAAAGGCACCAACTTCTCTGTGACAACTAAGAAAATACAAGCAAATTATATTTCTATTTCTCATTATCTTGTTTCCGTTCTCACAGGGCACAACAGTTTTGAGATATAGGCTGTGGCTTTGGGCTTACAGAGTAAGATTACCTATTGCTAGCTCTAGATATCACTATTTATTCAGCTTGTCAAATATGGATTTTTTATTGCCTAGAAGGGAGTGTCCACTCTTTTCATTTTCCTGAGAAAAATGGGAGTAAGACATGTCTCTGAAAGTAACATATAGTCATTACACATGAGGTCACAGACCTCTGACCACACCAGAGATTTCAAAGAGAAATTAAACACCTTAAACACTCTGCCGGGCTTGATCACACTCTTACCATGGATTTATTTGCAGGCTGATCCAGGTAACCAAATCCAGTTCTCTATCTCTGATTATAACTGTGTTGATAGTACCTTCCTTGTTGGCTGTGTCTATCTGCAGTGAACATCAGTGAACACTGAACATCTGTTAAAGGCCAGTGTGACCAGACTTAGCAATTAGTGTCAAAGAGGGCATTAGTAACAAGTAGCCCTAAATCTAGAATCTTTTTTCGCATTCATTTATACATATATTCAATTTCATTTTCATTTCCACCTCCCTAAGCATGAGACCACATGTGATGTAACTGACAGAAAGGCATAGACACCTTGTTTAAGGTCATGGTGTTACTTGGGGGGATAAGTTCCTAAATTAACAGTTTGGTCTCCGAAGAAGGATTTGGTAAAAGAAAAACATCACTCTGAAAATGTACCATTGTTTTAAGATGTCTCTGGAGATAATTATCACTCCAGAATGGCGGCAGACCTCGGGGTGCCTGGAGACTACAGGAAGTTTTGTGTTTTATCACGAAACTTTTTTTTAGTTCACTTAACAAAAAAATACCCAAAACCCTCTGCTGAAATTCCTGTACATTCAAAGGCAAAATGTAAACGTTCCCCTAGAGAACAGTCTACTGGATGGTTACGGAAATGGAGAAAATTAAATTCAGGTGAATATATAATAAAAACAACTACTTCTATGTAGCTACACTGTTATAATTCATGTGGGCATCACTAACCTCTTGCTGCATTTTTAGAGATGACAAAAACAATTTGTGGAAACAGCATTAATGTTGATGTGTCATACGTGAGCACAAGCTTTTTGCATTCTCCCAACTTTTATTATCCTACTGAGATTTCAGAAAGGAGTTTCCATCTCTGCTTTCTCTGCTTATCACCAGCCACACTGTGGGATTTTATAAGACTTTTCCAGCTCTTTCTTGATATCTCTTTCTTTCTTTCTTTTTTTTTTTTAAGAAAGGAAACTCTCTCATTAAAGAGCCATTACGGATCACCTTCCGTGTCCGGGCTGTTCCACTGCTGAAAACCCTGGGATCAAGAATGACTTCACAAGTGAGCACGGGCACTTCTTGCATTCATTGCGGCAGTCAAGTGTTCAAATCCTGGATTTGGGAGAGAGAAGGAAACAGACACTCAAACCAGGACCAACAAAGGCCAACATGTGGAACAAGGAGCTTCTTAATATTGACATTATGCAATTGCCGAAAGAAAAATGTGCCCCTCTCCCCCCAGGTCTTGCAGAAGGAAAACTTTTCCACAGAGTTCCACAGTCAGGCACCTTCTCTGGGAGTTAGAGCCACCAGCAATGATGCTGCCATAAAGGAGAATTACTGTTGCTGTCTGACAGCTCTGTGGGGAGAGAGTGTTGGAGACCTGGGTCCACTGTGCAACCCGACAAGATTTGAACCTATGTTGCAGTCTTTACTTTGAGCAACAGGTTATATTTCTTCTTCAGTATCTCTTGATGAAGTAATTTGTTTTTACATAAAGTAACTTCAATATTCACTGGGACAGGGAAGAGGAGGTGTAAGACCAGCTGACAAAGTACCTTGTAGGAAAGGAGAGACGTTGGTCTTGATCCCTGCTCCATTAAGTGTGTGTTTTAAAACACTGCCCCTTCCTTTGTCCAGAGAAGTCTCCTTGAGAGATCCAACAGGATCCTGGCAAAGGCTCCTACATATGAGTTGAGTTGCTGTCATGTGGACGAAGATCATGGCCTTCTGCTGCTTCTCTGCTGAGATTGACTGCGGTCAGAGCAGGGCCTGCTCCCTTCCACTCCTCAAGCTTCCTGGCCTGTAAGAGAAGAAAGTGTTTTTCTGCAAAGCACTAAATACTAAACTAAACAAGGGGCCACCTCCCCTCTTGCATCTTCTCTCCCTGGCATTTCCTCATTCCTCAGCACTTCACACCTTCTTTTGATGGCCTTCAAAGGGCTTAGCTCCTCTGGAAGTCAATACCGGGACCAGAGCATGTCTCCTACAAGCCAGTACATTCTCCCAAAGGCGGTACCTCCTCCTCAAAATAGCCAAGTTGCTTAGGTTACTTTTCTTGGACAACATCAGTACCATGTCTGTGGTACATGACAAGCTAAATCTCTGTTTCCCATACTGCAGAGAAATACTGTGATTTCTAAGTTTCATTATATCCTGCAGTATGGGGCTGCCAAGTCCTTTTTTTAGGGAGATCAACAGGGAATCCCATCTCTGAGCTGAGAATTTTATTCTAAGGAAAATTTCACCCCAAAATGAAACATTCCTGTAAACAAAAAAATCTGATTTAACAAAACTGACCTCCTGCCTTGGTGGAGGCCTGGTGGCAGGCCTTGGTGGAGACTTGTCTTTGAGAGCAGAGTAAGGATCACGGAGGGAAGGTAAAGTACAGCCTTATCCTGAGAGACCACTGGCCAGTGGCCATCACCCTCCCTTCGGCACATCAGCCTCCAAGGGGACCCTTTGCACAACCTGCTGGATGCTCACAGCCTCTGGCACATGGTGGGCCAAGCAAGGCCCACCTACACGTGTCCTGAGTGAGCTGAGGCAGCCCTGTGATCAGAGGAAAGCCCAGAGATATATCCAGGAGATTTGCTGTCTTGTCATTAAATCAGTAGTGCTAGTGATGGAGTGGCCAAGCTGCCTCTGTCTCATGGAGATGCTCAGTCACACTTCATCGGTATAATTCACAGGCTCTAACACTCCGTTATTATTTTCACAATTTTTTTTTTCTTATCATTTTGGCTGTTCCCCCAACCCTCCTTTTTGTGCTAAGTGAGGAAATTATTTCTCTGCCAAGAGATCTCTGTGCTGCCTGTTAAAAGAGATCCTCGACAACTCTCCCAACACATCATGCAAGAAACAGACAATCTGGTAGCAGTGTGAAGGGCAATTGACAGGGAATTATTCAACAACTTTTTTGTCAAATAAGGCTGAATCTTTATTTCAGAAACATATAGGATGAGAAGTAACCTTGTTAGGCTTCTCATGTTGAGTGGAAGTGTGAGAAAGACAGAGGCTGAGATACTTGCCCATTGCATAGGAAAGAAGTCACTTGGGATATGAAGACTTTGGATGGGGATCCTACTGCACTTCCTGCAAAGCAAGGACTTGCATCTGGACTCCTCCTGTCCCCAGAGGGTATCTGAACCAGTTCGGGGCGGATGAGATGGTAAATAGTCTTTTTTTCTCATGTTTCAAAAGCGCTGCCTTTGTTCCGCAGAAGGAAAGTGCCCAGAATTTAAAAGGGTTAGCGAAATGAGGGACTCCCACATAGGACTGCCCTCCTGCTGCACATCTGCTGTCCCCGCTGCCACTCTGGCTGCAAGCACGGGCAGTGAGGGGAAGGGTCCACAGGTCTCTCCTCAGCTTGCAATCATGCAGCAGTGGGACCTGAAGGTGTTTCACAGGCAATGATCCCAATCACTTCTGTTGCTTGTTGACTTTAAGACCCCATCCTTCAGTTTCATTACAAATACCTGAAAAGTGAATATCCTAATTTGCTATATGGTTTTAAAAAAACAGGTTTGCGTTGTCCTGAAACAAATATTTTTCAACTTTTATGGCATTAGCCTAAAAAAAAAACATTTTTTCATTCTCTTATATCTAAGTACTCAGAATCTGCAATATACTTATCCCCTACTGTGCACAGAGGTTTCAAGTATACTTTTTATTCTACAAGATAGATAAGTAACTGTGGCACAGAGTAGATAAGGGAGTTGCCCAGAGCCATATAGATACTTGTGGAGGAGCAGGGACTTGAACCAGCTTTCCCGCATTCCTTCTCTGGTTCAGTAAGAGACCAAGATGAATTCAGTAATTAAATTTTACATGGTTCTTCCTCTGACTCTTGTCTCACATTTCACAGTGTAGCAGTCAGGTACAACATTTTTTGCAAGCCTAAATTCTTTGCTATTGCTCTTACATATCTGCTTTCCTATGGACATGTTCTCTCTTCTCATAGGCAAATGGCCTTTCTGAAAATTTGTTGCATTCCTTCTTTATAAAGTAAGTCGCTAACAAAAGTCCCTATTTTCTTTTTAGTTTTTCTAATTAGAAAGTTTCTGGTCTATAGGAATGATAATTTTTTTCCATCTCCAAAATATCTCCACCGGTAAATACAGAAGTTCATCACATCTTGCCATGAATAATACTTTAAACTGCATCATGATTGCTTAAAAATGCTACTAACCTCTATGGTGAAGCTTGGAATTTCTCAAATGTAAAAGGAAAAATTGAAAAAAATCAAATTGCTCATTATTTCTTTAATGTACTTATTCTAAAAGACTGCACAAGAGAGGCGAACAAGTATTTGATAAATTCAAAGGAATATTCATATTTTCATATGTGCAAAATAAATCACTGTAAAGTTAATTTCGATTTTCTTCATGTTACTATGTGTGGTAAATTCAATCTGAGTATCAATAGAGGTTGTGAGCATATACATAGGGTAGAGGACAGAACGGCAGTAACAATGTCTCCCTCTCTAATAATTATCTGATAAATGATCACTGGTGAAAAAATACAGGCTACACTGTCCTAAATTTCAACACTAGGATGTTTCAATGTTCTTTTTTGTGCCAGAAGTTTCACTAAGGTTTCTTGGTTTTGAATATTTTTAGAAGCGTTCCTGGTATTTTCCTAGTAAGATCATATATATATCATACCCCACAAGCTTCCCCCTGTCCTCAGCTCTCCTAGATGGCAGAATTTTTAAGGACACTGGCTTATGAAACATAACTGGCATCTATATCCCATGCAAGAAATAATATTCCTGAGTGAGACTTCTTTGGCGGTCATACGGAATAGCAGTATTTCGACTCACTGACTTCTTTAGGAAAACTACATCATTCCCTCCACTAAACACAGTGACATATAGTGCTCATCATACGAGCACAGGCACACGCATCAATAAGTGAAATACATAATTATTAGTTTGTTTCACCTTCACATAAATTAGTAAATACACCTCTGGAAGTGGGGCTGTAGGGATGCTGCCAGCACCCAGTGTGCTGCTCTTCCATCCCCATTAGCCCCCTAGACCCTGATCAAGATGGTCCCACAGGATGGACCATATCCCCGCATCGATGCATCCAACGTGTGGGACCTTCCTTGTGCCTCCCTCCTCCCAGAGCAAACCCCAAGCACAGCGTGTTTAGCCTAGCACAACAAAGAGCCCTCCCGGCATGGAGCAGCTCGCCTGTGGACTCGGGCACACACCGCCAGGGATGGATTTGGCCTGGGGTCTGCAGGATTTGTCCTTATTCCCCCTCTAGAACAGCTCTCCTCGCAATTCCAAAAACGTATTTCGGTAGCTCAGCACAGCTTGGCTGATGACGAGAGGACGCAGAGCAACTTTGGAAACATGAACTGGCACAGGGAGAGAGTCTTTTTGGCTTTGGGAGGACAGCACACACTTTCAGAGCCAGAATGTGTAAAGACTTTTGTTCACAAACAGAAATCCCTTGTGCTGACAGACACTGAACAAGGCTGACGCTCTCATGAATGCAATATGAAAGTTACCTTGTATTGGGATTAACCCAGCTAAAAGTTTACAGCAAACAATTGACTCAGAAACTCAGTAGCAGGAGGATGGTCCTCCAAAATTTTAAATATATATATATATATATAAACACAACTGTGAGAACTGCGCTGTTTTAATGACTTTGTTCCCTCTTCGAGATCATCCGTCAAATGTTGCATGAGAACATATACCCATCCAAGGGTGCTCCTTACAAATATTTGTTGATCAGAGTATGATACGCCAGTCCTCACCGTGGCTCTGTGTAATAGGGAAATTGTTACCCACACCTTAGAGAGGGCAAACTGAACTGTAACATGATCAGATCCTCAGTCCCGAGTCACAGAGGGAGTCTACAACCAAACTGCTCCTACTGTGCATCCCAGCCTGCACCACAAAATCAGAGCCATCCATTTTTATGCCAAAATTATTATATTCCTAATGCTAAGCTTTACAAAATGTTTCTTTGCTATCAGACAAGAAAGAGAAGTGGCCACAAGGACGCTCTCTCTAAATCCATCATACCTACCTGCAAAGGCATGAATTATCCTCTGGACATGCTATTGTTTCCATGAGCTATATAGGGAGCATGAGTGAGCCAAGCATCTCACTCAGATGCCTCCAAGTTGCTGTGTGGGCAGAGGTTGAATCCAGGTTGTGCTGAAGTTTCTGTTTCTGATCAAAAGTCCTATATTTTATAAACTACTTTTCTTCTTATTTCTTCCCAAACTACTTTCAGACCATTTTCAAAAAAACAAATGACTCAAATGTCACTTTTCTCTGTGAACTTTCATATGTTCCAACTTTTCCAGAGCAAGTATTCTCAGAAAAGGTCACAAACACAGGCAAAATAAAATTCCCAGATTATTTCCAACTATTTCCCCTCACTTCAGGCATAAGCCCCAATGGGGCTCAGTGCTTCACCAGTGCTGTTTATTTCACTGCAAAAGTATCATTCCTATGCCTTGCTTTTATTAATTACCTTGAATGCAGCTAATTATATAACAGGTAAGTTCATTTATGTAGTATGACTAACTCTCAGAACTGAAGAAGTATGAGCTAGGCCTAAAATTAATAGGCAAAAAGTTGTCAGAGTAAAAAAAAAAATGGTAATTAGTCTTGTATTTTGTTGTTAGTTTTCTGGAGGTGAGCCCCACAGCTCTCATGTATAAGGTCTTTTTGCAGTGACAGGAAACCTTTTCTTGCCTAAAAGATGAGCGTCTTCCTGCATTGCATGGTTCACGCATTGTCCCTGCACATTGCACAGCAGAAGGGGGTTCTTCACACTTCACCTCCTGCCCCACGGAGCCGGCGATGTCTGGGAAGTCCCAGGATCAGCAGACAGAGCAGTTCATTTTTACTTGCCCTTTCCTCAGCCACAGCGATGCAAAGTAGTGTGGTCTCCTTCCCAGAGCATGACTTTATCTCCCTTTTCTACACACTCCTCTTTTTCTCTCCTTCTTCATTATTCTACTCACTCACTATTTCAGCTTGCATGACAGAGTCTACATAAAACCTTTTAAGTGCAAGTAGGAAGGACTCTTCCACTGAATATAAGTTTAAGACTCACAGACGCAAGTATTTTCCAGCAGCACTGAAAGGATTAATTGAAACATTGAGCCAGAGCAGTAATTATTTTACCAAGCAGTGAAATGCTATTCAGCCCTTCCTTCTTACCTGCCACTGATGCAATCAAGGCAAAGCGGAGCCAGGATATAAAATTACTGCTGCAGTTCACCAGTACTGTGCATTTTAAAAGCAATTAGGAAAGATGCCCATGACTGCTGTGTAAGAAAGAGGGTTTTCATTAAACAAATGAGTATAATGCTCACTGCAAAGTCCTGCTACAGCTCCCCAGGAAAATAAAATATAGCAGACTAGACTCATTTCTGAATTTCCAGGATGACTCCATTCACTTAAGTACAGTAGCTCCAGTTTTACTCTCTGATAGATCAGAATCAGACCTGTGCAGTGAAACAGGCTTGGCTTGGCTTGGCTTTAGCTGCATTTTTGTCTCCTTCTATTTGCACTTTAAACACAAGGAAAACAATAAAATCTCCCAAAGAGGAAGTTACACCGCGGAGGAGAGGAGGAAGAGAAAATATTCTAGTCTTCATATCTGTTCTTGTCATAGGAGCAGACAAGGCTTGGTTCAGTTCAGTTCTTTCATTGCACTTTTTGTTTGATTCTCCTTCTGGCAGCAAAGCTCCCCCAGCCACTGGAAATCATCTCTAAAGTGAGCAAACAGAAACTGGCTGATGCTCAAGCGTGGAGCAGACAGCAACTATCTTCTTCCACCTTTAGATATTGGAAGAGGTGAGTGATTTGCCTTCTTGGTCCTGCACAAATTATCCGTCACTCCTATGCTAACAGCAGTTGCCACAGTTAGGGGCCCCACACCCTGGTCATTATGGATCTGCCTCATCAAATCCATGGGAGCAAGTGAGATCCCTCCCACCTGAGTCTGCACCCTCTGCTCTACAAACTACCCCCAGGTATTCTTTTTTAATTAGCTAGAAACTTATCAAAAACTGTGACCACCTTTGCTGAAATTTTCCATGTTTGATTTCTGAGCAAAGGTGAGTTGTTTTATTTTTTTTAAGCAGAGGAAAATTCCATTGGCTCCTTGTGAGCTGAAATGAAATGCCAAAACAAAGAAACATTTCCCCCCATTTGAGAGGGTTTCTGACCACGTCTAATTATAGAGGGCAATACCAACCATTTGACATAAGGAAGTGGCACACACACCTTACAAACCCCTCACCTTTCTGCTTAACAGGCACTAGGGCAGCACACCTGGGCTTCAGAAATGGACACTTGAAGACCATAGAATGCAGCACAGTATTTCTTTGTTCATTCAGTTCAAAATCACTGAAATCCGCAGGACTCTCTGTTGATTTTACAGCAACTCAGCTGGACCTGAATATCAACAATGTCAAGATATGGTGTAGACCTGTTGTCTGTGCATGTTCTCTTTGTGGTTAATTGGAAACCGTTTAGCTCAAAGAGGCTGTGAGCTCCATGTGTATCCCTCTGCCTTATATCCACCTCCTTACCCTGCAGCAATCTCTTTTCCCAAAAGTCCTCATGACTCTAGCCTGACTTGCCAAAAATGACCCTCTGTCTCTGAATAGAAGAAATGTCCAGCAATTCCTATCTTTCCCAGACAGCACAGAACTAATTAGTCCCTTTTCTGAAGAAATGATCCACAAGGTAAGAAAGTCTTCAGAGAAGGTGTGAAGAGGGAATATTCCATTACTGAAGGGATCTTGAAAACCTCATCTCTTTTAACATTTAATAAAAACGAAGCCAAAAATATCTTCTAAATCTAATATGAAAAACATTCCCAAACGCATCTGTCAATAATTTTGCTTTGCAAAGTATAAGGCAGACTATCCTTTCCCACTAATTCTTTCTTTCTTTCCCTCTTTCTTTCTTTCTCACTTTTTGTCTTTCTTTCCCTTTCCTCTTTCTTTTTGTCCGTCGCAAACTCATCTCTAAACTGAACCACTTTTTTAATGCTTCCCACCCACACAATCACCATAGCAGTATTTGACTTACTGGGTACAGAGTAACGTTGTTCGGCCCTGAGGAGCTGCTCTCTGCATTAGCCTGGAACATGTTTGGGAAGTGTGTTATGGCTCAGCCTTGGCTGATGCACTGGGATTGGACTAGGTGTCTCCAGAGCTAAAAGCCCAGGTTGTTGCAAGCAGAGTTTCAGAGCCAGGCTGTGTAGCTGGGAGCTGTAACAACTCATATCCTCTGTGGATTAGCACAGAGGGGCACTTGTGAGTGGTCCTTGTGATATCTGTTCTGGAGGTAAACAGAGGATTTTAGTCTCCTGAGCTGTCAAAGGAGTTCCTTTGACAAGCTCTAAATTCATTTAAAGTCATGTAATTTGAACATGCTGTGGGCTCCAAGTCTACTTCACTCTTGATACTACATCAATACATCCATTAAGATTTAGCCAAGTTTTGTGTGGTTTGTTCATAAACAGTCACTACAATGTCTCCTCCAGAGAGATAAGCACTCTTCTGCCAGAACACAATAGGGGCTGCTTACACGCTACGAATCCCTGACTTTATAATCATTGGGGGAGAAATGTGCAAAAAAAAAATGTACTCAAAGATGCTTTTGAAACTTTAACAACTTTGCCATCTTGTGTATATTTTCCCAGATAAAGACCCCGTATGCAGAGCCTGGGAGTAGTATGTGAGTTAAAGACTCTGTCAGCGCTTGGATCATAAACAAAGTCTTGCAGGGCTTTTATAAGTCAGAGATAAAATTTTGCCATAGGATGGAGCTTTGCACATAACTGCTTAGTAAGGAGAGAAACACTTTCTTCTTTTTAAGGTCAGGAAATTTAAAAATCGCATGGATACCTCTAAGTGCCAGGACATTGCAGATTAATTTTGTTTTTATCTTGTTGAACAAGAATTCCATGGAGAGGCACATCGCATCACCCTATTTTTTAATTAGGTTGTTCTTTTTTGGATGGTTGTTTGTTTAGTTGTTTTTTTTTTGGTTGGGTTTTGTTTGTTTGTTTTAGTAAAGCCACAGCTTTACTAAAGCCATGAAGCAAAACTGTAGCAATTTAAAAATGCCAGTTGTTCAGCAAAAGGCATGATTGTTCTCATGACTCTTCTCTGAAGCTGCCCCAACCTTTCTGAGCACATTAACCAAAGGGTGTATTCTGTAATATTCTGATTATGAGGCTGAAAGAGGGTCATTTTGCAAAACTGCTTTTGTACTTTATCAAGAAAGAAGTCCAGATACCCAATAATTTTTTCAACAAATCCTTATTTTTGGTTTCAACCATAGCAACGGCTTCAAACACAACATTGACACTTAATGACTGCAGGATTCCAACGTGGTGCCCCTGGGTAGGAACCCAGATTGTTGCCACATGGAGAAATGCTCATCTAAGGAGAGAGAAATTAGGAAGCCAGGTAGTCTACTGACGGTCACCAAAACCTGGAAGCAGGCAAATGCATGGCTGCAGATGAACAATATTTCGTTGAGCTGTTATTGTCACAGGTCTTAAAAGAAAGCATGGGTAAGATGCCTTTGCTGAGAAATTGCTGAGAAAAGAGCTCACTGTAGCTCTTCCTGTTGCCTCAATGGGACAGAATGAGACCCTCAGACCAGCAGAAGGTGTAAGTGGTCAGGCCCTGCCTACTGAGAGCGCTTCAATGTTAAAGGCGGCCAAGCCACTACAAGCAACGTCTCCGAGGAGTTTAGAGCAAAGACCTGGCATTTTTGGCATCAATCTCTTCAGAGCAAAGACAGTAAAAGCAAGGTTTCCCTGCAGCAGACTTCTCCTTCTCAGAGAGGATCGGCCAGGTTGTGCTATCTGCCCACACTGGTAATGTTTGCCTTATCGGTTTTGTGGCTTACATCATCTGTATGGCATGTAACAAGTTTGCACTAATGGGTTAACCTTCTCTCTTTTGTGCTCATATTATCCTTTTAAGGGCTGTGTTTGCAATAGGCTGAGTCCAGGGTTGTTAGGAAATTAATACATCCCCACGCTGAAGGCCCGGGAAAGGTTCCTGCTGACCCCTGTGGGGCTGGATCACCCACTGTTTTGCAAGGAGAAAAACTGATAGGGGGGCAGCCCTGAGCCCCTCTTCAAGCTGGTTTCAGCCCCTTTTCTGTGTCTCCTCAAAGACTTCCTTCAGGCCACATCTCAATTTTCAGTCTATCCTTACTCTCCTCAGTGTTTGCAGCTTTCCAAATCTCTTGTTATTAGGATTTTCTCTGTACTACGCAAACTTCTTAGACCAATCTTTGTCTCTCCCATCATTTATATTTTGACATCCTGGAGCCAAAGTATGATATATTGACAGCTGGGATATAGTCCTAAATCTAGATGATGAGTTTAGACTAGGTTTCTCTCATGTCTAGACACTATTCACCAGGCACTGCATGTACCAAAATCAGAACAGCCCCCTACCCCAAAAACTTCCCATGGAAGCATCAGGCAAGGGGCAACAGGTAACTAGGGAAGAGTCACCTAATCAAATGCAAAAATCTTCAGTTTACTTGGCAACAGCCGAACTGGATGTGTCCACCTAACTTAGTGATAGCCCTGTGCACTGCGAGCTGGATGAGATGAGCACTCTCAGTAAGGGAGGCAGCATCAATCAAAAAAAAAAGCAACCATCTCAGCACCTGAGCTCCTGGCTGCAAGTTTTGAGGAAAGGGTGCTGATGAATGGCTCTGCTCTACCTCAGTGCTGCTGCAGGCCTTCCTCAGCCCCTTGGTGTTGCTTTAATGTTTTTTTGTATGCCTGGTGCTTTGCCCATTGCCTCAGCTTCCTCCTCTTCAATGCAGGGCTCTCAGGTTTTCAACCTTCCACAGGGAAAGGACTATTCGTCTTACCAGAGTAAGACTTTGGGGAAAGTGAATGAACAGAAGAGAACACTTAGAGCTGAGACACTGAAAGGGTCCTCACACAAAACACAAAGGAGCTTTTCTTCTCATCAGTGTTTTCAGGAGACAAAAGAAAACACATTTTCTGAAGTGTTCCTTGGAGATATTTTGTTTTGAAGTGGTTAAAGAATTTAGAACGTGAGATAAGGGGGAGACACTGGCATAGAGCGAGGATAACAGCTTGTTCCTCTGAGGGCTGGGATTAAATTGCAGGGAATGCTGGCACCCAGCCCAAACTCAGCTTCTCCGGCCCCAACACTTGCTTAAAAAGGTAGAACTTGAAACATGTGCTTTGCACTCTCTTCTTATCATCGCCCTGCCGGCTTTAACCATTGTTCATGTGCTCTGGCATTCACCAAGCCTGCATCTAGGTTCTGCTAAAGACAGTGTTGATAAGTCCGATGATGAATGTGGAAAACTCCTCCCTGAGAGGGTTTGACTGGCTGTCTGCAGTCACTGGAAAAAGACTCCCCTGTTGCTTCCTTGCTGCTCTTACCCTGGCACTAGAGGCAGCCACATTTTGCAGAAAGCTGCACGTTGAGAAGCCAAGATGCTGTGTTTGTAGCTGACTCATTATCAGATTTATGGTGCTCATTGCGGGATTATACTAGCTTTTGTTTTGGCATGACACAATGCAAGATTATACTCCCTGTTTCTCCCTACCTGTTGTTGCTCTTTTTCTCTTTAGCAGCGAGAACTTGCTAGCTGACATTTGCAGCCTAATATTCTTTGAGCCAGAGGCTCAGTGCAAATCACAAAGTCCTCCCACCTCAATTTGCAGGCATTGCTGACAGATACTGGATATTTCACCTGTCTAACCTTAAACACTCATGTTCTCACAACAGATGTGTAAGTGGGTTTTTCACGTAGTCTGAGTCAGTGTGGAATAACAGATTAGCCAGGTCTCTGAGTCAGAAGATTTTGCGAGGCCCTTTTCGTGTGCTGACAGTGAGTGTCAAGCCCTGTGTTTTCTTACATCCATTTATCATGGCTTGGTATGTTCGAAAATGTTGTTTTTCTTCATTAACTCTTTCATCTATAAAAGGCCAAGATGTTTATGCTGTCTTTGCTGCTGCATTCTTGGGTCTCCTAGGTTAACTGATTGATGAACTATAGCTGTTGTTATCTGTAGAAGAGAAGACATCTTGTTTTAACATACAGATACCACAGTGATAGTCACCGGAGGCCTGGCGTGAACTCCAGGCTCTGGCATGGAAAAAATAAGAGGCACCACCATG
Organism: Nothocercus julius; assembly: GCA_013398735.1. Lineage (NCBI taxonomy): Eukaryota > Metazoa > Chordata > Aves > Tinamiformes > Tinamidae > Nothocercus > Nothocercus julius. The sequence continues at coordinate 1,219,898 of VZSV01000009.1, forward strand.
AAAACCTTATTTGCTAAGAAGTGAGTCAGAGTAGCACTTTCCCCTTTTAAAGCAAGGAAGGAGGTGGGAGGTATGGAAAGGAGACTAGGAAATAGGCAGCAGCTTGTCAAAGGTCATACGGGAAGGCAGTGACACAACTGGGAATGAACCCAGGTCTCAGCCACATGTCTTAGTCACAAAGCCGAGGTATGCTGCCCATTTTAGGTGGACGCTTGGCTAGGTACATGGTCTATCCATATATTGCCGACTCGCTGATTCTCTCCTCGTAAGAAACAACAAAGTCTTGTCCCTGGTCAGGGAGAGTACAGGGATGAACACCGAACCATAAAGCTCTCTGGCTGGGTGCTACACCCAGCAGCTGTAAGAGGGTAAGATTTCAGTTGTTCCAAATCTCATTCTTAAAGGACTACTTTGATATGCTTTTTCCCTCATCTATCTCAATTACAAGTGATTTGATATTCATAATTCTGCTTTGTGCTATTATAAAGCCGGCATGCCAGATACAGAATATGTAGGATTACTCTTTGTGTTAGATATCACCCAGGGATAAAAAGGAGCAGTAAAGTCCACTTCCTGGTCACAGAGCCAGAACATAGAGAGACCAGAGTGGAGAAATAAATAACCCATAAAAAAACCAGAAAGGTCAGCTGCAGTGCTTGAACCCTGATCTTCCTATTGTTTGAAAGAAGATGTCTTTGTGTGTGTTTCGGGTTGGATCATTTTGATTTGTTTTAGCTTTTTCTTAAGACAAAATATGGCTTTTCCTCTGTGCATTTTAAATAACTGTATCATAAAGTTTGGCCTGTGTTGTCTCTGACATGTTGTATACATGCAGCTCGATTTAAGTAACAGCTGGGATATATGCACATATGTCATCTATCAAAGTTTGGAAAGGGAAACGCATGAGCTGATGCATTTTTGTATACTTGCTGTCATCACATTCAACTAAAAAGAATTAAGACTTGAAAAAAGAAAAAAATCTTGTTGCTTCGTCTGACCATGAAAATCTTCTTCCTTTAACCTTATGCCCTGCATAGTTGAGCAACTGTATGGAAAAGTTTAAGTGGGTAGTACAGAGATCAAAAGAACACCATCCATAATAAATTATTTAAGTCTCTTGCACTTCAAAAAACTAGAGTCAGGTTCTGTTTGTATTCTTGTGGGTTGTTGTTGTTTTAACCTGTTAGTATTTGTTTCTTTTGGGTCTTTATTTTGATGCTGATCATGCACCCCCCACACACATCCCAGGCCTTTTGAAAACATTAAGACAGCAACTGTAAGCTCTGTTAGCCTCCCTTGGAGTGGTGGGTTTCTGCTCTGAGGACATAAAAAAAAAATAGCGATTTGTGGCACTTATATGGAAGGACAAACCCTAAGGAAGTAAAGACCCTAGGGAAATGGATGTAAGTCTATTTGGGTCCTGTATAACGTGTCCAAATCTGGCTTCCCCAGATGATATGTGACACGGTGGCACGAGGGAGCGCAGAGGCTGGAGCACATCTCTGCTGGCTGGATGAAATCTTGACATGGGAAGGTGGTTGGCTTTGAAATATGTTCTTTCAGTAATCTCACCTCTCAACAGAAGCAGAAGATCCGAGTATTAGTTACAGCTTTCTTTAGCCCCTCTGAGACAGCAGAGGCAGCTGGATTTTGAACCACTAAATTCAGGTTTCCATACCCTTTGTTCTCCATGCCACATTAGCAAAGCCAGTGAGGCATAAGGGGAAGATATGAGAACTGTATTTATCTTCTGTATATCTCATCTACAGATTTATGGGTAGTCTTCCCCCATCCTCAGAACACAGAAGCTGACATACCAGAAAAGACCCAGAGCTGATATAATCCAGTATCTTGACTCTGACAGTAGCCAGTGGCAAATATTTCAGATAACTGTATTAAATCATGACTGCAGGCAAATTCAAAATAATCTTTAGTTTCATAATTCTAATTCTGCACTGAAATTCTGAAATAGTTAAGGAACAGCTTCAACCTTGAACCAGGAGGTGCACTAGCCTTTCAACTGTTCATGCTGTTACAATGCATAATTTACAACTGGGGATCCTCATTCTTCCTCTAAGAATATCTAAGATCCATTTGGGAATACTACTAAGCAACCGACTATAGCAGTGAGTCCTTCATCCCTTCATGTATGGTACCAGGAGCTGTCTTTTCCTTATGGGACTACCCGTAGCTTCAGGCACCTTCAGCTGGAGGAGCTTCAAGTTTAACAATATCCTCCCAGAAAAGAAAGCTCGTCTACATCTCATTTTACTTTAAGCATCTCAGCAGCTGGCCTAAGAAGATGCTTCCAGAAAGCACAGTCATTGACCCTGGCAATGCCAACCTTCCTCTGTGGCTGAGGATCCTAGTGCCAAATGACTAGAGTTGTAGGGGATCAAGGTATGCTCTCTGTGATTTCACCTACAACCTACCCTACCCAGAGTCCTTCCCCACGTCCTCCTCTGGTCCTTGTCTGGGCTTAGTGCAAACACCATGTCTAACCACAAATTGAGAGCAGGGACCTTTCAAAGTGTGGCTGTGGCAGCTTTTGAGCAGTCTTTACAAATATGCAGCAAACAACCAGTTAGAGGTTGCATTCAGATCTAGTTTTAAAATGCTACAAAGCTCAGCAAGTACTACCAGCTGGGTTTGGGGTTCACAGCCTTCTCACATCCCAAAGCACAAGTGCCAGATCATGTCTTTCCCTTTCCAAACTGCTGAATGGAAGGAGATAGGTATGTCAAGTGCTGTTCCCCATTAGCACCACAGCCAATTTGCTGCTCACACTGAGATTTTCCCACAGAAGACCAATGTCTTTCACAAGCTATAGGTGGATTTTTAAGACAATAGTGTCCATGGAAGTATTTTCATTACTCGGAATTGATGTTTTCCACAGGCCTACCTGCAAGTCAGTCTCTGAAAAGACTTGACACGTGGCTCCACATATTGCTCCTGTCCCAAGCTTGTTTCCAATAATCTGCTGCAAATAAAGTCATTTCATTTGTGTGCAAGACTCTTCAGCCAAAACTTTAACCTAAACTCTATGCACTGTTTCTGAAGAGATTCTCCCCTCTTCAACATGTTGTTTTTAATCTCTTGTGTAGAAAATTCTATTAAATCCACATGGGCTGATTCTGCCATCACCAGTGCTATTCCATCCTTTATCCTACTGTGAAATACTGCCAAAGCAAGAGGGTAAGGTTTTAGCGTAGCCCCACTTGCAGTGCCTGAATGAGTACTGGATGGGCAGCAGTCCTTTAGTTCGTGTTAAATGTTACCTATGGCCACTAAAATTAATGGATAGTACTGAGAGACAATAAGAAAAGAAAAGAAAAACTTACTTTACAGGACTGTGGTGAAATGAATGTTACAACTGGAATACATGAAAAGACACCCTATAACACGGCATTAAGAAAAGACAGAACGGGCTGTGGGTATAAGCCATGTTTGCCTGTGTCCCAAGGTCCAAGCTGCAAGGCACAGCTCCTCGCAGCTGTGCAAGAGCGTCAGACAGGTCCAGGACAGGGGCTCAGGGGTACAGACAAGCTTAGCTTGGTGCTCTGCTCTCTACTGAAATGATACCATGAGCAGGGGGTTGTATTTGTGTTTTGCATTTCTGCTTCACTCTGTAGCTAACATGAGAGTAACCACACAAGGAAGCACTTGGCGAAAGAAGCTGCTCTGTTTTCTTGCTCTGCTTGCTGTGTCACCTCTTGCGTGCCTTGACTTCTCTGGAGAGACAGAGATCTGCGTGATGAAACACTTTGAGACAAGTGACATATAAAGCCATGCATTTATGTCTATGTATCACCTTCTGCTCCACGAGCGGCCCTCAGCATGCTGTGAGCCGTTGCATACCTGTACCCACCCTCCGAAGCACTTCCTCGTGGCTTTTTATGTTTTAACAAAACGTCTGGGCAAATAGTGAGCGATGATTTCCTTCAATTGTTGCCGCCATCCTCCACCACCCTCAAAATTATTCATTCTAAAGGAAATTTAAAAAAGCTTTTGTTTGAGTATTCCCTCCCTCTAATTGAGTGCATTGTACAGAGATCAAAGCACTGTTTTCAGTAGGTCTCGGTAAGCAGGAGTTTTCTGAACAGACTCCAAGCTTTTGGTGTATAGTGGGTCAAAATGACCTTTGCTATTCACCCCCTCCCACATTCATACATTAGTAACTGTTAATTCACATTAGCCCACATGGGCTGGATTTAGTTTTTAGATGAATTATACTTATAGCCTTACATTTACCAAAAGGTAAATGTAGTTTTCAGACAGAGTAGAAGAGTAAACAGTACTTCTAAATTGCACACATTTGCGTCTTTGACTGTTGGTTTAGAAGTGAGATTGGACCTCTCCAAGGCTTTTTGAACAAATTTTAACTCTATCAGATTTCGATCCGTGGGATAAAAATTGAGGGAAGAAGATGGAAGACTGAACCCATGGCAAATTGCCATCAAAGAGGTCCAAATTTCATGTGGGGGTATTTTGATTTCCTAAGGCAGTACTCACAGAGGTGGGAGGAAGCAAATAAAGCTCATTTCAGACCCTTGAATGCAGTATTCATATATCAACAGCATCTATCAGATGAGGAAAATGGACTTTAAGGACCTAAAAAACATATAGCCAGGTACATTTCATACATCACTCCTGGGGAAATCTCATCCCAAACATAAGTGTCTTGGTTTGCCTGTTCTTTGAAATGCTAAATCATTAAAAAAGGAACGAAGACTATCATCTTACTGTGACTAGATGCAAAGTAGCTAAAGGCTGTGGAAGGAGTCTTTCATCACTTACAGGAAGTCTTGGATTTAGAAGGGCCAATATGTTATCAGAGAAGAAGAAAAATGGAATGGTTCCAGAAATACCAAACAGGAAAAAAAAAAAAAAAAAAACCAGTAGGGATGAGGATTTACTCATAAACAGACACATTTTTTCACTGCCAAAGTAGCTACTCTACTAATGAGGTTTTGAGAGTTTCTTGCCAAATAACTAATATTACAGTGTGCGAAGAAAGCTGAGGCTTTTTAAATGCATACCTCTAAATCTTCAGCCAAAACCAGCTGAATGCTTCCTCATTTAAAAGTTGGTAAAATGTTTTATACAAATGAACCATAATGCGTCCAGTGTTTCTGTTACATTGAAATGCAGTTTGTATGGCTTAAATCTGGAAAATAGCATGAATTTGCGGGTTTGTTCAAACTACCAAATACATCATGCTGCCCTCCATTTCTATATGATGTGTGTGTAGGGGTGGGTATTTTGTGGAGAAACAGTAGTATGAGACTCATGTTGCAAAGGTTACCCAGTGTCAGACAAATTTTATCCCTAATTTTCAAAGCCTGCAACAATCCATCTGGAATTTTATACCTATGATCTTCTGGAATAACAGGCATTTCTTTCTGGAAAGTTTGAAGTAAAAATGGACAAAGCGCCTTTGAGACCTGGAGGCTCAACAGATGAGGTGTTTTCATTCTTGCACAAGTTGCCCAGTTTATGTTTTTTTTGGACTGGACTGCCCATCCAGTCGTATATGGCTAGAGCTACAGACAACCAGGGGTGATCAATGCTTTTTACCAACTTTTCGTAAGCTTGTTTAGAGACAAGGACAGGAGGCCTGACCTAACACACTCCTTGCAATTAAAAAAAAAATGGGCCAACATATTTCAGTTTAAAGCTGAAAATCTTAACACAGAAGATCACCCAACACAAGAGAGAACTGAACTATATTCACCTAAACGGACTAGGTTCCTCATATGGTGCTCTATGGTGAAACAAGTAAGAGAAAGACTGTCTAACTCAAATTAAGCACAATACAATTTTCCTGCTGATTCACTTCATCCTCTCTCCTTGCTGAGCTATCTCACAGGCTTGTGGGAGCCTTAAACCTGCCGTAATTCTGCTCTTCTGCTGGTGCTCTCTTCCATTCCTGAGCACTGCCGTTAGCTTCCTGCCTCCTCTGCAGATCCCTGGGAAAGCCTACAACATGCTTAACACTATGCCTATTTTCTTAACTTCATGGCTCATGGGGGTCAAATTACTTTTGACTTCTTTAGCAGCTGAAAGGCAATCTTCCTCACAACCATCTACTTGTGACCATTTCAGCATTACATATTAGCAAAGATGCAACCTGTGGTGGAGGAAGTCCCTGCAGCACAAACTGTTGAATGTTGTTGTACACTTATCATCTTCTAATGCTCTTTCTTAGGCCTCTGCTTGTGCCCATTGCTCAGAAACAGGATAGTGGGTAGCAGGATCTCTGTACAATCCTGCTTATGTTCTTGCACTCTTATAATGCATCACTTGTGATATGCTATAATAATCGTAACTCTTTGTGAATGATGAGGCTGCATTTCTTTCAGGAAAAAGGATGTTTCTTCTTTTAGGTGGAGCGCTAATCTGTGTGTGTTTATAAGCTGTGCTTTGTGTCTGATCCATGAAGGAAGTGAATTTGGGACTGTCCACTCAGCAGAAGGTGTGACTGCAATCACAAGGGCTCAGTCTAGTCAGGCTGATAACAATAGCATAAACAATGCAGTGACACCAGTGATCCCAGTGGGAGCCACAGCAGCGTGGGGACAGAGCATCCTGCAACCAAAGCTCTTCTATACTAAACACACAAGCTAGGTTTGACCTAACTCAGTCTACAGATGTCAGGAAGACAAAAGCTTGCATGAAACCACTTGACTTCACTGGCTCAGGGCTAAAACACTTGGCCCTAACTTTTCAAAAAACTCTCTGCCCAGATTTCCAGATATTTTTGAGTCACTGGAGGCTAAAACTCCCCCTCGTTCATCCTTTCCCCACCCTGTCAGTGGAGATTTAGACAAAAGTTAGCTCGAAGACATTGCCCAAATTATTAAACACTGGTACAAAGGGACACATGGCAAACACCCCCTCCAGCCACGAGATTACCAACAGGTAATCACATGGCGTTTTCATAATAATAGGAAAAGAAAGCAGATATTTTTCTTTTCTAATGAAAAAGTGTGCATATGCGGCTGGCCTAATAATGTTTGCCTGACCTTGTCCAATCTGCTTTAATAAACATGCAAAGGGCTTACTAGGAAGACTTCAAAACACTGAAGAGCCTGGAAATTGCCTGAGATGATTCACAAATAAAACAGTCTGAAGGAAGAGCCAAGCCGGCTGGGGAGGACTGTTCCCGAACGGCGACACTCCGGATTGCAACGGGGCTTGGGTTCAGTCGCACGAGCCCCGCTGAATTAGCAAAGCGTTTGCAAGGTGGAAAAAAAAATAATTTCAGGTCCTGGATGAGAGAATATTTGGGAGAGGAGCTGAAGAGTCGAGGCCCATGTCACTTGATCCGCAGCCTTCTAGGCAATGTCACTCTTCACGGTCTGCGCAAAAGCTGCCTGCATAAAGCAGCTGTTTCTGTGCAGCACGAGGGTACTCGCAGCCTCTGGAAAGTCTCACTCACTTGGAAGGAGAAGTGGCAAACCGTGGCAGTTTTAACATAGCCATTTTTCCATCACCCGTGCTGAAAGTTGTTTTCTGTCTCCCATCTCTTTGACATGAGTGGTCTGATTTTGAAAAAAAAAAAAAAAAAAAAAAAACAACCTAATATGCTCTTTGGGATGCTTTTATAGCCTGGCTGTTTTCAGGTTTACTAGTTGCCAGCTTGAAGGTTGAAAAAACGTATACAAAACCCTTTGAAATCCTGAGATCACCTTGAAAATCATGAGATGGTTAAAAATTAGCAGCAGATTTTTACTGATTTTTATTCCAATGATTAAAGCATGAGGGTTCGTATTTTCAGCCTCTTATTTTCTGTAACCGCAGCTTATATTTTTGTTTTCATGAAAGGTGAATTCTTTTGTAATTGCCTGTAGAAAAACACTCATAATAAATGCCAAGTCTAGCAATATTGCTTTAGTCAGACACTTACACAGATATATGTGGAAAAAAGAGTTATTGCCTTACTACAAGGTCTTAGTTATTGCCTTACTCACAATGGCAGTGACAAAGTTCTTGCCTTACTCACAATGTTCTATGTTTTGCTAAAGACCCACTGGCTAGAATAAAGAGAAATGTATGAAAACTTCAACTTTCAGATGAAATGAAATGAAATGAAATGAAATAAAATAAAATAAAATAAAATAAAATAAAATAAAATAAAATAAAATAAAATANGAAATGAAATGAAATGAAATGAAATAAAATAAAATAAAATAAAATAAAATAAAATAAAATAAAATAAAATAAAATAAAATAAAATAAAATAAAATGCATGAATTTTTATAGTGAGATCTTAAAATTTCCAAGTGAGTCCCTTGGATCTGGAGGCCTGGGCTAGAGCACTAGTTTGGGATGTTAGTGACACTCCAAAATGCTGACTTGATGTGGGAAAGATCTGATCTGAAGACAGGACACCCACTTAAACAGGTGCTTCTGTTACAGGACAGTGTGTGCATAAAGACATATTTGCCTGTATTAATCTGTATTTTTATCTGTATTAAAAAATTGGTCTTGGCCTCTGCAATTTTGGTATGAACTTTTCTGCTTCACAGCTGTCCTGCACACCTGGCCCAAGCCTGAAGACAGGTTGTGCAAAAAGCTGCTTAATTGCTCAGTGCTCACACTGCTGTGGGCAACCAGGTTGCAAAATTGCCAACCTGGGACAGGCTGGCTGCTCCTGGTGTCACCCCCCAGAGCCACGCAGCGACTAGGGATGCAGCAGTGCTACATAGCCTTGATTTTTTGGAAGATGCCTGCAGGGAGAAAAGTCTTGGTGCTCTCAGAGTCCCTGGAGCAGGGTCTCCTTCTGGCACCCAGGCAAAATCATCCACATCTCACACATCCCCCACAGTCCAGTCCCAGACTCAGGTCTTAGAGAAAGAGCTTGCATTAAAACAGTAATGACAATCCAAATACTAGCACAACATCCATGCTCCACATCAAAATTGGAGTTTTATAATACACCATAAGCACCCTCAATGATTACTTAAAGATCAATAGTCTGTTTCTTTTTGCCACTGGTGTGAGTCAGTAGCCAGGTTTCAGCTTGCAGCCTGTAACTCCCTCCATTAGATCTCTTACTTGATTTATGGTGTAGGTTACATCGGTCTCCAGTGTTCCCACCAGTACAGGACAACGCAGGCACATATGATACGGAAGTACTTGCAGTATGGGGCCAAGCCCTGGGATTTGGGGTATGGTTCCCTGTATCAGGCAGCAAGCTGTGGCCTGTAGTTCCATGAGAGCTGGAGCAATGCCTTCACTTGTTTTCTTTGCTCTAGGGAAACCAAGGGTCATCCCTTCTAGGAGCACCAGCTGAAAGGTTAACCCTCTGGTGGCAATGGCAAGAAGAGACTCATCAACTCGTATGCCGGTGCATAACATGTGGCCTGATGCCTGAGGAATGGTCCACATGGGCCCATTCCTGGTGGCTACTTGGGAATGGGACCCACCATTCATGGTGGTTACTTCAGACCAGGCTTCATGAAATTTGTGGGACAAAGCGGATGAACTTGGCTGTGGTGGGTCAAAACTTTGCTCGGCTCCTACCTCTGCCTTCAAGGACTTCAAGTGAGCATAGGGTTCACATATGTTAACATAGGGTCAAACATGATTGCCCCTCCATAATGTAACAGAGTGAGGTCATGGCTTTTGATAAGACTATGAAGGGCACATAAATACTTACTGCAGGCTGCAAAGCCCTGGGCGTGGGTTGTCTTTGAGCTGGGAGGTGAGCACATTTCTCCAAGCTACAGAGCAGCCAAAAAGTCTCTTCAGATGCATGCTGGGGCTCTCAGCAGGGCCACAGGCCTGCTGGCAGCCAAGCCAAATCCTGCTGCTGAGAAGAGCCACAGTGCTGGGATGGAGCAGCCTGAATCCATCCTCCGAGATTTTTTATTTGGGAGATGATTCTGTCCATCCAGCTTGCCTATTGGGGCTTGTTTCTTTGCCACTGCCTCTCTGAGGAGCTGGCTAAGCCCCTGTGAGCCGTTCCGAGCTCCGTCGACAGGCACCCTTCTTGCCGAGTGACTCATGCCAGTGCTCTCTCCTCCCCTCCACTCTCTCTCGTTTTTTTTCCCTGCACACAGAGACTTTTATGAGGCACAAAAGGATAAAAGTCCTCATGTGGATTGCTGGGTGAGTGCTGACACTTCTTGCTGTGCAACTGATAAGCCTGAGTTTATAAAAATAAAACTCCCTAATAGAAAGCTCGGGAGGTTTTTAAACTCAAAACATGGGCCATTTGCTCAGCTAGGGGAGTCTTCTGGAAATCACACACCAAAGGATTTCACCCTTGTAGCATTTTATTGAGTCAAACTTTTATTATGTTCAAAACATGAGTTCCCAAATAACATTTAGTTTTTCTTTTTTTCCTCCCCATCATAGCTTGTGTTAATGGTTAAACAGCCTGGATATTTTAATTATGTTTTCCATGCTTTATTTCCCCTGTGAATCTCACTGTCCTTAACTCCCAGGCAGAGTTTCTTCTTGCTGATTCTTGTTGTGCATCTTTCTGGCTGAATTTAAAAAGCCCTTATAGTGCCCAGTATCTCTGGAATGTGCTTGAACACTTATGCAAGTCAACTCATTGCTCAGTCTTCCTTTTATTGTTTTATTTATCTGGTGGAGGCAGCAGGGAAGAGGGCATATGTCAACTGCCCCATGGAAATCACAGGTACTGCGGTGGCTGCACTCAGCTTCAGAGCGGCTACTCCAGCGCATCTCAAGCATTCGTCACTGATTTTCTCTTTGCAGGCCAGGAGACCCTTGAGACCAGCCCACTCAGGGGCCGTCTTCTTCAGTGACTGCTCCAAGGCGCCCGTCCCTGCCGTGGAGAGCTTGTGGGCAGCGTTACAGAAACAAAGTGACGTAGTGGCACAACTGCTCCAGGATAGTGAGGACCAGCAGCCCAAACCAGGCTCCAGACCCCTCAGCCAGACACTTGCCCTATTTATTTGTCTTCCTGGCTGTGTTTCCCTTCACATCTCTTATCACTGTTCTTCTGCACGGGCACCTCTTTCTCCAAGGTCTGCTGTCTTCAGTTTCTTGTCCTTTCTCTCCATAGCTGAGACTATAAGCTCCTTGCAGAAGGATGGTAGTCACATTATGACTGCAAGGCACCAGCAGTATCCCCTCCACTCTGTGCAGCACTTGCATTCACAGTGTGAGATGTGCTGTTTGTTGGTTGACATGAGCACATGAAAAAGAAAAGCCCTTGCCCTGGCATGTCAGACCTTGTGCCTTGAGCCCATCTCCAGTGCCTCCTTCTTAGCGGGATCTGGCTTCCTGGCTTGTCCAGCAACTAGCAAGCTTGTCTGTGCGAGCTAAAACAAGGCTCTGTGCCTCAGTTTCACCAAGCAGTGAGACTGCTCCAAGATGAAGCTGGTCCTTCTGGAGAATTTTCGGTGCTACTCATGTGAGTATGCACTCTCCCAATGGGAGTAAGAAAGACCAGGGATCTGGCGAAGAACTGCTCACTACATGGTGATGCTCAGATATGAGATTGCTTTGGTTGCCAGCAACCCCTTCTCCTTAATCTCTTGTCCATGAACTGACTGGTTCCCCAAATTTCATAGGGAAAGGAAAAACCCTTCCCTGTGGCAGAAAGGCACTTTCAGCAGCAAATGTAGAAAGTTCCCACTTTGCAAAGCCTAACCATCCCCTTTCACTCTGAAATGGACCTAGAATTCCTTCTCTCGCTTTTTCGTGACTCAAAATCCAGGTTGGTTTGTTGAAATAAGAAGTAAACATAATGATTTTAATGGGATGAGCTCGCGGGGCTGTTGGCTGACTGAGGCCACCCAGCTAGAGTTCAGTGTGAGACAGTCTGCACCTTATAAGGCCAAGAGATGAAGGCATTTACAACAAAAAAATAAAGGATCTGAACATGTTATTTAAATCATGGTGCAGGGGGGAAAAAAAAAATTATTTTTTTTTCCCCTTCTGGTTCATGACAAAACCTGAAATATGCAAGTGAATGTAACATCTAACATTTGTTAAACCCAGACTGAAGACCAGCCAGATAGCACTGAAAACAAACTGTGAATATTTCAAATGGAGTGAGATGTACATGATGGAGTAAATAAAGGGCACATACCACATAAGAAAAATTGGACAAAGTTCAAATGCTATTCGTCTTGGAGAAAATCTTCTGAGCAGAGCCATTAAGCTTGGAAACACTTGCATGTTCATTATCGTCCATTATGGTCAGCCAACTTGGGGGGCAAGAGGACAGGAATCTTACAAAAAAATGAGGGTCAGGTATTGCCTGCTATTAGGTAATCATGGCTCTGAACAAGGAGAAAAGGAGGATGGGGGTTTTATTAGGCAATACATGGAAGGGGTCCAATATATCAAGAGTTCAATGCTACTCCTAGGTCTTAAGTGCTAATAAAATAAGCTCCTAAACTGCTGAAGGCACATGTCCAGCCCGGAATGCTTTCCAAATCCTTAGCCTTTTTTTTTTAATTTTTGTCTGATATGGCATTTTTTAGCCCTACCTCCCCAAACCTAAAGATATTCCCAAATTTTGCTTTTTTTTTTTTTTTGTCTGGAGGCTTTTCAAGTTTACTCCACTTTGTAAGCTGAAATTATTGGGCTGAAATTCCTGCTGTGCATAATGGCACTTCTCCATTGCTTAAAAATGTCACTTACTCGATTGTGAATTCCATGGGTAGCCCTGCTATGAAAAAGGCAATATACACAGCACATGCAACATAAAAAATGTTCCCATAAATAAGGAGTTAGCTCTGTGTGACCAACAGATCAGACCTTGTGATATGTTGCTCAGAAGCAAAAATGATCCTTCACACAAATGGAGAAGGATCTGAGAGCAAAATCAGTATTTTTGGACACAGGAGTATTTGACAGCTTAGAGCTGTCAAATAAGAGTGGTACCATTATACCCCACTGTCATGAGTGGAAATTTTGAAGTTCCCAGAGAAGCTGAAAAAGCTGTCTCAGAATGGTTGCAAGAAAGATTATTCTTGTAAGAGCTGGAGATTTACTTGCAGCTCCACAGTAAACAAACGTCCTCCTGTGAACTCCTACTTCTGAGCCAACCTTGCAGCCCCTTTCCCCAAGACGTGGTTTGTCAGTCTTTGCCCTCGGCCAAGAACTGACAGCTCTTGGCAGCCCGGCGCAGCATAGCTGTTCAGTTTTAATCACGTTGTTTAATTTCTGTTTTCACTCCACGTCCATGTGCCTGTTGCCTGCAAAATCTGCATTTTAATACTGCCACGTCAAAAGAACTGCGTGGATGCATTTTGGAGGAGGAACAGGGAAAACCCATTTGTCATCTTCCACGGTACCAGGCATCCCTTGCCTGTTTGGCCATCTCTACAGGACCTGTTTGCAAGGGTGACAGGCAACAATATTTTTCCAAAGAATTTTCTATCCATCAAATGACAAGGGTCTTTGTGCTACCTCCTGGGAGTCCCTCTCACCCCACACTGCCCTTGGAATAAAAAAGCAGAGAAGCACACTGTTTAAATATGCATATAAAGCTCTGCTGCACAATAGATTAACTGTCATCAGCTTTCTGTTTAGTGTGAGGAAAAACAGTAGAGATTTTTAATTGATAATTCAGAAAGACACCCTATTGAATGGTGGTAATAATTACATCTGCCTATTCTGAGCTCTTCATCCACACAGGGGTAATAGAGCCTTGTCCCTCAGGGACCAGAGCCCAGCTGAGAAGGCGGGACACCAAGCAAAGGAGTTGTAATTTGTATTTTGTCAACAAAAGCTGCTTAATCCTCCAGAAAGGCATCCTTCAGAGAGGCGAGCCTTTGTCCCAGGGTTTTCAGAGTGGAAGAGGGGGATGGGGAGGGAGGGAGAGAGGGAGAAAAGGGAATTACTGGCCACATGTAATTTATGGTTGAAAAGGTTCATTTATAGCTATCCCACCGTTGTATGCTTAGCCTGAGACCCTACTAGCTTCTCATTCTCTCATCAAGTTTGCCTTTTGTGGCTATACGAATGGTAATGATTTGAGGAGAGGTTGGTCATGCTTGTTAAGAGTCATCTAGCGTGATCAGAACTGAAGTCTCAAATTGATATTCATGTTTAAATGCATTTCACTAGCATGAAATTTGGGACCTCTGTAATAATCATCTAGGAGCAGTCAGTCATGATTCAATAATATGCACATGTATTTATGTATTTATTAGCTGTGTTTCAGTTTGTTTTCAGCAAGTTTCAGGTGATACAAAGGATTTTTAACATCTGTTGGGAACAATTTTGTGTATATGAACAATAAATAAATAATGAAAAGATCAAAACCGGAGTTTCAGACCTGAAGCCCTCCAAATTCTGGGGATCCAAATATACTGCCTGGTTTTGATTTCAGCTCAGATCCAAACCAGAAGAAACCCATTTCTTGTGCTTTAGTTTGGATACAGCAAGAGCCCTCTGACATATGAGCCAGGAAGCCCCCTGCTCCTAGCAGTTGTGTGAGATTTATGTCACGTAAGGTTGGAATCTCGTGGGAACAGATCACAGAACCACAGCACTGTCTCGTCAATCCATATTCCCTGCTCCGGCTTTGAACCTGAGCAGCCAACACATATTCCTGACCCAAGGGGAAGATGCAGTGCTTGTGTGCCCAGGGCAAATACATCAACTCAACTGAAAAGCAAAAGGGCCCAAGTCCTTTGATGCAGCACCATGTCAGAAGCTGTTTAGATGCACTTTGTAGATGAGTCTGCAATATCATCGACCCACAGACGAACGCCCAGCCAGGCCGGCCTTAGGAGCATGTCCTTGTTGGTCCTGGGTGAAAGAGGATGAGTCTACTTTTTCTTCAATGTGCAAAATAAAACATTCTGTTGGGAGAAAGGGAAGGCTGCATGGGCCTGGGGCAGCAGCAAAGACAACATCTCACATAATACGAGTAAGCAGGGCAGCTTGCACAGCCCAGCCTGGCCAGGAAAGTGCTCACGCTCTTCCATGTCTCAGGAGGAAAGAGTCCTGCTCTCCACAGTTTAGAAACGGTGATTATAGAGCTGGGAGAAAAGAGCTGTGGTTGAATGCTGCTCAAGCAATTCTTCACTGGAAATGTGGTGCCAAGTTACACATCTAAACGCACACAGACCTGAGGACACCCAAAATCCAAGTTGCAGCTGGATCTGCATTTTGGTGCCAAGTTCTAGGTCTGCAAATGATCCAAAGTCCTGATCTGAATACAGATGCACTTTATACCATAGAATCAGTTATTCCAAAACTGGACTTGCACACTGATTGTCCAGGCAGCAGAACTGGATCTGAATTTGGCCTTTTTAATCTGTCTTTATATATTGGTTTCTTTCCTTCTAGCTTTCTCCTATCTTCCTTCTCACTTTTATCCCATACTGCCCTTTTTCTCTACATCTTTCTAAATGACCTCCTCCTCACATTTCAAGACGATGCCTTTTTTTACCTCAAAAGCAAATTGACTTGGAAATTCCAAGTAATATGAAGTCACAAGTCTACATTCAAGACTGGCTGATGATTTAGCTTGAGGTTTTCCATTCTCTAAAGAACTTCATTTTAAAGGATAAACAAAAGCTGCAAGGACATTTCTGAGACCAAAAAAAAAAAAAAAAAAAAGAAGGCACTTTACAAACCAAATCAATAAGTGCTTCTGCAACAACCTAATCATTAATTGATTTACACGACATTTTACCAGCACATGCATTCAACAGAAAATCCACTAGTCAGGTAGTTATTGTCCTCTGTAAGGTACGTACCATGGATGATTTTTTTTTTCAATTGAATTTGTTGTCTGGGAGGTTAATGAAACTGGTTAATGAAACTAAGAACCTGGCAAGCTGCTCTCATTGCACCACCTTCCTTGCACCACCTAATCCTCAAAACTTCAGCTAGGTTTTACCCAGCCTGTGAATCTCTAACATCAGTGCTCTTTTATGTCTTGGTACTACCCAGCGTGTTACGGTGCTTTTTCTTTTATCTCATTTTTTAACAGATACAGTGTTGGAAGTCTTTTTACTGTATCTCTACGCTCTGTCCATCATTTTCTCATGTTTCACTCCAGCCCTGAGTTTGTAAATTCAACTGGGGCAAATAATAGCCGTACCTGCATACAGAGAGGACAAGAATCATCTGTGGAGTGAGCTCACTGGAGGCAAATGCTAATATAAAATCCTTACACAACTAATGAATTTATCCCTTCTGCTTTATCCCTGCTACTGTGTGTGATAAGTTTCTCTCTGGAGTGATTGATTGTCTTGCATCTGCGCCTGCTTTTTAGCACAGCAGCTTCCTTGCACATGCCTTTCTCACCACCTTTGGTCTCGCAGCCGAACCCAAAGGGCTAGGCTGCTACCTGGTTACCAGCCGTGCGACCGAGTCGCTTCTCCATGGCATCACCTGAGTTAATAGCTAAATTGTGGGGGGGAAAGAGCACGGTGTGTTGTATGTTGGTAACCAGGGTGGACAGCTGGCGTGCTAGGGATGGATGAGGTACATCCTGCATTGACTTACTCTACCCTATTGATTGATATCGACATACGCTTGTGTTGATGTGCTGCAGGTTCCTCAAAGCTGCTAGCCTAGCAAAAGCTATTTAGAGGCGTCACTCTGTTTACTCATTTGGATTGTTTGGTAACTATTTGCATTACTTTGCTTTGCCTTTACTATTGCTGAAGGGGGACCAGTATTTTCTTAATTGTAAAAGAAATAGTTGGACTTGTACCTGAGAAACCAGAAAAACAGGATAGGAACAATATCTTGAGGGAAATGTGCTGTTATTACAGAGGCACCAGTGACTCAGGAGAAGTGGTGCAGAGAACGAGGCCCAGACCTCCTCCTATTTGCCCAAATCTGCCTTGCTGTGACTCTATAGATTGTGCATGTATTTGTTCAACAGCGTATTTGGTCAGGGTGACTCCAAACAACACGTCAGCTGCATACACGGTAGATATTGTGCTGTGCCAGTGAACTCACTTAAACATCTCAGTTTGCCTAAATCGAAAGGAAAGCACATTCAGCCAAGGATTTAAAGACATGTGCTAATTTGCAGATATTCCATATGCAGAAGGCAGCATGCAGGAAGAAAACCTTCACCTGTGTTTGCAATTTTAGTGGTGGGGAAGATGGAAGGGAGAACAAGGTAAATGCAGTTCTCCCTTTCTTGGCTTACCAAAGGTTGTCTGCTCATTGCTCACAATTGAAGAGGTCCCTTTCAGAGTCAGAAGATCTTGCCCTATGCAGATTTTCTGCTTATTCTTTTCTTTTTCTTTTTTTTTTTTTCCCTACATTTCAGGGAAGAAAACCTAAGAAAGAGATTTTGGTTCAGGGCCTGAGAAATAAGGTTTAGGGCCATTCAGGTCCTGCTGTTTACTTCTGTTACTAACCAGGCAAATCATTTAACTTCTGCTCTGCATTCCTCTATCTGTTCTTATCTCACTGCATGAAATTTTCTCACTTTTTTTTTTTTTTTAACTGAGAAATGACTTTACCCAGAAGTGGCATTTTCCCCACAAATTGCCAGCATTGTTGCAATTTTCCATTTTTTTTTCTTTTCTCCTGCATTTTTCACAAAATAGCTGAGCTCGTAGATAAGGGTAGGACCAGAAGGGATCTCCTGGGGCTCAGAGCAGGGTCCCCTGCTCTTGTTACATGCCACCCTGCGAGGAACTTGCCAAGCACCATATGAAGCAGGTCCAGCCCTCGCTCCCAGGCCCTCGCTGCTCAGGTGGCTGGAAAACATCTCCTAATTTCCTGCCTATGTTTATTAGTGACCAGTTTATATCCTTTTGTTTTCATGACAACCCTGCTTTTTGCTTTAATAGCTCTTTTCCCTCCTTCGTATTCACCTCCCTCATGTATTTATAGACAGCAATCATGTTCCCTTCATTTTGCTAGGCTTAACAAGCCAATCTCTTTGAGCCCCCTTTCATAAAACAGGCTTTCCAGGCCCTGATTATGCCACATTCTAGTTGCTTTTTGCTGCACCTGTTCCCATTTGAATTCATCTTATTTGATAAAGTCCAAACAGTTTAAAATCACTGAACTATTCTACTGACTGAAGTACAAGGCTTGATTATTTTTCCAACCAGAAGCATTATAATAGGCCTTGATATTATTTTATAAGACTTGCGAACAAAGGCTATCTATTTTTTTTAGATTCAGGTATAATCTCATTAGTACTTTAAGGACCAAGCTACTTAATAAAGTGGCTATTCTAGCTACTCAGGAGACATGTGGCCGTGATTGGCATGAAGCAGATGTTTGCTGTGCCTGCGATATTGTTCCATTCAGCATTGGTGGGGCAGGGGGGAAATCTATTTATTTAACTCTAGTAGTTAACCTTTATTTTTTAAGGTTTGCCATATCATCCATCAAATTAGGAGGACTGCCTTTCACAAGTGCAAATGAGTCATCACATCTTTTCTGGCTTGGAAAACATTTTAAAAAATTAGGGGCTAGAACTACAAAAGAAAAGAAGAAAAGAAAAAAAAGAAGAAAGAGAGAAAAAAAAAAAGCAGAAAAAGGGAGGAAAAAGAGAGAGAGAGCGAGAGAAAAATACAGTCAGTCTCATGGCTCCTCCTGGGACTCAGCTGTCCTGCAAGAAACTGCGATGCTTTTTCTACCACCTTCTATGGGGTTCGTGAAGGTTTCCAAGGACCCCTTGTCAGCAAACGTCAGCGGTTCTGAGGCTGAGCCCGTCCTGGAATGAAACAGTTATCCTGGCCTTAAAGGCAGGATTAGCTACCCAAAGTGGGGCAGAGAGCCCCTCTGCACTTTTTAACACCTCATGAAGAGATCTGGCTGCCAACAAAAGGCAAATCCTAATGTGTAAAAAATGCATAATAATAAGGACTTTGGCTGAGTGGAATTCCATCACGGATCAGATGAAATTGCCTTGTGCAACTTGCTGAGGGCTCCATGCTAGGCTAAATGACCTTTGTACCATGTAAAATGGGCACTGCTGCAGGGTGCGGGGAAAACCAGGGGCTGGGCTGCTCTTTTATTTTCCCCCCCTATGGAGTTCAAGCTTCTCAAGAATACAACAAAACCAAGAGGGAGAAAGAGGGGGGAAGAAATGTCCCATTGAATTTTTCATGAATGATTTTTGTCAGAGGAAAAGGAACATCTGTGTTTATGAAGGGTCTGCAGGGCAGCGCAGTGGAAGCAGGATGCGACCGCCTGGTCCTGGACACCTGCAAACATGTGCAGTGCCCCACACAAGTGGTAATTTCAACCTATGCACCAATTTTTAAGGCTCCATGCTTCATCCTTAAAAAGCATGAAGTTTTTGCCCACTGGGTTGCCTGCTGGCCATTATCCTGCTTTGCAATTTTTATGGAGCACCCACTCCCCAGAGGGTTTGGGGGTGAGGCTCTGACATCTGGGAGAGATGTTGGTGCCCTGGCTGTCTCAAAATGATGTTATTTGCTGGGGTGTCCAAAAGGGGCTTGGGGTTTTATGGCTGGAGAGGCTCATACACACCTAGAATTTATCGATCCTGAGCCATCATTCAGACTTGTCATGAAGTGCCTGCAGCCCCTGCGAGGAGTTTTTCTTCCTCCTTCATTGCTAGGGTTCTCTCACCTTCCTCAAAGGCTGTCAAGAACCTGTTTTGTAGGGTCTGTGGGGAATTTTACACAACCAATTCCTCCCATTGCCTGGCTTAGGATACCTTCCATCTCTCCTGCACCTCATAATGTGCGGTTTGGTCTTTTACTGCAAGCCTGGAGTTTGTTAAAGGGAGCAGGGGAGCATTTTGTGTCCCGTTGAGGTAAAATCATGTGGAATAACTATTCGGTGGCAGCTTCTGGACTGAGCACATGTTTCAGAGCTGTGACTGAGAAGGACTGGAAAGCAGGACAAGTCCTTACCTCCACTCCTTCCTTCGTGCTCTTTATCCGCAAGGTTTGGGACTAAGGTGGTGCACGAGGAATGCGAGAGGCTCTGCCTGCCTGCGCAGAGAAATTGCACAGGGCAAGTGGTGCTAACAAGCAAACGGGACAGGATACTAAAACACCCCTTACTAAAATAAACAACAAATCAACGTGCAAAAGAGGTGAGAAGAAAGTAAAGACACCAATACAACCATGAAATACATTTTTATGTATATGATACACAGACAGCTCTGGTCATCTGCCCAGTAGGTTTTGCTTGGTCTGGCTGTGCCTCACATATGCACCACATTTCAAAGCTTCCAAGAATTCAGCCGGATTTCAAAATTAATCATTTCAGTGGGGCTCAGCAGGCATTGAGAGCCTGTCCAGGAGGGTTAATACCTGCTCTGGAATAAGCAGGCCCATTGCAGGCACAGAACACCTGAAAAACAGCCTCCGAGTTGCTGTCAAGACTTGTATTTCTGCTGTTGCCTTCTGCTCCTAAATAATCCCATACTGCCCCCACACACACATACACACACCCATATCCCGAAGGGCGAACAAGCCCCAACAGGCAGGGATGAGTATCTGCTCCATACCATCAGATACTCAGATTGCTGTAGTCTCCTGACTATTTTCCACGTCCCTTTGCAGCTCTTTAAACAAAGGTCCCCCCAAGCAGAAATTAAAAAACTCACAGCTCAACCAATAGTCCTACAGGTCAAATAGTGCAGGGAAAATATGTTCTGAGAGGAGAGGCACACAGAACTGGACGCTTGGTTCTTTTTCTACACCATCCACTGCTATTTTACATGACTTGAAGCTGTTTATTCATTTTATATCCAAATCTCTTTTCACCTATCTGTGGAATTCATCCCGGCCTGCCAGGAATTTTTCATGAATTAATTTGGTCTGGGATCCTTAGAAGAACCGCTACTGAAATGCAAAGGGGATTTTTTTAATTATTACTATTTGTGTGAAACCTTGTTCTTTCCCCTACCTATCTCTCCACCCTGCTGCCTGTGGCCAAAATGTAGCTGCTCCTTCTGAGAACATCATAGAGCAAGTTATCCCACAAATCTCCCTTGAACTTTCCTCCTGCAAAGGATCAGATGCAGGCAGAGACCTCATCCATCCATAGATAACAGGAGCTCTTTATCCACAGCAGCAGTTCAAGCTCATTCCCTGATGTCCTTGGTGCTGAAGCAGAGAGGAGTCTCCCCCTTGGAGGACAAGCAGGAGAAGATGCCATGGCTGTCTCTTTCTGGTGGTAGCAGCAGCACTGAATTTCAGTGGTGCCCCTTGTCCCTTTCCTGGTTGAGACGGCAGCTGGAAGCATGACTTTTCCTCCATTGCCCAAAACTTTCAGGTGGAAAGGGATCACCCACTGGGGTGGTGGGTATCTCAACGACATACTGGAAGCACAAAGTGCTGAGGGTGCAAGAGTACCTCGAGGAAGGATCTAGAGGGAAAATGTCCAGCTTGATCCTGATGCAGAAATGGACCTGTGGGCAAAGGCTGAGGGGGACAGAGCTCTCCTCTGCCCACCATTCGGCTTGGGACTGCTGAGTGGGACACACACACGTTGGGCACAGCTCAGCATGGCCCCTCCAGCTCTTCAACCCTGCAAAGTTTGCATGGCAAAGCACCATTCCCAGGGTGCTGGACTTGCCGCCTGGGATGCTACCTCCTTCCATCACGGTGCAGGCGTCTCCTGTTTGCTCCTGCAGGGCTCGTTGCCCCACGGCGAGGAGCTAACGACCCTGCAGCCCCCCGGACACCGCGGGCACGGCACGTTCAAGCTAATGTGCTGCACACAGTGCGCCCCTCATACCAGCCAGGCCCCGCACAGCAAACCCTTTCTTCTCCAGTTCAAAGTGCTCTGGCACTTCATCTGGAAAATCCTTTAAATCTACATTACCTCTGCCTTATTTAATCTTTTCGGGAACGCTGACATCCAGTGCATGAAAAAGAGATTTTAAGCTGAAAGGAAAGCTGTCCCTGACCACTTCTTGGGGCTAAGTTACAAACTGAATTGGAAACTGGAAGGTGAAAAGAATATGTTACCTTTCAAGTGCGACATTTTCCTCTGGAAAAAAAAAAAAATGCCTTTTAACTGAGCTATTGCAGAAGGAGCAGAAGCAATAGCAGCAGGAGGAGCAGAAGCAACATTAAGTCACAGCCTTGGTGCTGGGCTTTGAGTGCTCCAAAATAGATGCTTTGGAGTCCAGCTTGTTTTTTGCAGAAATGGGGGCTATACTTTGGTTCAGGAATCAGAAATTCCTCAGACTGAGGGGAAGTTTACATCTCTGTGCTGGAGCAGCAGGCTGTGAGTGCCTGTTACATGCAGCACTTCGTAGCCCAAGCCAGGTCCATCCTCAGCATCAGCACTACGGGAACTGTGGTGGGAACACTGGTGCTCCTGTGGATTGCACACAGCAAATATCAGAGAAAGGCAGGGAAGTGTGTAGGCAACACGGGTGAAGCTGAATGTCATAAATCTCTTTATATGATTACATTATACCTGCGGAGTACAAACCGCAATGCTGCTTGGAGCTCATCTGCTTTTAATTTGAGGTGTTGCAGACGTTGCATGTCTAAGTTGCAAGATGCACAACAGTTTGTACAAACAGCCCTTCCACACTGTCAGACGCGGGGCAGGCAAACAGCTCACACAGGTGCGGACTGGATCCCCATCGGCAGAAATATCACAGGATACGGCGGGCGAGGACATGGCCTGGAACACGTTATCTCAGTGGTAGCCACAGCTAATTATTGAGCAGAATCTGTTCGTGGTCACTATACCCACACAATGGCACTAAGATATTTATTTCTCTATGCTGGAAAAGGCATGAGCATCAGCCCCCTATAGCTAACAGAGGGCCTGGCTGGAGGACAAACTGCTTCCCTGCTTCCCATGCTTGGAAATGCTCCTTTTCACAGAATCACAGTATCACAGAATGGTTGAGGTTGAAAGGAATCTCTAGAGACCATCTAGTTCAACCCCCCTGATGAGCAAGGACACCTAGAGCTTTTCCCTCCCTGTTCCCTGCTTTGATGCACAAAAGGAACTCCTGGAGATAGGCTTTTTCTTAGTTTTCATGCAAACAATATTGATTTTTCCTTTGATATTTGGAACCACATCCCCAGGGACCTTTGGAATATGGGTGTCTCACAGGGGACAAGGCATTTTCTAAAGCCTATCTTGATGAAACCTGGGTTTTGAGGCCAGTTCCAGAAAGAAGGTTGAGCACAGGGGTGCCAAAATCAGGAGCAGACAGCCCACTGGAGTGCTGTGTACAACAGGAATGCTGCTGCTTTCAGCCTGTTTGATGACCCAAGATGGTCTCACTGGGCTCACATCCTGCTGGGACACCAGTCCTGGGGAAACTACTACCTGACTTGTGCCTCCCAGAGCTTGTACACCAGCTATCCTGCTCTTAGGGGTAGGAAATTAAGTTCTGGTAAACTTTTGTGCCTGCTTCCTTTTCTTTTTTTTTCTTTTTTTTCTTTTTCTTTCTTTTTTTTTTTTTTTTTTTTTTTCCTTTCCCCTGGATGTTTATCCAGGCTGGGACCCACTGTTTTTGACAGAATTTATTTTGAGTGGGAATTTTGCCCAATTAAGAATGCTGAAATTTCCTCACAGAAAAGATAACCACTGTTGGTGAATGAACAGACTGCAAGAGGATGATAAGGACAGTGTAACAGAATATAAAACTATTTATATATCAGACAGGCTGACAAATGCTGATTAAAGTGTCTCCTTTTGCAATCAAATGGCAAATATAAAGACATATTTGCTTATCTGTGAAGGAGTTTTCATAGCAAGCTAGTCCAGAAACCCTTTGATATTGTGCAGCATCCGGCAATGTGAGAGCTCCTTACAGTCCAAGGCACAAGCCTTTGCTCCAGGAGATCTTGGCTCAGCCCTTGTCTCTGACAGTGCCTTCCAGTATGCTGATTTAGGAGATCTATTGCATCCCAGCTCGGTTGCTTAAGCATGCTCATCCAGTGCCTTTGGACATGGCTTTCTGTGTCACTTCTGGCCTCCAGGAGGACACAGATGTCCAGAATGACTCCATTGGGTCTGATGCTGTCCCCAAAACCCCAGGCCATGCCTGGAGGCAGCAGACAACCAGATCAAGGCACTCAGCTCAAGTCTTTAATCTCCCTGCACGTCACATTGTAATCTACAAAATTTGAAGTAGGTTTTCCTCCGTGTTTTTTAAATAACCTGTGAGATTTGGGACAGAAAGTGCAGAAGGGCTTCCTCCTAAGATGGTAGTATCACATCCTCCTGCAATACACATATGGAGAGCAAATTAGAGGAGACCTCTTTCCCTGTGCACTGATTAGAGGTTTATTGGTCTTCCTCAGGATGCTGGCACACTCTTCCTGCGTGTACTTGCTCCATGTGCTGTGAGCCTGCTGAGGAACAAAACAAAACACAAACAATGAGGAACAATTTGCCTTTTGTTTATGCAACAAAGTTAATAAATGCATGGGGTAAAGGCAGAGGAAGTTCAATCGCCTGCTGCCGAGGGCTTCCCCATGGCTCTCAGGTGGAGCCGCCTCTTCCTGGAGCTCCAGGAGGCCTCATCCTTCCCCAGGTAAATCCCAGGTAAAGCACTAGGGCATAATTATTGGAAAGAAAGAGCAGGAGGCATGTTTTGTGCTCACCCTATAGTGCTGCAGCTTGTGCTGTCCTCTCCTGAAAGCTATGACACGGGGAGAATGGATGAGCAAAAACTCCAGGATGGGCTTGTCCATCATCCCCCCTGCAGCAGCCAAGACCAAGGAGACAAAAAAGCCACGGCAAGGCAGGGAGCAGGACACAGGACCACCGGGCAGGAGATCTTCCTTCCCTGCAATGCAAAGCACTCCAGCTGAATGCCTCTTTTCCCCAGGTTTGTGTTGGGTTGGTCGCTGGGTCTCACCACCGTCAGTGCCACCAATGTGCAGCTCGTCCCCGGAGCTGCCCGTGGGGGACACAGTGGCTCCAATGCTGAGCGTGCAGATGAGCACTGCTGGTACCTCAGCTCCTTCGGGCTGTGCCGACTACCTGAGTAATCTGTTGCCAAATCCTCCCTGATGTAAACTGGAGAAGCTCTGCTGGCAGCAAGCCCCAGCTCCTTTCATAAGATGAAATATTGCCCTTTGAGATTTATGTGTTACCACCAGACTGCTGAACCTTCTGTCTTCAGCAAGGGCCTCAGAAGAGGAAGAAACAGTTGTGTTCATCCGCTTTTTGTCTGGACAAGCTAAATATTGCTGTGTATCCTTTTCGGCAGCAGAGAGCCCGGTGCCACTTGGATGGTGATCCCTCAGCTCTCGTGTGCTGAGACCCTTGTTCAAACACTAAGAGTTTAGCTTGACCCTCTGCATGACTTTTGCAGTTACGTGTTTGATCTTGGAGGGGTTTCTTTGGGGGGGGTAGATGTTTCTATGCATGCGCACACACACACATGCACAAAGGGAGATTTTTGAAGAAAAATTGGAAATAGCGGATCATGCTGCCTACGGGGAATGGGTTTTCAAGCAGCTGTGACTCCATGCGCCACCTGCCCTCTCTGCACACTTCGCACACATGGAGATGCACACGTCTGGTCCTTGCCAGAGCTGAGCTCTGCTCTGCCTCTGTGCGGATAGTCTCCCCACGACGTAGGCGTTTCTGCCCCATGTTTGCCTGGGGATCAGTTCCCCGATTAGATTGTGCTGTTGAACCGCTGGTGTTTGGAGAGCTGCTCCCGGCAGCTCCGGGCAGGAAGATGGCTGCGCTCTCGGCACCGCTCTGATAAGCCAAGGGTCTGGCTAAGAGACCGGCAGAGGCTGCCGGGATGCGACGAGGTTTGGAGTGTTCCCATATCTAGCTGCAGATTTCACTGAGAATGAGATAGATCCTCCTGGAAGCTTCTCCTTCAGGTGCCCCCTGAGCTCAAGCAGTGCAAACCCAGGGATAGCAATGGAGCCTGAGGCTACATCAGCTCAGACAGCGTCTCCTGCATTTAATTTTGCTTGATTTTAAAGACATTTCCTTGCAAGAAAGGTTAAGAAGCTCAGTGCAACCATTTCTGAATCCACTATGGAGGGCGCTGGCGCTGAGCGGCAGGTTCCCCATGGCCTCTTCCAGACACGGGTACCACGCTTCCCCAAGGAGGACACAGCACACATGGGCTCTCCTCCGGCACAGGGGATCGAACCGCTGGTGGCTGCAGCGGCTCTAGCCTCTCTGCCCCTTCCCGGGGCTTTGCACCGCTCTTGGGGAGCAATGCGGCATTTCAGTAAAAGGAGAGAGCACTGAGGAAAATTCAGCCTTTTAATATCTCTCTTTGTGGTTCATAGCGTGAGAGCCAGCTGTTACTACTGGAGCAAAATTCTTCTCTGATTAGTCTTTTAAAGAGCTTCCCAGATAATTAAATAATGATTTCTCCCACCATTCATTCTAAGTGACAGGGGAACCTGGCAAACTCGCTAAGCAGGGAAGGCCAGCATGTTTTCCCAAGTCTTATAGGAGCTTAGCTATTCTGTGGCTAATCTGGAGCTTAAAACCCAGCGGCAGATCCTCTGCGCCAAGGAAAGCACCGTCTTGGTGCTCCCAGGGCGTTTTGGGTTTTGCTCTCTGAAACCTAAAGCAAGGCATCAGGCCAGGACCATATTTTTGAATATGAAAATATTACAGGAAGGATGGTGTGAACTGGGATGGCAAATGAAGATTTTTGCCTGAGCATCCAAAGAAGCCAAGCCTGGGATAATCTGAATGTCAGCACATCAAATGCTCCTGCTAGATTTCTGAGTCACGGCACAAGTCACAGCAATTTGCTCAGGCCAGCATGAACTAAACCATCATAGGGACTCTCTGGGTACATCTCTATTGGTCCGATGATATTATTCCAGGCCAAAATGTAAAAGCCAAAAAAGAACTTGTAGGAGTCAACAGAAAAATCCTGGAAACCTGAATATTCGCCAGAAGCACCATGGCGTAACCAGCCACAGCAGAACGGGGAAGCAGGGATGCTTACCACTAAGTAACTGCATCCTCACTAAGCTTCACTTTCTCTCATTTTAGGCAACTTCTTATCTCATGCATCACTAAATCACTACAAAATTTCCAAGTCTCAATGCTTCTGGAAAAAAATGAGGTCAGAAAACTGTTATTTTCACCACTAACAAAAGAGATTCCCCCTTAAAAATATTTTGCCAAAAAAAAAAAAAAAAAAGGCTGGCATCTAGTTTCAGTTATACTGAAACAGTTTTCCAATGAGCAGATGCTTTCATTTAATTGAAATCCAACCAGAAATATCAGCTGAGATGGAAGAACATTGACCAGCCATATAAATACATGAAAATGAACTTGTGAGGTTTGCTCATTCGTAATTGAGAGTCTGTTCCCATGCTTAATTGAGGATTTGTTTAGGGGCAAGATAGGGGTGGTATAGATAGAAGGGAGAAAATATTTAGGGAGCCAGTGCTCTATCAGCAACATACTTTAATGAGAGTCTAGAAAAGCTCTATGCATTTTATTTTTTTTTTTAACTAAGAGCCATCTGGCTGTCTTGGGGAAAAAAAAAAAAAAAAAAAAAAAAAAAAAAAAAAAAAAAAAAAAAAAAAAAAGGATGCACTATTAATTAGCAAAAGAATCTTTCCGAGGATGTTCTTCCAACCTAACACAACCCGCAGTGCATATCTAGGCACTTGGAAGCACTACAGATTTGCAGCATCTCCACAACAGTAGTGCTGTTACAGCCATTTAATTCACAGGTGAACTGAGGCAGGAGGCAGTTGGTGATGTTACCGCAGGGCAGAATCAATGGGTGGTAAAGACCGAAGCTCTTCTCCTCCTCTCATTGCTCCGGTAGCAACAGAAGCAGCATCCAAGCATAGATCAGGGTGGAGAGGGAGGCAGCTCCCAGGCTGCCGGAGATTTTGGATGAACTTTCCCCTAACCTGCAGCCAGGGAAGGGATGTGCATTGCAAACCTCTCCATGAAAGCCAGGCTGGGGGAGGATTCTCCCGTAGAAAACTTGCATTTAAATAGCACTGATCTCTTAGACGGACAAAAGGCAGGAAATTCAAAGCAAAGGGTGACACAGTGTCTTCAAGTTACATTTTTATGCCTTTTATTCCTTTTTTTCCCCGCCATGCAAATTAAGGACAAGGGGTCAAACTGATACGTTCGTAGACAGCCTGCACTCAATCAGAAATGCTTGGCGGCCCAAATAATCAGGCTGAACATCAACTTTTCTTAGGATTTTGAAGCTTAAATGAGGTTTTCATATTTTTAAAGTGGAGATGACTGTTCTGTGGGAGGGGCGCAGTGCTGACTGTTCCTTACCCCTGGAGAAAAGGTTAGTGTGAGACGGAGGTGCTGGAGGCAGGAAGTAATGGGGATGCTTTGTAAACTGATAATGTTCTCTTTGATCTGAGGAGAGTGAAGGAAGGCAGAGCTTTTTTCGGAGATAACCCGTGGAAAGAGAGCTATCCAGAGCATGAAGGCTGAGTTTCAGCAGAGGCCGAAAGAAAGAGGGATCTCTTGCTAAAAGATAAATGCTTCGAAACCCCAGGGCTGAGCTCCCTGCACAGGAGATATCTTTCCTAGTGCTGTTTCTAATTCAAAAAGGTATATATTTTTACATCTGCTAAAACCATGAAAAAAAAAAAAAAAAAGCTAAAGAAAGCAGTAGCACAAGTTTGAATTCAGAGATTTCAGTCCCAGCTGCTGGGCCAAGCCCCTGGACATGGATGGGACCCTCTCGCTGAGCTCCCTAGAGATGGAGTCGGGATCTACATGGTTCCCAGCAAGGGTCCTGCTCTCCCATGGGAAGGTGCTGGGTGCTGCGGCACATTGGTGGCACGTGGAAATGGAGCCCTCCGTGGCGCGGCCCAGGATCTGCAGGAGCCCACGTGGTGCCCTTAGGAGATGCAGCAGCTTCTCCCCGTTGCACTTTTCTTAGACACTGAAAAGCGGGTTTTAGCAGCAGAATTAAGGAAGGAATTAGCAATAGCAGGAATCAGCAGCTATCTTACTCCAAGCTGAACTCAGGTGAGGTGGATACCTACCATGTACTGCTGCACAGCTCCCCCCCTGCAGACTCAGTTTCTCCACTAAAAGAACAACCGCCACTTAAAATAATTCACTTCCATACTGACTGATAACCAAATCCCTCCACCACTCTTAATCAGCAACAGGGAAAAGCAATACAAGAAATAACTAGCAAGGGCAACTTTCTCTTGATGCAAAACCCCTATTGGCTACCGCTGGCCATCTGAGGACATGGGCTCCAGCAGGGGCAGTTAAAAGTCAGCTCCAAAAGCAAAGTCACTCCCACAGGAACAGTTACTGCCCTTCTTTATATCGGACTATAAAACGGGGGGGGGGTCAGTAAGGCTAGAGATTTTACACTTAGTGTCAGTGTTTTATAGTCATTAGACTAATTATGTTGGTGTTTTTACCACCTTTATTCTACTAATTGGCCTAAAAGCCAAACAGGGGCATCATTACTTGACACAAACAAGCAATTATTGGGCTATAAACACACCCTGGTTTGTGTCTCGTGGGGAGGAGGGAGGGCTCCCAAAGGCTGCTCTGTGGTGCCTGCCACAACAACGGGCCATACAGATGCACTTGACTCGAGCTCACTTCACAAAGAGGTCTCAAAGCCCCTAATACGCTGGAGAAAGTGGATATTTGTTACCTCCCCACAAATGGATTTTCAGGAAAATGGCATAACTCCAGCTTCAGCCCATGCATTGCTCTTGCAGTGCCAGGGTAGCTTGGCTTCATTTTTGGTTCCTCATGTATTTGCTTTCCTCAAAAGGGACAGCCTGGTGAATGTGGCCAGTATAACTTGTTTATGAGATGTCCTTGAGAAAAGTTTCATTGCCAAGCAGCCTGTTCTCCTCGCAGGCTTCTGGGTGAAACATTAGGTATGACTTTCCAAGGCTTGTCATTGCCTGGAGTTTATGAGAATATATCTGATTTGTCCAGAAATTCAGTATCTTCCCAGGTTATCCTCCCTGGCAATCCCACCCCAGCTATTTCTGTCCCAGCTGGGCTGTTTCAGTGAATGCTTCTAAAAGAACACCACTGTACATTTTTCGTCCTTGCATTCCAAGGAAGGTCCTGTCTATTGGCTACAATATTTTGTTCTAAGGCTTGTGCAGTCTGCATATTTAAGCACTGCCTGTGTTTGAAACTGGAATTATTAGAAACCAAATACTTGTAGGGGGAGAATGAGGCAGCATGCAAAAGAAGAGCTTGGGGATGTGTCATCCGGCAGCAGAGGAAGTGACAGATATGTTAAAAGACCTGGTCTCTCCTTCATCCACATCCGAGTTTTCAGCCTCGGTCCTCAAGAAGATCTCGCAGCCTCCACATCTCGTCCTGCCAGCTACAAATCAGTTGATCAAATAGAAGAAGTTGCTTTTCCCAACAGCCGTTGCCTCCATGAGAGGCCTCTGCCTTAACAAATCCACATATCTGATTCCTATGAAAATGTCCAATTCGGTCTATTTAAAAGCAGAATGCAACAGAGGAAAACACATATTCTAGGGAGAACACTACTGTTTTCATATGCTGCTGCTCATGGAGTTTGTCTTTGCTTTTTGATGTTAAAAAAAAAAGAGTAGAAAGAGAGAGAGAAGGCAGCAGAACTGGATTTGCCTATAAATTGAGAGCATCCAGCTAAAACCATAGGTGTAATTTCATCTCTGAAGTCCCAGAAATATAAGAAATAGGTCTTTCTCCTTCAGCTTTCTCTGTGCTAGAACTGGATCTCTGCAGAAGCCCTGGGCTGCAGCTCCATGTGGAAACTGTATCACACCTGGTGGCAGCAACCCTGTGTGGAAGGGAGTGGTCAGAGAGGTATGAAAAAACAAGGGCAAAATTCCCCTGAGAAGATATTACCACTCTGGCAATATCAGCAGCACCATGGTCTAATACTCGTATTTGATTTTACCTCTGGGAATAGCTCCTCCTCAGGCGAGTTCCTTGGGCTTATTTTGGATGAGGCATAAACTCCAAATACTCATCAATCATTGCTTAAAAAGAGACCATAGCAATTTTCTGTAAGCACTGAGATATCAGAGAAAGATTAGGGCATTTTAGAAGGGGTAGGCTTATCTTAGGCAAAGCAGGGAATTGCATTGCACCTCCCAAAATTCCTTTTCCAGTTTCCACTAATGCAAGAGATGTCATTTCTCACATTAAATTCTGAACCATTAAGTAGTGGGTGTGTTTAATATGACAGACTTAATACCTTAATACCTTAATACCTCTATCTATTAATACTAATTAATCTATAATTAGTCTGTTCTCAATGCTGAAGATGCCTGTGAGAGTTTTGCCCAAGCGCTCAGGCCCTTTAGGTTGCTGAGGAGCTCTGAAATCCTTGTGTCCTGTGTCACTTTTTTTAAGCCCTTTCCCTGAAGACTTCTTCAGGGACTCTCACTTGAAAATTGATGACACAGTACGGCCCATTACAGTTAAATTACTTATGAAGCAAAGTCAGACGCTCAGTGTTAGCAAATGTTTTCTGCAGTACAGCTCTGGCTGCTGTGTTTGCTGAACGCATCAGATCTTTGACTCTAGAGTTTCTTAAGCTGGCCAAGTTCTTGTTTTGTTTTGTTTATATTCCATAAATCCGTTTAAAGCAAGCTATAATGGTTATTTTTAAGCTATCTCTGAAATGTTTCTAAGTGACTTCTGTAATATCCAGCAGAGCTGGCTCATCTCCTTTGGAAATAAGAAACTCCAACTTCAGTGAGAACTGCTGCCTGAACAATGTCTGCTTTAAACTGCCCGGAGCAGCAGCGACTTTCCAGCTCCAGCGGGAATTTGCATGTGTTTGAGCATCAAAGGTTGATACGGCCGTATCATCTAGGGACTGTCATGTTATCTAAGGGCCCGTGTATCAGGAGCACGATAACATTGTGTGGGTCACAGCTGTTGCAGGGACCACATATTTTCTGAATTAACCGAAGCCCAGTTTTGTATAAACTCTACCTGATACCATCTGCCCAGGACCCGGCTTTGAAAATGTGCAGAGATCCGGCCCCGCTCCAAGAGGGCTCAATCCTGCAGCAAGCAGCCTGCTTTGCAGGACAAAAATCAAACCAAAACTGAAAGAAGAGATGAAACACCCATCTTGCCACAAACTCAGCGTTCGGTGCCCCAATGCCCGGCCCAAGAACGGGTGCAAAAACGCCCCGCGGCGGCGGGAGAACAATAAAGACGTCAAGCGCTTCTTGGGGGAGAGCTGCTGTGTCTTGTCATGCTTGGACATGAACGGGGAAAAATGTCTTTATTACCCAGAACGGTAACCTTGAAGTGCACTGGCTGCTTGATCCTATAACTTTCCCATTAGAAGAGGGCGCCCGCAATCCTAATGAGGCACAATAAGTAGATTATGAGACTCCCTTTGTTTTGCTAAACAGCAGCTCTTCTGCGCCCAGGATCACAAAGGTGCGCGGGGGCCTCGCGAATGGGGCCGCTGTGAGTGATACGCTGATTTGTTCTGTAGGGCCTGGAGAAGAATTGAAGAAGACAGCGCTAATGTTCGGCGGAGCCGTAGGGGGCGGGTGCCAGAGCTGCCTAAATTAGACTCATCAGTATAGAGGCTCTGCCCATTGTATGGGGGCTATAAAGCTGTCAGAGAGGAGCCCATTTGAATGTTCCCTCATTCCTAGCCTGGCGCTTCCTCCGCTCTCAGCAGAGAGCTAAGCCCCAGGATCTTTTGTTTGCATGAGAAACCACTGGCATCTTAACATTTATAAGGACTTTTAAGGCACTGGTATGAAAAAATAACTTTGTCTTGAAAAATACAGGGGATTTTGTTGTTGTTGTTGTTGGTTTTCTTTTAATTGCATGCAAACCAACCAGCAAATTTGTGTGCCTCTCTCTGAAAGTTATTTTTGCAGAGAGAGCAGTGATCATTTAAAATGCAAACAAGAGTGCATCATTTTACCAGATTGCAATCTTTCCACCTTACATATTCATTTCGGTGCCTAGAGGAGGCGATTGCTCCAGGGGAAAAATCAGGGACAGATTTCAGCCTCTCTAAAGGAGCTCAATCTACTGCAAAGATAAGGGAATCCCTGGGAATATAGCAAGTGAGCCCATCACAGGTGAATTAGCTCTCATAGCAATGCTCCTATAACCATTCCTGTGCTGTGCTGGACAGGTGCAGCACCTGTGCTTGATAGGTGCTGGAAAGTACTAGCAGTGCTCTAGCCAACTTGTAGGTTAAAGCAGAGTATTCAATATTGCATTCTTATATCCTGCTCTTTTTGATTAGGCTTCCCAGCCTTTGAAGATCGAGGTTGTGGAACTCCAGGTCAAATGAGGATCCTATGAAAGTAAAAAGCCCTCAGAGCCAGGCAGGAAGTTTCATCACAGCCTGCTCAGATGTTAGGTGGTACTTGTCATCACTCTGGGTGAACTGGAGATAGATGGAGAACAGTTGCTCCTATTTTACTTTGGTCTCCGTGTGAATCTAGCAATGCACAGAAAGAAAAATACAAATGTTGAGAAAATAATTAAAAAAACAGCCAATTGGAAAGCTCCTTTTTGTGTAGGACGTGCTCCCGGTGGCCTTTAAGCTCAGTCCCATGGGACTTGTCTACCTCTTCTCACCAATTCGTGGTGTCGCATGCTAGTAATTTCTTCCTGCACAAAGTTGCACTGCACAAGTGCTCATGACCTCTGGGAAGTCCAACTGTGACTTCTCCAGAAGGAGATTTGACTTCTTCTTAGGGCCTTGTCAAATGGGTCTGTCAAGGAGCACAATGAAGTCATGATTGTTCAACGGCGGTGGACCATATTATTTTAGTACTCAGCAAACAGATGAGATATATCATGGGAGTGCTGCTGGGTTTTGTGGTTCTACATTAATTTGCAACAGCCTTGGTCTGGACTGGAGCTACTCTGAGTGTTGAGCCTATAACGAGGAGCTCTTTTAGTTTTGTCTTCTGAAAATGAATCCCATAGTTTTTTTTTCAGTCTGCAGCAATGAAGTTTGGAGGATTTTTCCAAACGATTTTCAGGACACCTTGAGGAGAGCAAGAGCTGCCAGGGATGAGAGATGCCAGCAGCAGCATCTCCCGACACACAAAACCATGGGCAAACCCAAGCCTGTGGGTTGGGCCCAATGGTTCAGCCAGAGTGAGCCCACTGGAGAAAACCACAAGCACTTGGAGGAGATGCAAAGTTTTTCAGGACAAACAGAGCTGGAGGCACATTTTGCCAAAAACTCAAATGAACAAAACCCCCAGTAGTTCACGTTGGTTAGATGCAACCAATGAGGGGCTCCATGGGTGTTCATGCCAGCCAGAAGGATTCATCAACCAAGGTGAGAACACCATGACACAACCCTCTAGTGCTGGGCTTATTCTGACTCCAAATCTTTGTCCAGCCACAATCTCACCCTGCATTTCCTTGCAGAGCATCTAGGGATGGGGCTAGATAAAAGATATTGTTGAAAATAAAACTCGCTTTACAACCATTTTTTATTCTTGGCAATGAGTGGGTCATTGGAAGAGGGACTGTTAGAAAGCAAATCTCAAGCTGTATTTTTGGCCAGGGCATAAAACGATTGTCCAAAATAAAGCATAAAACTTGTTAACAAGCAAAGCATGCTATCAAATGCAATGGGAATGGGAGCTTGCAAAAAAATACTTATGAGGACCTGCTCATAGCCCTCTGAATGCAATCCTTATAAACTAGGGGCTTTTAAGAGATATGTCTTTTTTTTTTTTTCCTTTTTTTAGGACTTTATTTTTAGCAGTAATCGTGGCTTTTTTCCCCTCTCTCTGATATTTTTCTGTAAATAATAATTGGTTCCTTTGTGGCAGCACTTCCATATTGGCAGTGGCATGTACTGCTTTCTTGGAGGTGGCAAGAAAAAAGGGAGTGATTTGTTTCAATGGCTCATTGTTGAGTGAATGCAAATATCTGCAGCCACCGGAGCAAATAGGAGCAGGGGATTAGACGCAGGAAGCTGCCTGAGTGGCATAGGCCATCTGTCCCGGGCCTGAGAAAAGAGGAATCTCGTTTGCAGTGTATGTTAATTAGTTAGCTGATTGGCTCAGCTGTCACCTTTACAGAGCAAAAGCGCATGGGCACAATTAAATGCATGTCCATATATGTTTATCAAAGCACATGCTTTTAGTCTTGCTAGTTCGAGGTGTAATTTTTTCTTCTCAGGCACCAGGATGATTCTTTGCTATTGTGTCCGCAAATGGAGGGGAGGAAGAAAAAAGAAGAAAGGCAGAATGAAGAAGAAAGAAAATACCTTAATTAAGACATGATCTGAATTGTTTGCTGAAGCGTCTCCAGCAATTGCAGGCCACATTCTTTAATGCACTTGAAATTACCCATTTGCATCAATAGGCATTAGCTGAATTTATTCCCATTCAGATGTATTCCCTTGATGTTTCTACAGAAGGTGGTAGGTTTGGAAGTATATGTATGGCAAGTATGGGCTCCTACGGTGCTCCCATTCAAACACAATGTCAATATCCTACACTTAAAAGGGATCCGTTAGTTAAAGCAAAGTGCTCCCTGGTTTGGGGTGGGTTTTGTTTTTGTTTTCATTGCGTTGACATCTCCTAGGCAGCATCCCCAGTAACTTTCCTTGGGAAGAAGTTGTCTGCTTGCAGGCCCCAGGGAGTGATTTCCCGTGGTGTCATTTCAATTATTTTTGATTTATTTGTTTACCGTCTCCCAGTCCTTGCCAATGCACAATGGGCCACGTCTCCCACTCCGCGCGCGCGGGGCCCTGCCTGCAGCGTTCTGGGCACGGCCGGAGGCGGGAACGTCTGCACAGCTGCTCACACCCATGGAGACTTGATGCCCAGAGGGGTGGGTAGGGCTGGTCAGGGTCAAGGGAGACACCCCGTGCAGGGACACCAGTGTTGACCTTCTGCTGCTGAAGAGCTGTGGTGGCACCCCATTCCCATGTCTGGACAAGGTACTTTGCAGCCTGGAAGATTTGTCCTGATTTGTCCCAGGGGAGAAACTTGTCATCCAGCTCACTTGGCTCAGGCAAGCGCTGGGATGAGGAGCTGCCTCCAAAAGCTGACAAGTTGATTCACAAGTCAAGAGGCAACATAAAATGCCAGGACCTCCCTCTATTGCAAGGATGAGAACAAACACACACAAAGGTCCAACAGCCAGAAGCAGAGCAGAAGAGCATCTCATCCTACAGCTGCAGCCCCCAGGTTTTTGACACCTAAAAGGAAGTTGCACCCATGGCCTCCTGCCCTGTGCAGGGCAAATGAACTGTGCTGGGCCTCAGAGGCTGAGGGAGAGGGTCATGAGAGGTATCTGCATAGTGATAGGGCTGACTCCAGCTGGTAGACTGTCTTAAAACATAGGCAGCTGCATATGCATATTTGGGTGCTCATCTTTGCAGACCTCCATATGTGTGCACAAATTGCTAGAACACATAGTATCCTCCAGGAAAATGTATATAATACCTTCTCTTTCTGTTTCAGAGGAGCCACACTCTTGACTAGTTATGGGTTGCCTTCCTCCTTCCCTCCCTCCTTCTTTCCTTCCTTACTTTCCTCCTTTCTTCCTTTTTTTCTCTTCTTTACTTTTTTACAGGTTTAAATCAAGTCAGTAATGCTTTCCATGCAGAAGTGATTTGTGTAACACTGTGCTGAAGTCGGTGAAGAGCTAATGAGAGAAACAGCGAGTGTATTCCAGATTAAATGGAGTCAACACGGGGCATGGACCCTCCAGCCATATGGAGCCCTTCTGTCCCACTGGAAAGGTGATAGCTGGGGTGGACAAAACCACTTTCTCTTAATTAGAAATGTTGTATCTCCCTGGAGAGAGACCAAGGCAATGCCACTGATGTGGTCTTTGATGGATGAGATGGGCTGTCTTGTAAGTACATTCAGTGCCTGGCAGAGTAAATTAAACACACACACACATATATCTAGCTCTACTCTTCCTTTTCTGCATGATTCATGGGTCCTGGCCAAATATGTTACTCCTCAATACCTTTCATTGGCATCATACTCTGTCAGTCATGTGTGTGTATGTGTGTCTTCTTCCTTTTTAAGCACTGAAGCACTAAATCAGCTATATTTATAAAGGATCAGCAGATGGCTAGCAGGCTGTGAAAAAGATAATAACTGTCAGGCTTATAAATCTGAAAGGGGAGTTTAAGCAAAACTCTGCTACACTTCATGTGATTAATTCCTGGAATTATATTTTATCTGCAAATTTACCCCTGGCCGTCTGCAGCCAGAGGGTGCAGTGGGTTATGCAAGTGCCATAACAGTAGCATCCCTGGCCGCTGGGGTCTGCTCGCAGCCCCCACACCTGGCTCGGTGCTACTGCCCTCATGGAACACAGGGAGGTGAAGAGGGCTGCCCAAAGTTATGTTCAGGATCCCGCAGCAAAGAGAGGAATGGAACGTGGACCGGGATTTGGGCCAGCAAAGGAAAGGAGGCACAGAGTGTAAGCAGTCCTGCCCCTAAACCCTGTTTCAGAACAGGACCTCCGTGGAGGACAACTCTTCTGTCCATCTGTGAAGGTCCCATGCTTCTGAAGGGGTTTTGGAGAAGCCCCAAGGGAGCCTCAGTGTGAGAATAAGTGGAGAAAACCCCAATGTCTTTGCAGAAATGCATGAGGCTCAGGTGGAAGCCAGGACAACGCAGGACCAGCGAGGGCAGGGGTCCTGGACAAGCGATGAGGCAGCCCCAGAAATGGCACAACCAATGTGAGAGCAGATCCCCTCTTCTTTTATGGCTTTGCACAATATGTCCTGGCACAGGGCTCCATGCAGCGAGTCCTCTCTGGTCTACAGCCAGCTTTACTCCCCGAGAAACCAGCAGCCCATTCCAGCAT
Source organism: Nothocercus julius (assembly GCA_013398735.1). Taxonomy (NCBI): domain Eukaryota; kingdom Metazoa; phylum Chordata; class Aves; order Tinamiformes; family Tinamidae; genus Nothocercus; species Nothocercus julius. The sequence goes on from VZSV01000009.1 coordinate 1,257,578, forward strand.
GGGAAAAGTGGGTCTGACCGAGCAGGGCTCCAGCGGGTGCCTGATGTGCAAATGGGATTCACCAAAAGCCCTGATTAGGGCCGGCGGGAGCTGCATATTAACACCCGCCTGGCACAGCTGCTCCTGGGGCTTCCCCTGTAATGCAACAGGTGTAAAAATATAACATGTCCCCTCTCACAGGAGGCTTTAGACACATTAGCCAAAATGTTTTAAAAATACACTTCTCCCTCTAATTTAAAGCAGCTTGCTGCATCAAAATGCTTTGCTCTAGAATCATAGTTTTTACAGGCAGAGAGTCCAAGGCGATGTTTTATTAAGGGATTTAACTCACAGCAGAATGTCGAATGATGGATCTGCTGAGTCCTCAGCTCTCCGGGAGCACCGCTGTGCGGAGGAGATGAGCCAGGCTGGGAAGAGCTGGATTCCCAGCCTGGCACAGTCACTTAGCAGCCTCCAAACCCGCCGGGGTGACACCAACTGGCTTGCAATAATTAGCTTTCCAATGAGCGGGGACAGTATTCATGTGCAAAAGAATTCATGTGCAAAAAAAAAAAAAAAGCTCAGGTTGTCCAGGGTCATTACTCTTAATTACACCACTGCTTGATTCAGAACTGCCACAAAGTTTCCCCGATTTGCCACTGCCTTACTAGACATTTATATCAGCACAAATTGAGTGCTAAGTGGGTGTAAATCAATACCAATCCCTGAGCAGAGGGTTTTGTCTTTGCAGTGTTTTGCATTCATTTTTCTTTCAGGTAAAGGACACCACAGAGGATGGAAAATAAGCTCCTCCCTGGTTTTACCTGCAACACCTCTAACATCAGTCCCTCTTTGCCAGCACCGACTGTTCCAAGCAGGGACTTCTATCTGCCCACACACAATTTCCCTAGCAAATCCTTGCTGCATCATTTCTGAGTGCTCATCCTCAGTGCTTCAAACACTGATAGTTCTGCATCTCCCAGGTCTCCCAGGCACTGTTCAGTTGGGATTGGCAAGGCGCTGTGTTTCATTTAAGAGCCTTCTTGCAACAGTGAGCATTTTTCTCTGAAAAAAATAAATAAAGATCCTCTCCCCACCCTTCAGAAAAAAAAATACTTCTCAAAACCCAGTGAGAATCAAAATGCTGAGCTATCGGGGAAAGCTTATTTCTTAAAAAGGACCAGTGAAGTTATTTTGGAAGACAACTGCCAGGGATATTGCGAGAACATTGATATCCAAAACTGTCATAATATTTGACCCTCAAAAATAGAAACGTCCATCTCCTGGGTAAGCTCATTGCAATAACATTAAGCAGGGAAAGGAAAAGAAAACACTTGTTGTCTTTCGGAAGAGGGAAGCGGTGCTACAGCAGAGATTCTCAGCAGAGCGTGCAGGCAACGGGGAGATCAAAAGCTGAGCTTCAAGTACTTCCAGTCAGGAGCCTTTCATCTGCAGCTCTGCAAGCATTTGTAGATGAAAGTCCTAGAGTTTCACTGGGAGTGACGGAAAACATTCCTTAGGACCTCGTTTGAAAGCGTGGCTGTCTGGAGAGCGGATTTATATTTTGGTTTTACTCTCCCTTTTTTTCTTTTTTTCCCCCAGGACACAAATTCTACACAATGGGCCAAATGCAGAGGTAGGCCAGCGACAGACAAAGGAGGCTTCGTATTCCTCTCTGCAGAGGTGGGATGGTGGGTCCACTTCCCCGGTGAAAGTCACAGTTCCCACGGTCAGTGGGGACAGGCACCGCCACCAGCCCCTTTGGCAGCAGGGAGAGGAAGAGCTTCTCCGCGTGGTCCCCTGAGCTCCTGGTCTACCAAGCGGTAGGACTCAAAGAGCTGAGAATCGCTCCTCACACAAGAGGCAACTGAAGAGCTGCCACATGTCATGCAGAAGGTATTTCCCCAACATATCTCAATGGAAAAGGGGTCTGGTATTTAATCTTTGCCCTCTCTTGCAGGTTTCCAGAGCTACGTGGCTGCCTTCAGGTGAGCACCCAGGAAAGAAGGCGACCAGACTTTGTGGCGTCAGCTATTCAACCATTCAACAAATTCTCACAAATGACGGCTCTGTTCTCAGAAATCAGGATCGCCCAGCATATGCTTTACAAACAGGGAAAAAAAAAAAGGAGGGGGGGATAAATTCATGGAATAATTTATTCACAATGAATAATTCAACCAGCAGAAGTGACTACTCCAAAGATCGGGTCAAAAGTTGAGTGCTTGAATAAATGAATTGCCCTTTTACAAATATAAAAAGCAGAAATCTCAATATTTATCATTTGCAGACACACAAATATTCCAGAACAACATTTTCTAATGAAGTGGGGAGGGGTGTTAATAATAAATTCTATTGATAACAGGATTTAGAAAAGCAAATAATAACTGACTGGAACATGTTTATATATGAAAAGTGACTTTTCAAACAAACTGTCAACAGTGGGCTGCATTATAAGGCTATTAGGAAATAGGAACTCTGTAAATAACTTGCCTACCCCGGCAATTATTGAACCTACTGCCAGTAAATAAGCACTACCTTGGAACACAAACCAAGCTGTTGCAAGTTCAGAGACATATGGCGAAAGCACAAGTGAAGAGGTTTGACATCCACAGTTGAGACCAGAAGCGCCGTCAAGCAAAACATAAAAATGGAAACTACCAGAGACAGCGCTGGGCGTCGCACTCCTCAAGGAGCAATACCAGTGCAGCGGCTTGGCACCAGCTGGGTTTTGAAGTCATTGCCAGTGAAAGTCAAACGGCTTCCACATGCAGCCAAAGCAGCAACTCTACACTGATGCATGAGGCCCACCTGCCTAGAGTCACCTCTGCTGGCTGCAGCCTGGCCAACGCAGTCACCACGGCCTCACGTTGCCTCCTTCGCATCAAGGATGGTCTGACTAGACTGCTGCGGCCTGGGCAAACACAGGTGAAACATCTGGATGTTCCTCTCCAACCTTTTGATTCTGGCCTCATCAGCTAGCCCTGGTAAGCTACCTCCAGTGAGCTTGGTGTTCTCTCTTACGAAGATGTTCCCTGCATTTCATCTGGCATTTAATGCCATGTCCTGCACCATGACTGCTGGTGTCACTGCCATCATAAGACAAGTAGATGCTGATGTCTCTTTGTGTGCTGTGCAGAGGTCTGTCTTCATGGTGTTTCATTTTCAGCCATCCGGCTGCACCATCGCAGCCAACCTGCTCGCTCATGGTAGTTTTAGGGGCAGATCCATATGATATGCAGGTAGGAGTAGACCTGGGCTTGCCAGCTCATCTCACCCAGGGCACTGAGTTAGTGGAGGTTGTGTCATGGCTGATCCAAAGTAGCTTTCTGCAATGATCATCCTCCAGTATATGGGGATAGAAAAAATGGATTGATGACTAAAAATCTCTGAAATACTGCCATTCCTCCACTCCCTTGCTACAATGCCTTTCATCTGACCAGAAGAGGAGACATATCCTCCAGCCACTCACTGGAAAACATCTTGGTCATACCAAACTACAAAGAACCCCATAAAACAAGTCCCAGGCGGTCTGGCAATGCAGCAAGGGTTTATGGCCTCTAGCAGGACGCAGAAATAGCTCTGTTGGGATGGGGTGCCTGGGGAGGCCTGCTCATGGATCACCCCTTAAAGTGAAGACCCTACATGATAGTCGGCAGACCATGCAGCGCAGGCAGCCACTTCACCCCACTGCTTGTGGTCCCTATCCTCTTACTGCAGTTGCAGAGCAGTTGCTCAGTCAGGTCACTAACTCAAATGGTGAAAAAGTTGGCTTGACTGTTCCACCCTCACCTTTTTATTTTATTTTATTTTATTTTATTTTATTTTATTTTATTTTATTTTATTTTATTTTATTTTATTTTATTTTATTTTATTTTATTTTATTTTATTTTATTTTATTTTATTTTATTTTATTTTATTTTCAGGGAAAAAGAAGCCATTTCCAACTTGGCAAGAGAAACAGCATACAAATGAGTAAGAAACCTGACAGCCTTAATTTGTGGTTACATTTCCACTGCTTCATCTCAGCAAGGATTCTGCACACAGAGGAGGCAAATAGTGTTCCTATCCCATAAAAGAGGTACAGGGGGGAAGAATGTGGTACAATAATTATAGCAATGGTCTGGAGTCAGAAGGACTCCACTACAAGCAATTAAGAAAAAAAAAAAAAAAAAGAGAGAGAAGTTTTCTTTCAATTTTATAGCTGAACCCACAAATAGAAGAAATATTGTACACTCAAACTCCAACAAACAAGCGTGCCTAATTTTAACAAGCAAAATTAAGGGCTTCCTTTATCGGATACGTAATATAATAGTCTTATGGTAAAGAAGTCTATTTCTCCTCCACTCCGCACTGCAGGCAGTTACTCCAAGTTGTGCCAAGCGAGTGTAAAATGTGCCCAAAACAGAGTGTCTTCTTTGTTTCTGCCTGTGCTTATATTCTGCACCCCTTGCACACATGTGTGAATGACTATTCTAGGGGCGAATCAGTAAGTTAGACAAAAAGGACCAGTACTGCAGGTAGAAAAGGAAGGGGAAGGAAGGAGAGAGGTTTCAGACTCAGCTCCTCGCCACAACCTTCCTGTGTGACTCTGATTGAGTCACCAAAGTCCCTGAAGGTCACAAAAGGCCTGGAGTGCCCAGGGCTGCCACCAGCGCCAAGAAGGGTCCAGCTACCCCCTGGCCACCATTCCCAATCACACACACAACTGTTGTTCACGGAGCCCACTCACACCGAAGTCCAAAATCTCAATAGCTGTGACAACTCACATGGCCACCACCCCTTGTACCACAGCCTAATCTGTTCTTACTTGCTCAGACTTACTGAAATTAAAAAAAGCAACTTCGGATTTATAAATGCAGAAAATACAATACTGGTTTGCCACGGAAAAGATCTTGGGGCTATACAGCAAAATTTGTTTCCAATTGACTCTTTCCAACCCATTAGTTTCAAAGAGCCAATTTGTTGGCCACTTTGTTACTTTATACAAAGCATCTTTTTTCTTTTTTAATTCCTTCTCTTATTTCCCATTTTGTTCTTCTTGAAGGCCAGAATAGAGCAGGGCAATACCAGGGCAGAAGGAAAGAGAGAAAGATCTGACTAACAGCTGGTGATGAATGAATGCATTAATTTTCAAAGCCAGCTGCCATCTCTCACAGCTTACATGATACAAGATGGTGACCTCAACCAAGACCCTCTTCTGTCTTCTCCCTTCTTCTCCTTTTCTCTTCTCTCCTCTTATGTCTTCTCCTCTCCTATCCTCTCCTCTTCTCTGCCCTCTTCTCCCCTCCTCTTTCTCTCCTTCATTTTTGGGTGATGCCAAGAGAAGCTGCTGTGGTTGGAGACACGTAACCCACAGGTGGTCCCCCTCAAGGTGTAGTGCACGCGCCTCACATCCATGGGCCCCTGCCCACAGTGATGTACTGGTCACACATCACAGCAGTGCATTGCCATGCAGATCTGTGTTCCAAGGGCAAAGCAGGGCATTTCTTGTTTGTTCTTGTTTTTCATTTTCTGATTACCAGCAAGTTCACCAAAAATTAACTATTTAGGACATGAAATTCTTTGTAAATTATCAGCTAATAGTATGGGACAGAAGAAAAAGGGAAAGAAAAAAAAAGGAAAAAGGAAAGAGAAGAGTGGGAGGGGAAATTTGAAAATGTTGAAACACATTGTTTCAACATCTTCTAAACAAAATGGGTTGGGTTTTTCTGAAATACCAACATATTTCATGTCAACATTCTCACATTCATGTCTCAAACCAATCTTTTTGTTTTTAAAAAATGAATATAAATTAAAAGAAAAAACAGTTAAATGTGAAGATTAATAAATACAATAAAACATTTTGAGTTTGGAGTGAAGAAGTTATTTGGGGTTAACCTAACAAGAATTTTTCTTTTTCTTTTTTTTTTTTCCAGTTTGCCAAAAAAAATAAAATAAAATTGTTTTGGTTTGACCCAACTTATTTAGCATTTCTGGAACCCAAAACACCATTGTTACCTAGATCAGCCCCTGGCTCCCTGG